>NW_024121532.1:4565775-4839439 GCF_016745375.1 Pimephales promelas
AAATATGCTTAATTATGATCATGTGTTGTGCAAGTACTTTTTATTAACAAAACGGGGGAAAAAAATAACTGACTGGTTTGAACGATTCTTTTGCATTGACTAGAATTTCTTGCACAGATTGACGCTTTCAAACCAAATGGACATCACTCTTTACACCTATTACCTTTACTCTTTTCTCACATGGTGTTCTTCCCTTAAGGCTGAATGAATGATTCTGACAGTAAGATGAGATTTATAGAACATGCTTCAGAATTTGATGAATGACAAGAGAGTGCCTGAGACCATGGAAATCCTGCCTTATCTAGAATGGATGGAATTTCTTTCCATCTATCATTAATGCATGGGAAATGTTTAAAATAAAAAATGAGATCCACCACAAAATCAAGCCTTTTCATTTGTATAGGCAGAGAGAATATACTATGAAGTGGCTCAGATATCCCTCAGAATTTCACGACAAGACATCGATAGTCCTTTCTTCTCCCAAAAGTGTCCGGTATTATCCATATTGTATCGCCTGCATTCATCACATCTTCAAGTGGTTATCGCATCAGTAATCCTGCTTCATGACAACGATATATCTTATGAACTACTCCAGATGCAAATATGACTCCTGGAGACGTAAAATGGAGAATGGTGTTGAAGGAATTGTGCCTGAGATTGACACGTGGGCTCATCCGTTCACGTCTTACGAGGGAGCAATTGTGTTAAGTGTGCCTCAGTGTCACATTCAGATTCAAATATTGCTCCCGAAAAGTACTTTCAAGATCATAAAATGAATAATATCGTACATTGATCGTACTTTATTGACTCCTGTGACCATTTTTGATAATGGCATTGTCACGTTACTGTAGCTCAAGAAAGCATTTTAAGGCGTGAAGGTTTTCTGTTCCAAAAAGTTAAAAAGCAAAATTATTTAAGGCTGTACAGTTCTGTACTAAGATTTTAGGTTTTATTCACTTAGCTAGTTAGTTATTAATTAAAATGAAATTGATACCAAATTCAAAGTAAATTGATACTTTGATTTAGCTAGGATGATGAATCAAAATTGACAGTAAAGATATTTACATAGTTGCACTGTTTTACAGTGTCCTTTTTATGCATTTTAAATAACTGCTATGCATAACTACATGCAATTAACCCTAAACCCAACCCGGATCCTAAACCTAACCATATAGTATGTAAATGAAGTTAATTAGACTTAGTACTTAAATGTATAATTACACTATAATATGTCCACCTTAAAATAAAGGAGAAGCAAAATCGGTTTACAATAAATGCTGTTCTTTAGAATTCTTAAGATTATTTCTATTCATCAAATTAAAGGTTTCCACCATATATTAAAGGAGTAGTTCACTTTAAAAAAAAAATGCTGATAATTTATGATCGAAATTATTATTTATTTTATTTTTTTTTTTTATTTTTTTTATTTTTTCTTTTATTCTTTTATTTATTTATTGCTCGTACAACATGCTCAGTTCCTGGACGCTGGGCGGCTACACACAGAAGGGGATGTGAGGTGAATTTCAATGACTTTTAAATGGTCTGAATATACCCAGAAAAAAGAAAATGTACTGAAACAGCCTTCACGCCACGAAAGCACCTACAGAATTTCCTAAAAAGCTGCTTTTTTATTTTTCCAAACTAAAATATAACTTTTTTTTTGTGACAGAATGATGAAACTCCATGCAAATGCTGGTGTAAAAAAAAAAAAAAAAAAAAAAGAAAAAAGAAAGTTCATTCAACAATACGGCAGCTCATTCATCTGAAGATAACATTAAAAATGGGTGAAAGAGCTGTTGGTCAAAAAGATAGAGAACATGACATACTGTAATACAAGTGATTTTTCAGAGAATATCAGTGCATGATTGAGAGCTTGATTTGTGGTTTTCAGAAACACATTTCTTGTGTGTGTGTGTGTGATCTCCAACTCCTGAATGTTGTGATGGAAACCACAGTATCCTGGGGTGCTCAGGAAGTGTCCTGTCAAATTAGTCACACACATCACACTTAGAGACAGGTGTAGCTGAACACTAGACTTCAGCATGCACCGAGAGTAGCTCTATCACGACAGCCTAATAGCCTCTCTCTCTCCTTTGGTAAATGATCCAGCAGCACTATCAGCATACCTTCACCTTGCCAGGAGGAAAAGAGTTTCATCATTCAAGACTAAAGTAATACACGGATGAATCTTTAAGCTTGTGCGTGTGTGGACTCGAACATGTCTGCACCTTTATGGTTTTGCTAACCAGTCAAGTCAGTATGTCATTGTCAAATGGTTACTTCCACAGTCTTTAGTTAAACATAACTCAATCCTTTTACTAAAATTCAAGTATAAAATGTCTTTATCCAGTTTACAACTTATTCCTGCCAATAACTGCCCACTTTCTGTAGACTGGATCTCACAGTGGAACTTTATATTTCTAAATGTGACGATTTCTTTTTTTCTAAACTTCCATATTAAAGCCAGCCAAAAAGTTTGGAGAAGTCATTTTCTGCCAGCTCTTGGAAGTTTTGCGATATGCATTAGATGATATGGTAACCCAATGTCAATGTGCGTATGTTGCTTAATGTTGTTAAAATACCGCAGCTGCAACAGAAAAATGATAGGTGAGCGTCATTTCTTCAGTACAACATGCCCCTGGAACCTTTGTTGATCCTGGAACAGCATCCCAATAAACCAATCAGAAGTTTAAAGTTTATGTCAAGTTTAGGCTTACAACAAGAGTTGGTTCTGTGTTATTCACCCATTCGTTATACATAAAACTAATTAAATAATTAAAAGCAATGCATTCTCATCCTATGACGTCATCTAACTGACACTTTTGACCATGCGTCTAAATCCGACGCACATGGCAACCTTTAGCGTCAGTTAGATGACGCTCATCCTAATGGTGCGTTCACACCGGACGTGAATAGCGCGTCAGGCGTGAATGATTTCAATGTTAAGTCAATAAAAAATTCATGCGGCACAAATGAGGCGTAGAATGCGCCAGATGTGAATACGCGCGAATTTAGCGCCTGGCGCGTTAAGCGTGAATGATTTAGTTAGTGCTGTTTTTGCATTCACGCGTTTGACACGAATTCACGTCTGCCGCCCGAGTTGAAAAATCTGAACTTTGGCATCAATTTGCGCCGCGTTAACCAATCAGGAGCTTAGCTGCTTGCTCATATGGTGAAGGATCTGGACGCTTCAATAAATTATTTTGTAATATGACTAATTTCCTGGTGTGGTTCTAATGCACAACAAAGCAAATATTTTATCACTTAAAACTTTATTTCAATATATAAGAGACATGTTCATTTTGTATTGAATGTTATTCATTCCATATCTAGATTATATAAAATATTATTATGATGTACAGACAACCAAAATACATGTGCATAAGTTCGTGTTTGGACGTGAGAGAGAAATAAATCACAGGGCATGTTAATAACTTTGGGAGGCTGGCTCTATTTATCATCAAAACAAATGATAGATTAGATGAATGAGGGCAAGGGTTATAGGTGAAACTATCAAAAAGGTGAAACTAGCAAAAGGTGAAACTCGCCAAACAGTTCGCCTCTGAAGGGTCTGGTGGACACAAATACGGCGACGATGATCCCCACACCACTGTTCTGCTCTCCAGAGCAAATACAGAGCGTTAACTCTTGATGAATGCTAAATCAACATAAAAAAAGATGCCCGCTAAAGGGTTTCGATTCTGACGCGCGTAAATTTGCGCTTCAAAATTTTTGTTTTATGCGCGTCAGAATCGAAACCCTTTAGCGGCCATCTTTTTTTATGTTGATTGAGCATTCATCAAGAGTCAACAAAAATTTTGAAGCGCAAATTTACGCGCGTCAAGAGTGAATTAACACAAAGTGGTCAAGCGTCAAACTACACGTGGTAGATGCGAATTTGACGCGCTATTCGCGTCAGGTGTGAACGCACAGTAAGGTGTCATCTAACTGACGCTTTTGATAACGCATCTAAATCCGACGCACATGGCAACATTTAGCGTCAGTTAGATAACGCGGGTAGGTTTAGGTCTGGGGTAGGGTTAGGGTTAGACCACTAGGAGGCATCTTATATGTGTGTCGGATGGTGACGCATACATGGTCAAAAGCGTCAGTTAGAGAACGGGCTGTTAAAAGTGGAAAATTTGACCCAATATTTGTGGGTGCTATGTTAAAACATGTGCCAAAGTTTATTTAACCCTTATGCTGCATTAGGGACATTTTTGGTCTTTTGCAGTTTAATTTCTTTGACCATTTTGGCTGTTTTAATGCAAATGGTATGAAATTTGGCAAAATTGTGACTTTTTGGATACATGTAAAAAATGTGATCCCATTTAGCAAAATATGTATAACACACACTGTGTAGATCAAATAGTAACACTCAGCACCATAAAGACCAAAAATGGCCCATTGAAACCCATTAAAACGTTGTTTAAATCTGAGGCTGTCAGTAATACATGAAACATGATTTTTGCACAAACATCCTTTCATTTTGAAGCAAAAGCATTATATTTGCATTATATAGTGTATTCCACCAGATGACGTCACTACATATTTATTCCCTATGGGTGGAAATGCACCTTATTTTAGGCAATAGGCAATGTTTAATAGGTGGCCATTTTTGGTCTCTAACGCGCTAAGTGGGATTTTTTGCAAAGTGGGACTGTGATAATCCAAATCTAAAGTTTTCTCTTTGCATTTAGTTTATTGAAAATAATTGAATTTTTGTGTTTTTTCCTCTTATAAAAATCGATGGTTTCGCAAACAAAACTGGTAATTAAAGGGTTAAAATCCTGAAATCGAATACATTTTTGGTAGTTATGATGAGGACTGATGCTGGTTAAAAGATTTAACTTGGTAAAAGTGGAAAATATTTTAGGCAATGTTTAATATGTGGCCATTTTTGGTCCTTAATGCACTCAACGGTGTTAAAAATCTAATGCAGCACAAGGGTTAAATAAATTTGTAGAACACTGAAAATCAGTCTTATTTAGACCGCAAGGCAGCTCACTATGTTTTGGGACAGAGTCATTGTGGAATTCATACATCATTGTATTGATATCCTGCTTTCCAATCTCATCCCTCTCCTTTAAAGAAAATATCCTCCATTTTCAATAAAGCATTTCGTTTTCACTTTTCTTGATTTACCTTCTTGACTATGTAGTGCTGATCATGACATTTGCAGCATACTGATTTATCACAGCAGCTCTGGTGACAAGGAAGCAGCTCAGGTACATGAACGGTTGGTTTCACTTGTCAGTGTGTCTAGTGACAGCGTATTGTGTGAAGGTGTAGCTGTGACGGCAGCTCATGTCTCTGGGAGACTTTAGAGCCTTAGACATGTCCATGCACTATATCATCCTTTCCCCATGTACAGATTCTTGTCACTCCTACTAAAAGTCAAGTCACCTTTATTTATGTACTGCTTTATACAATATTGTTTCGAAGCAGCTTTAGGGATGAACAGGGAAAATAATTAGTTAATGATGCAAACAGAGAGTCTAAAAAGAAAAGAATGTCATTGTAAAGCTGAGTTCAGTGTTGATTAATTTCCATTAAATAACTAATCAAGTATGAAATTAGTTCAACTCGGCTTTGTCGATAGAAGTGATTTCAACATCCAGCTCATTTCGATAATGTCAATAACAGTCAAATCAATAATATTGCTGAATATTATGTGTCCTCAACTCAGCTTGCCAGAGTGGCAAGGAACCAAAATTCCATTGGTGGCAGAAATGGAGAAAAAAAAAACCTTGGGAGAAAGCAGGCTCAGTCGGGGGACTAGTCCTACTCTGGCCACGGTGTTGTTATGATTCCCGGCTGCATCACCATTCGTGTTGTGGATTGGTATCATTCAGAATAATTCATCCAGATCCTTCTGCTTGAAGATTGGAATACATCATGCATACTGCATATGAAAGGTAAGAGTCGAAACAGGCCATAGGGGTCTGTGCATAGGACTAGTCAGGTTTTGTGGTCTTTGCTGATGTTCCTTTCACCTTTCATATCTGATGCATTCCTATTTGTTTGGCTAATATGGGTTTGTTAGTTTCTGAAAAGTGTTTTAAAGCAGTTTAAAGCTCAGTAAACCATAGAGGACAGAACCTCCCGTAGAACCACTGCCGGAAAATACAGTTTAAGCTGGTATTTATTTTTTTTTTTGGAATATGGATTGATTTCAAGGTTGTCTAAAGCCTAGTTCACACTATATGATTTTAAGGCCGATTTAAGCCCGATTTGCAAATCGTTGAGCTCGCCGACAGGTCAGGGTGTGCAAAGCGCGGAGGATTAGCGAGCCAGACTGATCTCATGAAGTAGCGCGTGTATGACGCGCCAATTCGTATTTCCATTTTTGCCGTGCTATCAAGACGCATAATCGATTTTCAGCGTGTTTATGAATGCGGTTGACTTAACGTTATTACTGTATATATAAATATATGACTTACCTCAAACCCATCCCTAGACCTAACTGTCACTGGGGTTAATGGCATTTATGACTGTTCCCTTACCATCCTAGGAAAAAGAAATATCGCTCCCCAGATGTAGATGTACATTCTGCTTCGTTTCGCGCGGACATTTGACGGCGTGTAAAGACACGCCGAATCACTCGGACGTTAATGGCGTAGACATACACGCATACACGTGGATACACGTGGATAGCTCAAAATGCGTAGAGATAACACGCCACTTCACTCGAAAATGGCGTGTATGTTTACGCAAAAGTCATGATGTCATGTTGCGCGAGCGATGAACGCTTGCCAATCTTTTAGTATGAAAGAGCCAACGACGCATCAAAGACGCTCGCCTCGCAGTCGCATCGCCGAGCCCAGAAAAATATCTAGCATGCTAGATATCCATAGCTGTCGCACGACTCGACCTCAGTGATGTCATGAGCTACAGCCAATCAGAGCAAGGCATGGAATCTTATTTTTTCATTTTTTGCATTTTTTTCTCAGAGCAAATCATCGCGTAAACAGTTTGCAGCACTAGTTTCTGTCTGACGTCCATATTCGCATGTTGTGTTCTTGGTCTTCTTCGCTGGGTATTGGCGCGCGTGCTGTTTCGCGTCATTTCCGGTTCGTTTTATCACGTGATTTTTCCGTAACAAAACGTGGTTTGTAGACAAGATAGAATCGTTGGGTGGTTCACTTAAATAATAGTTAACTTAAATATTAAAATTCTGTCATCATTTACTCACCCTCGAGTTGTTTCAAACCTGTATGAATTTCTATCTTTTGCTGAACACAAAATAAGATATTTTGAAGAATGTCGGGAACCAGACAGTTGAGGGGTCTCATTGACTTCCATTGTATTTTTTTTTCCTACTATGGAAGTCAATGGGGTACATCAACTGTGTGGTTACCGACAAAGAACAGCAAGTGGTAAATTTGTATTAATTGATTTTTTTTAACATGCTCCCCCATATATGACTAATATTGTGATTTTATTGTGTGCGTTAATAATGGAGTGTAGAATGAGCTAATACAAAGTATTACTTAAAGCATCTTAAACAGATGAATTAGTCCACAATCTCAAGGCAACATGAATGGATTGTTGTGCTGTGAACTGTGGTGGCCTCCGCTCATTTGCATTACAGCACATGTTGGCAGCTCATTACAATGTGTTGTGACAGTGTCCTGCCCGACTGACCCATATCAGCCAATCCACACAATGGCAGGCTGACCCAGCAGCAAATTCACACCATATTGTCGTCCCCTGTGAACACATGTCCACAATTAAGTTCTTCCGGCTGAATCGTCCGGTTTTCATTGACTCATGTGATTGTCTTTAGACACAACCAAAATAAAAGTAACAGCTATTCGGTAGAACCTTGCTCACAAGGACCTTTAAGGGTATCATCTCTGAATCTTAAATGTCCTGCCCAGTGACGGCTGGTGCTCGCTGTGCTGTCCTTTACAGTGGCTGGCAGTAGACCTCCCTCTTTGTTAAATGGAGGTGTCCAGCTAGATGTGATGTCCCATTCATCAGCCCCAGCACAGCCAGGTTTGATAAATGACCTGGAGGCTTTCTGACTCACACACATGTGTACAGCCATTTTGGCAGCCCATAGTAAGAGTCCTGTTATGCTCGTTTCAGACATCCCAAAATAGACTACAGGTAATTCAGAACAAATATGAGGATTATAGGGGAAGTGAATGGATTGCTTCTAAAGCTGTACAATTCCATACTTTAATTCACAATAAAATACTTATGTTTTTGTAGAAATATTTTAATAATAACACCTATTCTCAGCCTTGAGCATTGAACCAACTGGCACCAATGGTCTCTACGGTCAATTTAGTTGGTGGTTTTGAAAAACACAGCCCAGGTACTAGTCATACTCGTGAATCAAGATTTACTACATAATCCTAGCCACCGGTTTCACAGACAAGGCTTAAAGCAGTAGTTCACTTTAAAAAAAACTTTTGCTGATAATTTACTCACCCCCATGTCATCCAAAATGTCCATGTCTTTCTTTCTTCAGTCGAAAAGAAATTAAGGTTTTTGATGCATTCCAGCATTTTATATATAATGGACTTCAATGGGAACCAAACGGTTCAAGGTCCAAATGAGAGTTTCAGTGCAGCTTCAAAGAGCTTTAAACGACACCAGACGATGAATAAGGGTCTTATCTAGCGAAACGGTCGGTCATTTAAAAAATTAAAAAAAAAAGTTTAAGTTTTATAAGCACAAATGCTCGCCTTGCTCTGTTCTGTGAGCGTTCGTGACTCTCCTGTTCAAACTCGTTCATCAAAATGAACAAATCTTTTTTCGAGTCATGACACGAAAGGTCCTTATTCGTCATCTGGTGTCATTTAAAGCCCTTTGAAGCTGCACTGAAACTCTCAGTTGGACCTTGATCCGTTTGGTTCCCAATGAAGTGCATTATATGGAGAAAATCCTGGAATGTTTTCATCAAAAACCTTAATTTCTTTTCAACTGAAGAATGTAAGACGTCCACGTCCATCTTAATCCAAGTATGTCTGTGAAACCGGGCCTATATATGTTTTGACAGTCAGCATTTGTCTTTGCCAGTATGCGGTGCTTGACTTGACACATTTGAACTTTGCCTTAAATGCCATCATCGTACAGTGAAACTGACCTTGGTTTGTGTGGTATTTGAACTTACAAACTGGAAGGCTGATAGAGTAAAGGGTAAGATAAGATTGCGTGCCAGCAAACTTTGCAAATATTTTCTACTGCAAATACCAGTACATCTGAGATGATCCATGAGCTGTCACTATTGTTTCCTTTACCAAGGTCTTTGGTATCCTCTGGATATGTGTAAAGACATGAAGTATACTATCTAAAATGCTTGATATTTTGATCCATAATGGTACTGCACATTTAAACAACTTTAACAATGAAGACAGGACAAACAGAGGTCAATGTTTAGCTGGTTAGACTCAATTTGACTTCTGTTGGTAAATAATTATGCAGAAAAAAATCCATATATTTGTGCAGAAATCCAAAAACTTACCCACATATAGAACAATTCCCTGAAGTTTCCAGGTGAAATGAACCGGTGAGTAAAATACCAACTTTTATTCCTTTTATTGCATGTTTTTCTAATGAGCCTGGATGAAAAACAATCATAGAATATAGCTATATGTTAGCATGTTTACTTCTCAAACATAATTCAGAGACGTTAGCATGTCTTTTTGAATGTAATTCACATGAACCTGTTCTCTAGTTGTGTGGGATTTTCTAATTTCTAATTTTCGTGGGAGGGGTGTATCTAACATTGCAGTGAGCTCCAAGCAATTAGCATTAGCTTTTGCTCCTAATTGGACGTGTGTCAGCTAATTATACCTCTGACGCGAGGTCTCCTGGGAGGCTGGGCTGTTAATTTCAATAAGGCTCAACAAGTACCAGCTTCCCTCTGATGGTTGTATTTTAATTAGAAGCAAGTCCTACACTTAGTGCCTGAGCGAGGGACAGAAAATCAAAGACTTGTACGAAGCAATCAGCGACTGCCAGCAGGCCACACACACATCTCCCCATCTTTTTTTTTTTCTGACATATCTACTATCAAGCAAAAGAGGTCAGTTTGTTTCGACACCATCTCTTCAGAAGAGTACCTTACCAATCTCAATGAGTTCCATGATACTTTATCCTGTAGTTATAAAAACATACCGTATGAAACAATTAGGCTATTCATTTAGTACTGCTAATTATTCCATATGCCCATATTCAATATCATGGCAATGTATCACAATTATTGAGATTTATCAAACAAAAAAATTAGATTTTTTTATGAATTAACTAAACATGCTATATGGAAAATGTGGATGTGCCACAGCCTGAGAGACAGCAGGTGAATGTGTGTATTGTGTAGTGCGTTTCCCTACTGTCCACTACAGTGACCCCAAGTAATGTGTGTGTGCGTACGTGTTAAAACACTGTGGTATCAAAAGTTCACATGTGTTCTAATTTGTTACACTGTTTATTTAAGTTTAAGTTATGTTATAATATTTTATTATTTTGAGAAAGTCTTGGATAATTTGAATATTATTTTTTGCCAAAACGGTTTTGAATATTTGAATATTATTTTTAGCCAAAACGGTTTATAAAAACTGATTTTTCCTGCAATGCAAAGTATCTTCTGAGATTTATGGTTGTAATAATAACAGACAGACACTTTTTTTTTTCCTGACATGCTGTACAGTATGTGCACATTTGTCTGTGGAAAAATAAAAGTCCTCTCTGAGACTTTGACCTGTCCACTCAACTGTTAATCAGTTTGACAGTCTAGTCTTTTACCACACCATTGGTTCTTCTGGGAAATTCCAAAATGGCCATTTATCTCTTTCTCTGCGCGCCCGCGTGTGTGTGTTAGAAAGACTATAGAAAGAGACTCCTATTCCTCAGGGAAGGAGCCCATCTTTGCTTCTGCCACTTAAGTTCTCTGTACATCAAAGAGGAATGAACCTGTGAACAATGAAAACCAGTTTGTACCTCTTTATTGTCCCTATTGCCACCATTTTCTGTCATCTCTAGACAATAGTGTGCATCCTTGTCTCTCATCTCCCATTATTGTAAACTTTCATCCTTTTTTCCTCTCTGTTTTTACCAGTATGACTCAAAAGCAAGTTTATAAACGGGCCCTTTCACACATCTATACACCGCTCTGAGTCCGATTTCTACTGTGTGGTACTCAGCAAAGATTGGCCTTGCCCTTACTTGAGGAAACTTATCAAGGAAGAGGATTGTTTCCTCCTTAAATTATGAAGAACATTATCTCAGATGTTGTGCTGTCAGCTCAATATGTTTTGTAATCGAGTGAATGGGAGTAATCTCATGCAACTGAATAATTTGATCTTTTTCACTTCACTCTCAGAAAAATACAAAAGCTGTCACTGGGGCTGTACCTTTTCAAAAGGTAAACTTTTGTCCATTTTAGGTGCTAATATGTACATTTTAAGTGTTAATATGTCCATTTTAGGTGGTAATATGTCCATTTTAGGTGCTAATATGTACATTTTAAGTGTTAATATGTCCATTTTAGGTGGTAATATGTACATTTTAGGTGCTAATATGTCCATTTCATGAGCTAATATGTCAATTTTAGGTGTTAATATGTACATTTTAGGTGCTAATATGTCCATTGCATGAGATAATATGTACATTTCAGGTGCTAATATGTACATTTTAGGTGGTAATATGTCAGTTTTAGGTGTTAATATGTACATTTTAGGTGATAATATGTACATTTTAGGTGCTAACATGTAAAATGGTAAATGGACTGCATTTATATCGCTTTCATAGACCTAATGGCCACCAAAGCGCTTTACATATTGCCTTGCATTCACCCATTCACACACTCATTCATACACCGACGGCGGTGTCAGCCATACAAGGCGCCATCCAGCTCGTCGGGAGCAGCTGGGGTTAGGTGTCTTGCTCATGGACACCTCGACACTTGGTCAGGTGGAACCGAGGATTGAACCACCAACCTTTCGGTTTGTAGACAACCCACATGAACCACATGTACATTTTAAGTGCTAATATGTCCATTTCATGAGCTAATATGTACATTTTAGGTGCTAATATGTACCACTAAGGTACCAATATGTAGCCTTTGCATACAAAAGTGTACCTTTTAAAAAGGTACAGCCCCAGTGACAGCTTTTGTACCTTTTTTTCTGAGAGTGACCTCACTTCAGAGATAAACAGCTGTGTGACATGGACTATCTCGGCCTCATTGAAGTCCAGTCGAGACACTGCGTTCTGGATCATTTGCAGGGGTTTGATTGCAAATGATGGCAGAAGAACGTTGCAGTAGTCCAGCCTAGAAATGACAAGGACTTTTAAATGACATTGAAATGACATTGGACGTTTAAATGAACTAAGAACAGAAAACTGAATTCAGCATCGCATGCTGTCTGAGAGGTGACTTTCTGTGCGCGCGATTCAGACATGCGTCAGTCAAGTAATTATCAAGTGCTTCTGAAGATCTTAGTTCAAGTATTTGATAAGGATTGAAGCTGAAATTTTAATGCCAATATATACGTTGTCATATTCCCCTGCATGGTATGGTAGATTTTTGTAAGAAATTTGAACAGGTCCTCGCCTAGCCTGTGTCCTCCCTAATAATCTTCTGGAGAGAGTGACCCTTCCTTTTTTTTATGAAGACCCTCTGTGACTGTGATAGTGATCCCACACTCTTTGACTTGGAAGACAGTGAGACACAATGGAGAGAAGCGTTAGGAGAATTCCTCTCCACCTCACTAGAAACAGAATGTCAAATAATGGGTCTCTTCAGCAGAGGAAGGGCACTAGAGATCTTATGAGGAAGTGTCTGCAATAGATGCCTCTCCAGTGCTCTGTCAGTGTGACTGTAGAGTAAAAAATGAAAGGGTAGCGCATCTCACGCCCCATTAAATCTTCATTCTCTCTGTGAGACAGGAATAACTCAACAGGGCATGTAAAAATCCTTTAGGTTATTTTCCATTAGTGTGCCGTGAAGTCACTGAATCTTCTATATGTTTTGTATCTTGAGGCTTTTTCTTTATCCTCTAAAATGTCATCACTTGCAAAAACAGTTTTGCCTATAGTACGCTTTGACTGATAACAATAGGCTTTAAAAATAATGTGTGTATGTCTTAAAGGATTAGTTCACCTTTGAAAAAACTTTTGCTGATAAATTACTTACCCCCATGTCATCCAAGATGTCCATGTCTTTCTTTCCTCAGTCGAAAAGAAATTAAGGTTTTTGATGAAAACATTCCAGGATTTTTCTCCTTATAATGGACTTCAATGGGAACCAGGTCCAACCGAGGTCCAAACAACAGTTAATAACAGTTTCAGATGCAGCTTCAAATGTCTTTAAACGACACCAAACGATGAATAAGGGTCTTATCATGCGAAACGATCGGTTATTTCAAAGCTTATTCCAAAAATGTAACTTTTCTAAGGACAAATGCTAGCCTTGTAATATATTGTGAGGCGCGTTTGCAACGTCACATAATACGTAATTACGTTCAAAAGGTCACGGGCGACGTAGCCGGAAGTACAGAATTAAAATCGTCCGACATCGTTGTTTTACCTTTTAATTCCTTTTTTTGTAAACGCCGTTTGAGTTAGTTTTCACGTTCAACCTATGCGTTCAACTTGTAAACACTCTGACTCTGTACTTCTGGCTACGTCGCCCGTGACCTTTTGAACGTAATTACGTATTACGTGACGTTGCAAACGCGCCTCACAGACTAGAGCAAGGCTAGCATTTGTCCTTAGAAAAGTTATTTTTGGAATAAGTTTTGAAATAACCGATCGTATCGCATGATAAGACCCTTATTCATCGTCTGGTGTCGTTTAAAGACATTTGAAGCTGCATCTGAAACTGTTATAACTGTCGTTTGGACCTCGGTTGGACCTGGTTCCCATGGAAGTCCATTATAAGGAGAAAAATCCTGGAATGTTTTCATCAAAAACCTTAATTTCTTTTTCGACTGAGGAAAGAAAGACATGGACATCTTAGATGACATGGGGGCGAGTAAATTATCAGCAAAAGTTTTTTCAAAAGTGAAATAATCCTTTAAAGGGGGAATTCACTTAAAAAAATTAAATTCTATCATTTATTCACGCTCATGTCATTGCAAACACATGAGACTTACTTGCATCTTTAAATCACAAATTAATATAATTTTAAAATTCTCTAAAACTTTGTCTATCAATTAAAGGTATATTTAATCAACTTTTTTAAGCTTCAAAAATGGACCAAAAAGTCCTTCTAGTTTATAAGTGTCATTCGAACATTTAAGTTTGTGTATCTGAGTAGAGAAACAGCGATATTTCCTGTGAGATTTACTCTAGAGTTGCCTTCAGGCCTCATAATAGCCTGATGCTTCTGTCAAAGTGAAAGACACAGTAACTATGGGAAAGAAAGACCTTGAGCTCCATTCACAATGAAGTAAAAATGGCTGTAAGTCACCTTTTTACTTATAAAGCGCTCAGGTTGAGATTTGGTTCAGGGTGGAAGCACGTACTGCATTAAAACCCAGCAGAAAGCACGTCAGAGAATAACAATAAAAGAAAAGCTGTTCAGAATAACAACTGAACATAACAACCAATTGCAGGTCAAAGGTCACAGCCTTGAGCCACTGCTATCAGAATATGCAACTCTGAGCAGACATGTTGTGTCAACAGGAGCACTTTGAAAGAGTGAATGTGCTGTAGGAATTAATGTACACAACAACATTGTGTTGTATGTCGGCTCTTATTTTATAAAAACATTTGTACATAACTGGTTCTTCTTTTGGGTATGATATACTGGATATATATATATACTAGGGGTGGCACGGTTCACAAAACCCACGGTTCGGTTTGTATCACGGTTTTAGGGTCACGGTTTTCGGTTCTGTACGGTTCTTGTTATTTTTTCTTTTAATCTTTAACACTCCAGAAATGTACTTCAGCATGTGATATATAGCTTAATTATCCACACTTTAGGATACAGTATTAAAAAAATATATATTATATTCATGCAATCATGCACAAACTGAATTTGACTCTTTGACTTTAAGCACATTTTGGGACTATCTCAGAGGAAAGCTAGGTGAGATTTAGATACAGCAAGAGAGAAGAAATTGACATGCTTTTTGTTTATTTGGCAAAAAAAAAAGGAGAATGTGTATCACTATCTCTACAAGAACTTGTGCATTTTTATCACATAAATCTTATTTACACAAAGAAATTAACTTTCATGTATCAACTGCTAACTTTTGTAGCTCTTACCAAAATTCTATCTTTTAAAAGAAAAAGAGAGGAACTCTTAAAACACTGTCTTTTAAATGTCAATATACATGAAACCTCATTGCCTATAGATAATTAAGCTATAGCAATAGCAAAGGCCATAAACATAAAGTGAAATTGAAGTTCAACCTCAACACAAAAACAGTATCAACAATGCTTCTATTCCCAAAATGCGAGGGTACTTTTCCACTTAAAATTAAAGTGCAGGGTTTGGAAACGTATGACTGAAGCTCTTATCTATACATAAAGTGCCACTGTAGTTAAATTAAAATATCATAACATGAAATCCAAAATGTTCCCACACACCGGACTTATACCATAGACTTATACGACGCTGGCGCATCCTCCAACTCC
This sequence comes from Pimephales promelas, assembly GCF_016745375.1. The sequence continues at coordinate 4,581,382 of NW_024121532.1, forward strand.
CTCATCTCTCCCACTTGCCATTTCTCCGCGTGCCGTGACCTGCAGCGCTCCATACTCCACTTTTACTGGCTTGTTTATTAACTTGAACCGGCGCTGCACAGAGCGATCGGTAATGACATCATATTCCGCGAAAGTGATGAATGCATATGGAGCCGACTCGCGCTAGATTGATGTTATTCACCGATCGCTCTGTGCAGCGCCGGTCCAAGTCGAACAAGTTTATGTCGCGCGAAAAGAAAACACACGTCACATACGGGCACGAGGTTACATTGCGCATGCGTCGAACCGTGAGACGCACACGCGCTCCGAACCGAGACAAGCGAACCGAACGGTTCGGGTGTTTTTTCATGTACCGTGCCACCCCTAATATATACTCACCTAAAGAATAGGAACACCTATTCAATTTCTCATTAATGCAATTATCTAATCAACCAATCACATGGCAGTTGCTTCAATGCATTTAGGGACGTGGTCCTGGTCAAGACAATCTCCTGAAGCAAAGCATTTGTGAAGCCACAACACGCAAAACCTTGAGGCGGATGGGCTACAACAGCAGAAGACCCCACCGGGTACCACTCATCTCCACTACAAAAAGGAAAAAGAGGCTACAATTTGAAAGAGCTCACCAAAATTGGACAGTTGAAGACTGGAATAATGTTGCCTGGTCTGATGAGTCTCGATTTCTGTTGAGACATTCAGATGGTAGAGTCAGAATTTGGCGTAAACAGAATGAGAACATGGATCCATCATGCCTTGTTACCACTGTGCAGACTGGTGGTGGTGGTGTAATGGAGTGGGGGATGTTTTCTTGGCACACTTTAGGCCCCTTAGTGCCAATTGGGCATCGTTAAAATGCCACAGCCTACCTGAGCATTGTTTCTGACCATGTCCATCCCTTTATGGCCACCATGTACAGTACCCATCCTCCGATGGCTACCTCCAGCAGGATAATGCACCATGTCACAAAGCTCGAATCATATCAAATTGGTTTCTTGAACATGACAATGAGTTCACTGTACTAAAATGGCCCCACAGTCACCAGATCTCAACCCAATAGAGCATCTTTGGGATGTGGTGGAACGGGAGCTTCGTGCCCTGGATGTGCATCCCACAAATCTCCATCAACTGCAAGATGCTATCCTATCAATATGGGCCAACATTTCTAAAGAATGCTTTCAGCACCTTGTTGAGTCAATGCCACATAGTATTAAGGCAGTTCTGAAGGCGAAAGGGGGTCAAACACAGTATTAGTATAGTGTTCCTATAATCCTTTACGTGAGTGTATATATATATATATATATATATATATATATATATATATATAATGTTACATTGAAATGCTTCACATTGTCGTAGTATAAACTTTGTGCATAAAGAAGCAACTAGAATTGTTTCTTATACATATTATAAATGCTTGAGGGCTTTTTCCTGCACAGATTTAAGAGTCTTAACAACCCTGTTTACAACAATTTGTTCTTAATTTTATGCTAAAATGTCCATTCCATGTTGGAGTTTATTGTTTAGTGATGTGTTGAATAGTTGTTTGTTTGGCAATATGCTGAGGACTTTATTGTTTCATCAGTGTGAGGCTAATTAATCACTCGGCTCTATCAGAATAATGAATTTGCACTTTTCAGCTCGTATCTGTTGTTGGATTAAAGACGATTTAGACTGAATTGTGCTATTCTTCATGTTGGCTTGCTTCCACATGTTACAACAGTTCTTAAAAGAACATTTTTTTCCCTTAGTTTGATGAAAATTTTAATAATCCAAATAACCTTTTTTTCCACTGTAAAGAACCTTTTGTGCAATGAAAAGGCCCCATGGATTTTAAGTTTCTTTTTTTTTTTTTTATGGAACCATTGATGCCAATAAAGATCCTTTAGTTTAGAGTGTATTTTGGGTTACCAGGAAAAGTTGATTGGAAAGTGGTAGAAATGGGTCTTGGGAGAAAGAATAAATAACAAGAAGTTAGAAATGTATTTGAGTCTCTATATATTAAAAATAATAAAGTACTTTATATCACATCCCCAGATCAGTGAGGATTTTAGAGGTACTAGAACAAAAGGCAAAATCACCGGTATTTACGAAGCATCACAACAAACATTGTGTGTATGTATGTGTGTGTGTGTGTGTGGAGATGATCCATCTCTACAGTATGTTCCAGTCTTTTTAAGTAGTTAACTCTTTTGTACAATTCTCTCTGTATCTTTTGGCTAACTTCTCCATCTGGATCTACATATGAACATGTCCACCTGGAATGGTATTCGTAGTTCTCCGTTTTGCATCCGTCTTTCACTCACCGTTGCCGTGCTCTCATGCATGCCATCCCATTTCTTTTAAATCTCAACCCTGATTCACACTCCTTTTCAATATTTCCCCTGTTCTGTTGTATTCCATTGGTTGAATTACCACTTTTGCTGAAAGGATTCAGAATAAAATCTCCTGCAATAATAATACTATAAAGATTTAGTGTGAATCACGGTCAAATAGATAAACTTAATACTTAACAATTTCTATTTGAATAACACTTTAACAGTATCTTTTAGGGATGAGCAATGTATGGAAATATTTACATCACAACATTATCAAAAATTATTGGTGATAACAATGCAATAAAAGGTGTTTAAAACAATATTCAAAGTAAAAGAAGGCTTCTCACACATTAAAGGATTTTTATTTATCTGTTTTTTAATCATGATAATTGCAATTAAGCTAATTTATCAATAATAATAATAATAGTAATTATTATTATTATTTAAAAAAACATATTTCTTGTTTTCTCATTTTCATTTTAATTCTATTAAAAATCTCTTAAGATTTTTTTTTTATTATTGATCTAATTCACTTGAACCTTTTCTTAATGTTTCAAAGTGCCCCTATAACAACATTAAACTATGAAACAAATAAAATAAAATAACCTTGCATGAGATCAAGAAAAATAATGTCATGCAGATGAATAAATGAAAACTGCACTTCTTCATTATCCCGAAAAACACAATACAAGCTCATCAACAGCACCTCAAACACTTGTTCTTATCATATTTGTGTTTTTGGGTCAGTAATCCTTAGAATTTGTTCATGGATCATGTCTGAAAAGGCATTCGTGTGTGTGTGCCTTATAAACATCCCTACATCCCAGGCTAGCACCACTTAATAATTTTGTCTTCCTGGTCTCTAAGAATCAGCCTTGACTGTGGAAAATGGAAAACTGTATATTCTGCCCGAGAATTATTCATGTCTGCAGAGACGCATTGAACAAACAACTTCTTTCTTCTCCTCTTACCAAATAACACTTAGTTTAACAGAAAGGGGGATTGGATGTTCCCCTGAAGAGCATCCTGCCCTACTCTGTATGATGAAATACACGGCACAGATGCTTACAGACAGACAACTTAGTTTAGCACTGAAGTGTTCAAGCATAACTGAAGAGAAAGGCATTCAAGTCTCTCAAAGGCCATAATGCATTTAGACAGATTCACGAAACATGAAAAGTTAAAATATTGATATATCAATATTAATATACAAAGATAAAATGATACTTCATTACATTTTACATCATGTCGGTGAACTGTGTGAACCTATATAGCCACAGCTGAAACTCACCTTGACAATATTTAAGAAACTTGAGAAACTCTTGCTATGTTTGAAAATGTATATATTATCAGCACTTCTCATGTTATTGCCGTCTAAAGATAAATTGCTTGAAAATTAAATTAGATGAAATCATCTAAATGCAAATACATTAAACATTTGAGCCAATTATTTGCTAATTGCTAATTTTTAACCTGTCTTGCAATATATCTTTCCCTATTACTGATTTGGGCTTAAGTACTTTCAGCCTGATATCAAGTGCGTATCTATAGCACAAATGTTATTTCTTGTACCATTTATACAGCAAATTTTTTTTTTGCGTGCATAAAAGAAGTTTTCGCGTGCATATGATAAGCACTTTATGGCGTGTAATACGCACGCACTCCACACCCCTAATCCTACCAAGGGTTTTACACTGCACATCATAAAAAAAAAAAAAAAAAGATGTATAAATTGCATGAGAAATAAAATTTGTGCTATAGAAACGCACATGAGATCCTGTTGGTACTTTGAAGAAAATAAAATGAAACAAAAATATCGCCGAGTACCATATAACATCTTGATTGCTTGATCACTTTACCATGTAGCTCCACTTATTATTTTTTTAAAGGATAGACTTCTAAATGTAACAGAATAATCTGAATGTTTTTACAGGACATATGAGGGATACTTCCACGTTGGTTGTGGTTGTACTCGAGTGCACAGGACGGTCGACTGGCAGCAATGGCCCATGGCTGTCTGAGCCAGCAGCAGGATTTCATGCTCCAATACCTTATACAGTAGGTGAGACAAATGAGGGTGACATTGAACCGAATTGTCTGCGAAATCTCACTCATTCGATGCTACGGTGTGAATTTCGGTTGAGGCCAAATCTGTGAGAATCAATTCTTCACGGCATCATTACAGATTTGACATTCCTGATCTCCTTTTTGGCTGTCTGGATGAGTACATGATGATGTTGGATGAAATTGACCCGCCCATTGTAGCACATTGTATTATAATGTCATGTTTGATTTCATCCATATACTGTATGTTTGCAGAAACATCTTAGTTACACTCACCTAAAGGATTATTAGGAACACCATACTAATACTGTGTTTGACCCCTTAATTCAATGTGGCATTGATTCAACAAGGTGCTGAAAGCATTCTTTAGAAATGTTGGCCCATATTGATAGGATAGCATCTTGCAGTTGATGGAGATTTGTGGGATGCACATCCAGGGCATGAAGCTCCCGTTCCACCACATCCCAAAGATGCTCTATTGGGTTGAGATCTGGTGACTGTGGGGGTCATTTTAGTACAGTGAACTCATTGTCATGTTCAAGAAACCAATTTGAAATGATTCAAGCTTTGACGTGGTGCATTATCCTGCTGGAAATAGCCATCAGAGGATGGGCACATGGTGGCCATCAAGGGATGGACATGGTCAGAAACAATGCTCAGGTAGGCCGTGTCATTTAAATGATGTCCAATTGGCAGTAAGGGGCCTAAAGTGTGCCAAGAAAACATCCCCCACACCATTACACCACCACCAGCCTGCACAGTGGTAACAAGGCATGATGGATCCATGTTCTCATTCTGTTTACGCCAAATTCTGACTCAACAGAAATCGAGACTTATCAGACCAGGCAACATTTTTCCAGTCTTCAACTGTTCAATTTTGGTGATCTCTTGCAAATTGTAGCCTCTTTTTTCCTATTCATAGTGGAGATGAGTGGCACCCGGTGAGTTCTTCTGCTGTTGTAGCCCATCCGCCTCAAGGTTGTGTGTGTTGTGGCTTCACAGATGCTTTGCTGCATACCTCGGTTGTAACGAGTGGTTATTTCAGTCAAAGTTGCTCTTCTATCAGCTTGAATCAGTCGGCCCATTCTCCTCTGACCTCTAGCATCAACAAGGCATTTTCGCCCACAGGACTGCCTCATACTGGATGTTTTTCCCATTTCACACCATTCTTTGTAAACCCTAGAAATGGTTGAGTGAAATTCCCAGTAACTGAGCAGATTGTGAAATACTCAGACCGGCCCGTCTGGCACCAACAACCATGCCACACTTTAAAATTTCCTTAAATCACATTTTTTTCCCATTCTGACATTCAGTTTGGAGTTCAGGAGATTGTCTTGACCAGCACCACACCCCTAAAAGCTTTGAAGCAACTGCCATGATTGGATGATTAGATAATTGCATTAATGAGAAATTGAAGAGGTGTTTCTAAAAATCCTTTAGGTGTATTTGAGTGCTCCTATCCCTCTGATATGCTACTTTGAACATTTAAATTCAACGTAATACAACATTCACAACTAATTTTTGACTTTTTAAATGTCTAATTAAAACAGGATTTGCAAGAGGAAGAACAAACAAAGTTGGACTTGATCTCATCCATCAGGAATTGATTAGAAAGTGGGCGTTGAATGTGGTTTTTGTGAAGGTCTCCTCTTTTGAAACTACAGACACAAATATTTGAGAAGGCTCTTTGACCAGAACATGGAGGCTAAATGTCAAGTTCATCCTCGAGCATCTCAGCATATCACAATGGTGAAGATTTTTTTTCTTTTAAATCGTTATTTGCTATTTTTTGCTATTACCTTTGGACTCGAGATGAAGACGATGTGTACGCTGAAAATACAAGACCGCTGAAGTGCTGAGCAGATGGAGACGAGCATAAGCTCAGTGACAGAATCAGTGTTTCGAAAACAGGCAGATGGAATGTCAAGTCCTAGTGAATAAATACAGGAACTGCTGTCATATTTATAGAATAATAAATGTGTGAAAATTCAATCTGTGTAGATGTGGTACATTGCTGTTCAACACCAGCTTTGAAAAATATTATTTTACAGAAGGCCTCAAGTTATCAAGATTAGTAAGCGGTTACATCACACTAATCTCATGTTAACATGTATAATGTGTACGTCTGGTGGTCATACTGGTGGTAGGATGAGAGATTCCCTGATATGATTGTAAAGTACTTTGGGTGTACAGTAGTATATGAAAGCTAATTTAATGCCTTATTCATTCTTGTGGCTATACATTCAATTTTAAGATGTAAATTGATGCAATTTCTTGACCCTTATTTTTTTAGTTCAAGTGCAATTCTGTAAACAAATGTTTGTTATTTTTTTCAAACTGATGGATTCTTTTCAAGATTATTTAAAATTATTTTGTGGCTTTTACAAATTTTGTCAAGACAATTAATTCTAAACAATTATCCCTGGTCTTATTTTGCAAAATATGAAAAAATGAAAATTCACTGAGAGTTGGGAAAGACATTTCGGTCTCAAAAATTACACAACACCATTGCTGCTGTTTTTTCTGCTCACAGAAAGCAAGACAGTCTGATTTTCAACTATTATTTATTGTATGCCTTTGAAGACAATTGCTGTCCAGAGCATGCTATGGTGAGTCATTAATTAGTTTAATAAGTAATTACTGCGAGTGTAGAACACATTTCCTGTCCAGACACATTAGGTTTTAAAAACCCAATGTAAGAGAATGAGTCTTTAGTGAATTGTAACAAGGGCAGCTCTGGGTTAATAGATAATTTACATGGAATATTGCATGACTGGGATAAATAGGTACATCAATTACCATGAAATCCAATTTAAGCCTTGCATATAATGATTTGAATCATGTTCTAGTAGGCTATATAACTTTTCTTTCATACTTATACTTCCCTAATACATTTAAAACAAAAGCCTGCAGGAAATGTTTGTTTTGTTTTTTTAAATGGTTTGGCCCCGCTTATAGACTCAGTAGTGTAACTAGTTTGTGGTGGGCTAACACACATTCTCATTAATTATTTATTTTAATTTTTTCAGTCTTTTTTTCCTTTTTCATTTTCCCTTGTTCAAGATTCTTGTCAAGTTAGTATTGTCTGCAAGGCTCCTCTGAATAATTTATCCACAGCTCATAAACAGAATCCTAAATGACCTTAAACTCCCAATGTTTAGCAATATACCTAAGCAGTGATGTGAACTTGAGGCTGTTGATAGACCTCACACATTTTTACTGGTATCCGTTGTAGGCTAAATGTTTTCTGTCATTTGCTGAAATTTCTTGGAAATATATATTTTTGCAGTCTTTCGTCAGGAAACAATCCAAAAACACTAAATAACAGTACAACCCACTGAACAGATAAATGTTTATCTCTCACAACCTCACTTTCATTTCCTTTCAAAAGATGGTGCTGCTTTGAATAAGGTCTGCACATCTGTTATGAGCCTATGGCTTTCTATTTTTCGTGGGAAATTTTCAGTTAGTTATCTGATTTTCTTTTGTCAGTTATCAAAATATCCACGAAGTAATCAAGCGTAAATAACCCTAAAATATTTCGGTTATCAGAGTAACTTTTATTTTGAAATGCGTTTTTGCTTTAGTTCGCGGGTGAAGCAGCGGTAGTGCTACTGCGCATGTCTTCTGCTGGAGATTTGAAGTCAAGTCGCGGCCTGGTCGCGGCTCCTTACCTTGTGTAGGCTACAGGTAAGAAATATACTAATACTACATTTACAAAACATAGAATTGCATGTTTAAACAGTATTATAGAAATGGGAGAAACTAAGATTTGTGAAACTCTCAATTGAAAATTGACTGTTTCAAAGAAACAGTCACACGACACACGCTGATGACGCCTGCTTGTCAAAACAGTCAATAATAGCCCTATTTCACAAAATGGCCGCCAAGACTTGAAGTAGGGCAAACTTTTTTGCGGTGAAAGCGCTAGCAGTTGCCAGTTGCAGTCGGATGACAAATGCCGAGACTAAAACCGGTCCGTCCCGTTGCTTAGCCTATCTTTTAATCTTTCAAACCAAAGAAGAAACAACCATATGTATCACTTCACAGCTTTTCGTGATTGGAACAACTGTGGAGAAGTTTAATCACGGCAGACGCGTGTGAAGGATGAATCAGATGTTGAAATGTAGTGTTGATCGATGCTTTGAAAAAAAACGTGTATATTGCACTTGATTATTATCCGATTTGCACGTCATGCACTTTTATTTATTATTAATAAGTATTGGCAAATAAAAATTGTTTGTAGAAGATGTTTTCTGTAACTTTCATTGTTTTTAACATGGGTGCGCTTTGCCAGGCCTGCTGTTTACATGTGTGTGCAAGCAAGGGCTGGAACATTGATTAATGTGTAATGCTTTCCAAACCGTTACATATAGTCTTATAAATTCTGACGTTTGTGATATAAAAAAATAAACATTAGAATAACTTTTAAAGTTGTGTGAACACAAACAGTTTTCCGGTGAGCAAGAATGAAAACCAGGAGTGGATCTAGAGCGGAGTGACAACTGAACGGTAAGAGTGGAGAGAGGAACTTGCTTTTGCTCCAGTTCAGGCTTTGACTACATCTCCACAAGCAGGGTGAACCTTCCGACCCATTCAAATTAAAATTAAGACATTTGTTACATTATTTGACGACCTTAAGATAATGAAAAGGGTATTTTAAGACATAAGGACAGGGGGACCCGGATATTGACGGGAATCTGTTACGGATAACTTGCATACCTTTAATATTAGTATATTGGCTTACATTTTTAAATATATGAAATTGCTTATGTAATATGCAATATATATGTATTAACGCCATATAATGTATGTTAAACCACTTATGATAAGATTTAAATTCTTTTCATTAGGGAACCACAGACAGTTAATATTGTGTAACATCTAGGGATGGGGTAGATCCGATCCAGTATCTGTATCGGGACCTATACCAGCGTAATTCACGTATGGGGATTTCACAAGGATTAAAAAAAATAAATCTGCTAATGCTGTAAAGTGAATATAGGAAGTCAGACATTACTGTAACATTAAAGGTTGTAGCCTAGACTTTTAACCTAAAATCAACACAACACATTGTATGAAAACATGTAAACTAAACATAAGTCAGTTTTTGCATTAACTTGTGTTTTTATTATATATAGTCATCTTCATTTATATAGTGCTTTTAACAATATAGATTGTTTCAAAGCAGATTTATAGGGATAATATAAATGAAAGTAACAGATCGTTTGGCTTTACAGTAACAGATCGTTTGGCTTTATCTGTTGCAAATATCATTAGTTATTAACTCAAGGGCCGCTTATTCCGCTCTGGCCTGCTCATTTGCACGACAACAATGCCTGGTGGCTTGAGAACGAGCGTATGCACATTACACACACATACATTATCTAGACAGAATCTTTAGTTTCTTTAAAATTGCAAACTGCATGTAGCAGTATAACGTTTTGCAGCTCATTTCTTTTACATTACAAGTTTCCTTTTCACAAGAGATGTGGGTTATGCTGACCTTTTCATCTACTAGCACAATCCAAAGTTAATTGAAGGACTGAAATCTAGTTTATAGAATCTCTCTGTGACTTTATTGAATCATTTTACATGATGCATCTCATTGAAGCACCGACTGGGTGGTCAGTTGCCCATTGGTTCTATGTGTGGGAGATTATATGCTTTCATGTGTTTCTAATATTCTTACTGTTCTTTAGCATTATCTCCCAGACTTCACCCGAGTCAGCGATTTCATAGCTACTATCAGTCCAGACTGAGTACCTCAGGTCAAGACAAGACTAGCTGCGAAATGGAATAAAGATATACTCCATGTTAATGTTTTTCACATTTTGTTCCGAATGATCTTATTAAGTCGTAACATCCCTTGAGATATCTAAAGGATTTCTTTTTCTTTTTATAAATGGGTGAGCCCTTAGGTATGCATAATTCTTGATGTGGTTTCAAGTGAGTTCTCTCACCCCTGAGGGGGTAAAAAGTATTAAGCTCAGTAATTGCTGTCTGGCTTTTTTGTCTTGTGATGTGGATTTAGACTGCTGTTGTTGAATGGAGGTGTATTAAATAGCTTAGATTCTTGTCTGAACTTAGGATGTCAAGTGTGTAATGTGATGGAAGTTGAAATTAATTACCCTGATCAGCTCTCGGTTGTAGATGGACACATTGATTAGGGTTTAAAGTCGGTGTGAAATAAGGCATGAGTTCATCCTATGTAGATCATATTGTGAACGATTTATCTATATTTCTTTTTTTTTTTAGAAATCATCTTGCAATGTTTACCCTTCCGGCAATGTTACTACGCAATTTGGAAAAGTATGGAATTTAATTGAGTCATATCCAGGTCTTGAAAAGTGTTGAAAAAAAGAAAAAAATTTACTGGCTATTGCCCTTGTTTAGTATTCTATAAAAGAAAATTAAGAATTTAATGAAAATAAATGTATCGTACAAGAAGTGTTTTTTCATGGCAGCTGTTTAGTGATTGTCAAACACGACTGAATGAATTCAAGGTGCACATTTTCATTATGCAAAAATGCAGGTTATAAGGGTTTTGGGTTTCTCCTCATGAAAGTCTTTTCACTGTATTATTGAGCCTCTAAAATGACCTTTGCAAAAATAAATGAGAAAACTTTGCACACTGAGCCACCTTTTGCACCATCAGCCCGTTACGATGTGATTTCTTGGCCTCCACATAGTACGTGTTAATTCAGACAGAAAGCCTTGAAATATGATGTACTGCCCTAATACAAGGCAAATTTTGTACACTTAGTAGTATACTTAGTATATATACAACTAGAAATTGTAATGCTTTCCACGCAAAAAATTCCTGTGCGCATGTGGATAGTTTCTAGAGGGCACAAAACGTTTCTTGTGTGCATGCAAAAATCTGTATATTTATTTATAACAATAATAGATGCTTATTAATTTTTTTTTTTTTCATGTTGATTTTTTTTTTAACCTGCTATTGTTGCTGAGCCGGCATGTAATTTTTTAGCGTCAAAAAGCATGTCTAATTAATTGAAATCATGTGTTATTAACTTTGTTTTTTAAATATATATGAAAAAAAACATTCACACTAATTCTGTTTTTTTGCTGGTAATAAAATGAAGCCATAAAACACAAATTTTGTCATTTATCATAAACGTTTTGTCAAATAACTGCAGAATGAGCTTTACTGTTAAAATTAAAACATAGATTATTCCTTAAATTCAGTTTTTTTAAATCATAATTTATTTGTATTAGCGTTCATGTATTATTACATCTGGACATATCTAATTTCTACTGTACAACAGTAATATATTTCTGTCAAGTTAAACCGAACTTTTATTTTGGCGGGTTGCCGTGAAGACCTTTTGAGTTTCTGGGCTTTTCTAAAAAAAAAGCTAACAGGGCTTTTCTAAAAAGAGAGATAGATTCTATTTTATAGTAATTCTACACTTTTCTTCAAAAGTTCAAAGATGCTTGTTGATTTGAAGGGAGAAAAAAATAATGAGAAAGAGGATGAAACATTAACAAAATGGCCTTAAGAATAATGAAGTGTTGCAGGAGAGAGAGAAGACGGGATGAAAAGAAAGTGATTTGTGAGAAAACCCTTTACAACTCTCCCATTCTCCACTAATGGATGACTTCCTCAGGCAATGAGGTTCCACGGCTAGAATACCAAATGAGCTTAGTGAGTTTCGTGGAATCTTGAGATTGTGAGATGTGTCTCAATGAACATGTGAGGATCATTATTGGCTATTGTTATGCTAAAGAACCAACGTTTTATATACAGTATATATAAATAAATATAATGTACAGTATTTCCAAGAAAGCAAATTAGGAGGAAAAACAATCAAGAGTGTACGAAGCCTTTTCAAGCTATAGGCTATTTTATTATTTTTAAATAAAATCTTTATAGCTTCTGTAAAAGCTTATAAAAGCTTCTGTTTTCTTGTATTCAAATTTGTTTCTCAAAGCAATTTTGTGTAATTGTAATGTCCCTATTCAGTTAATGGCTGCGAATTGTTGTATTAAGCAGTTTTCTAGTTTTGAATAAACTCCCCTGCCGTCATCTCGCTGTAATCTCCAGCATAAACAGAACGCTTTAGATCACAGTATAAGTGAATTCACTTTGGCTCATTTTGGCTTGTTTGTCACATGGCTTTTGGGAAGAAGGGCAGATTACTTAGCTGAATTCAGATTTTGAATATTTGTATTGAGGGGTGTACCCTCTGCAATTTGTGTGTTAAATAAATGTGTGTATAAGCAGTTTTGAAACTCATTAAACTTTTGGATTTCTTTAGGCTTTCAGTGGTGGAAAATACAACCTACTAAAATCGTTAACTTGCATTACTATTAAAACAGTGTATCTTTTTTTTTAAACAGATAGTCCCTATGCACTTGCATTGTAAGTGCTTAGCTGCTTTTTTTTATAGTAAAAACAATGTATTTTTTAGGGGTGTAACAAAACAATATATCGTGCCAAAATATATTGCAATACAAAAATGCAACAATATGTATCGTCGATAGTGACAATATGCATCTTGGATACTAGTCCCCCCAAAATCAAAATTACTGTGTGAGAAAAATTTCAAGTTTACAGAGTTTATTGTTAGTAAAAACAATGTATTTTTTAGGGGTGTAACAAAATAATATATCGTGCCAAAATATATTGCAATACAAAAATGCAACAATATGTATCGTCGATAGTGACAATATGTATCTTGGATACTAGTCTCCCCAAAATCAAAATTACTGTGTGAGAAAAATTTCAAGTTTACAGAGTTTATGATGCAATGGGGTATAATAATGCAATGGGGAACATTTGTGGGTCCTGATAATGCCATATGACTTATGTAATTTGACCAGTAAAAAGTGTCCAACATTATTTTAAATCTATCTAAATATATTAAATAAATCTAGTCAGAAAAAGTGTGAGAATATTCGTCTAAAATAATTCAGAATTTTCAGTTTCACAATCATGAATATTTTTATTTTGGAGTCACCATTGTCCTTGGGTTACAAGCACCAAGTCCAAGCCTATTCATTTAAACCCAAAATGTAATATCCAAGTTAGCATTTTAATCAACAGTACATTTTTTGTTAACCTTTTATCACGTCTTGTAGTATCGTATCGTGAGTTCAGTATCGTGAATGATATGTATCGAATCATGACATGAGGGTATCGTTACACCCCTAGTATTTTTGTTAGTCAACTTATTTTTGTTAGGGTTCGCTAACCTCTTACAATAATAGGGTTGAGTATCGAGAATCGAGTATCGATTGGAACCGGGACTAACTTTTCGTTTTTCCCGTAATCGTTCAAAAGTTAAAATTTCGATTCCTAGTTTCGATATTCACAGTCCGCCGACCGGAAGAAGAAACCGCTGAACGACACCAACGAAGAAGCGTCTACCGGAAGTGTTGGCATAACCGCGCGAGTCGAACATGAGTAGCTTACGTCGGCGGTCCAAAGTGTGGCTTCACTTTTCACGGCAAAATGCAAGATTTGTGAGAAAAGGAGTATTTGTGACAGAAGGAGTATTTCCTTCAGAAAGACCGTTGGTTAGCAAGGTTAGCTAAACTTTTTGACCCTGCCTCTTTAAAGAATCGGAATCGAGAATCTTTAGGAACCGGAATTGAATCAAGGAATCGGAATCAGAATCGTTCAAATTCAAACGATACCCAACCCTATACAATAACAAAGGAAAAATCTTTGTGAACTTTTGGGATATTGTAAGTACACGACTGCAGGAAAAATATCACACTTTGCAAGTGATTTTTGGATATTTTATTCCAAAATGCTTACATATTGTACCTTTATCTTGTACTGAACTCAAAATATTCCTTTAAGCTTCCTTTAGCATAGTTGATGCTCCTATGCACAAACCTCTTGTGAAGTAATTGAGATTTTCTCTTGCTCCACAATGAGGACTGGTGGCTAAACTACAGAGGTTCGGTGCTGGTCTAAAGCTGTGAACCTCTGTGCTGTTGGTTCATTAGCTCACTCCTCTGAGAGAACCACCAACACACACAATCCTCTTTTAATTAGCACAAAGCTACCGTTACCCTTTGTGACTGATTAACTGGAGTAATGACTAGCATGCTCAAGTTCTGTCTGTAAAGCTCAACTCTTTCACCAAAACCTGAAGCACTCAGACAGGCCCATGAGTAATATAAAATGCGCTGTTAATCTCTTCAGTTCGTCTCTTGTTTGGCAAGTTTTGCAAGTTTTAATTCCACAATTAAAAATCATTATACTACGTTAACCCTTAAACGCGTACCTCAGGTCTTTAGTGACCCAAGATGTCATTCACTACCCTTAGTAGTAGCGTGACGTCTGATTTAAAATGAGTGTCTTCCTGAAGTAGAGCCAGTCGATAACTGCTTTAGCCTTCGTCTGTGACGTTTGTTGTGTTGCAGTTGGCTTTGTGTTGATCTAGTATAACAGCACTTTATGTGGTGCATTACACTGAGCACAAAAAAAGTGATAAAATGAGGTGTGAAGGATTTAGATAATATGTAAATTCTCTCCGCGTTTGCTTGGCATGGCGGCAGTGAATAGATCAGGGTGCAGTTGGCAGTGTCAGGTAGAGATGTAATGAATAGCCTGATTAGCTCTTTGGCAGCGACACTCCTGCAGATGGTAGGCACACTTTCCTCTACCCTCCCCTTCTCTCTTTCTCTAGTCCAGGATCTCTCGTTAATCAGTGTAATTACCAGAAAAAGAAAACATATTAGGGCATTTAACCCTTGTGTTCCGCTAATTTCTCAAAAACGCCATGACCTGCATCTCATAACGACAGTAATCTTACCTGTGCTTTGAGTTTTAATTATTTGTTCTCTAGGTATTTTAATATTGATCTGATTTGCGTTTAGGGGAGAGCAGGGATAATTGAAATACTTGTTTGTTTTTAAACTTTTATTCTGAAACTTCAGCAGAGTTTAACAATTTTAGACTGTAGGCCGTTGATCTGACAAATATCCAAATTCTTAATAGGTTACCACACAACTGAGTAGGTTCTTGATTTTAATGCCAGAATTCTGGGATTTGTTTTCCTGCTCACTAAATCATTCATGCTGGCAAATCATTGTTTAAATTAAAAGGGAGAGTTGCAGTCTGAGAAATATATTATTATCATCATTATTTTAAAAGTAAATATATGTTTACAAAAATCATATTATATAATTTTTATTTGTATTCATTTGTATTCACCTCGGTGCTCCTGGTAGATCAGATGAGACTGTCAATAAATGTATGGTGTCTGTTGAGGCTGAGACTATACATGCAACCCTACACCAACATTATGTAAACACTGAACATACAGAATGGTGGATTTGGAATTTCTTTGGGAAAAATAAAGTTGCATTGACAGTCTCAACACATTCGGGTTCTTCAAAGGTCGTACAGAGAAAGTGTGTATCTGTAAACAGGGGGAGCACGGCGTAACCAGCAATTTTCCAGGGCATATTGTATTCCCTTTAGTCCTTTTGAGTTTCATTACCTGTGTGTGAGAGAGGCCTGTGTTAAAATGGCATCCCACCAGATAAATGATACACACCAAGGGTGTACACTCCATAAATCCAAGCCATTTGGGAGAAGGAGTTTATGGACTTGCTAATTAACATTAACACTATAAATTCCCTTGCTATTTGAGGTGTCTGTACATAATAAAATGTTGGAAATACGTATGTAACTGTCCGTCATTTATTTATTTGGCAAACAACTGTAATTTTCTTCAAACTGCCAGTTACGAAAGGTTTCGGGTAAGCATTTCCGCAACAGCTTTGGCGCTTGCGCTCTGTTGTTATGCATTGTCATCTTTGTCCTGCATTCTCATTGGTTTGCTGGCAAATAGGGGATTTCATTCGCAAGGAAAGCTGTCCAAGAATTGCTCACCCAAGCGGAAAAATGTGCTGTTTCTTAGATCTTGATTTCAGAAAATCACTATGTATTTGATACAAAAAAAAAAAAACAATTGTATGAAAAAAACAACAACATAACTGTAACTATTTTCACAGTATTTTTTTACATTTATTTTTATGAAAACTTCATAGCCAAGTTCATGTCAGTGATTCTCCACTTTTTGTATGGAGATGTCTCAATCATTTTTAATCGATAAGAAAAATAATAGCACACCTCTCCGCAACTAGTCACAAAATTGTATGGCCTTGTAAAATCTATTTTATTTTTTCCCCAAATTCCATTAAAGTGTTTTTTTTTTTTTTTTATACAACTTTGAAAAAAATAGTAAACCATTGTTTGCTTCCTCTTCACATGTAGCTGTTCTTCTCCAAATATGTAGTTAGTGCTGTTTGTCCAAAATAGTAAACCATTTTTTTTTCTAGAACCCGACCGATAAAGGATTTTGAAGGCGATACCGATACAAATATTTGTTGGTTATAAAATCCGATATTCCGATACAAATATTTGTTGGTTATAAAATCCGATATTCCGATACAAATATTTGTTGGTTATAAAATCCGATATTCCGATATATCGGCCGGTATTTTTATTTTATTTTTTTTTAAAACGCGCAACAAAACATTAACAGATTTCCCTAAAATTAGTTATTTGTAGTTATTTATGAGTTTTAACTACAATAATTGATGATGAGTTTTAACTAAAAGTATTGAGTATTTATGAGTTTTAACTAAAATAATTGATGATTTTTAAAATAATGCATTTTAAAAAGAAACTTGTTTCTTTTATTGTCACAACAGAACAGAGGAACATCAAAATATGTTAAAGTTCTGATAAATGAAATAATAGTTAGTGTCTACATTGCCTTATAAGCTACCTTATAATTACAATGTCAGCTTGCTTATCCCTTACCCGCAAATTCTTTCCATCAAGCTTCATCAATCATCAGTTGCTGCCTGCCTTCTAAAACCACTATTTAGCGATTCTAAATCCAATATGTGACTTGTGTTAATGCTACCGCTGAACGACAGTCTGCAACGTACACTTGGCGTCGTTGGATTTCACACACACGTGTAAAAGAAAAGCTAACTTTTATACACAAGATATGTTTGATACTTTTTCTCTGTCTAAATGTTCACTTCTCGCAAGTCTAACTTCTCAACACTCATGACATGGTTGAAGCGCGTTTTGTCCATTTTTATTTTATTTTTTAAACTTTCATTTATCGGCCATTATAAATGCCGATACCGATAGTTTACAAAATGCCTAATATCGGCCGATAATATCGGCCTGGCTCTAATTTTTCCCCCCATCACTGAAATCATGTTAGCTTGCATACTGTTTGCACAACAGTTTCACTGTTTAGATTAAAATATGGGGAAATAGTGTGATATTCCTTAGGTTTTATAAACCGTATTATTGTTACTATTTGTTGTACAGTAGTAATATATATCTGTCACAATTTAAGTTAAACCAAACTTTCGTTGTGAAACCAAACCTTTGAGTTTCTGTGTGTAACTGACGATAGTTTTCTCAAGTAAAATGGTGACTCTCAGAGCAGTCAAATATTGCGACTGCAAATCCTGAAACTCCACTCACCATGAATATTCACACAGAGACATGCAGACTTCATATTTAGCACAATGAGTGGTAGGTTAGGCCTTACAGTTTACCACAGGAGTAAATGAATGAAAACTACATTTATTTCATAAACTAATTTTGTCAGACTGATCATACTCATCTCTGTCAGCAGTAAAGGTCAAGCCCCTGGAGATGCCATGCAGAATGGATCCGTGTGTTAATCCTGATCTCTGTTGACAGGTGTGTTGAAATGGGCACGAGTGGCATTGGAGCTGGATTATCTGTGCCAGCCTCACACCCGTGGCTGCCACATGCTGCATATGGAGTGTGAACTGTGCCAGGTTTGTCACTGTGCCATAATTGAATTGAACTGCTCTCAACCCAGAATAAAGCCCTGAGCCTGTTTGCTTCCTCTTCACATTTAGCTGTTCTTCTCCAAATATGTAGTTAGTGCTCTTTGTCC
Source organism: Pimephales promelas (assembly GCF_016745375.1). The sequence continues at coordinate 4,599,707 of NW_024121532.1, forward strand.
AAAAGCTGTTCAGAGAGAAGTGTCATAATGGATTATAGTTATTAAAATAAGTCAAGTACATTCACTGCACCACTGTAGCCATCAACACAACTTATTAGTATATTCAAATGAGGACTTTTTTAAATGAAGACGGGTGGATTTATAGTTTGCATGGGATGCAATAATATTTAATTTTTTATAGCTTAACTGTAATTAAGCCTAGCAGTATTTTCCTGAATAAGGCACATTTATCCAAATTGCTAGATCAATGAATATGTATTAATTTTAATATAATAATATATTAAGTATATATTAAACTATAAATGTACATTTTTTGTACAGTATGGTATGTACTTTTCACAAAGTTCAATCGTGTGTATTTGTTAAAAAATCTCGTCTTTTTTCATTATTTTTCTTTATATTTGTTCTTTCTTTCTTTTGTCCTTTTTCATTCTTTCTTTTGTCTTTTTCATTCTTTTTCTTTATATTTGTTCTTTCTTTCTTTTGTAATTTTTCATTCTCTTTTGTCCTCTTTCTTTCTTTCTTTCTTCTGTGCTTTTTTATCCTTTCTGTTTTAGGGTGAAATGCAATCTAAAAATATAATATTGATGCATAAATATATATGAAATTGTGTATCATCATTGCTTTAGTAATGTTTCTATAATATGTATTAAGTTTATTAACAAATAATACTGTAATTATTATTGTTTATTATTATTTTAAATATTAGTAGTATATGGAGAGCTCACATTTTTCTAAATGAGTGGTTTACGTTTTTAGTGTTAAGCAAAGTCCTTTAACTCCAGAACTTTTATTTTTTTTTCTGAAATGAATTAGTCTGAAGATTTTATTGCTGTTAGCTGTGGCAATATGCTTCAAGAGAATCACTTATTAATGCAAACACACAACATCTGATAGCCAGAGGGCAATATTTCACCCTCTTGATCCGCTTTCTGTTCTCCGTGCTATCCACTGGTGTGTAAATGTTCAAGTACCTGCAAGTTTGAATTACTTTGCTGTGAGAAGTGATCATGTCTTTCGAAAGCTTGCCGGGTCTTTCATTCTTTCGCCGAGGAAACGGAGGCAAGAGGTGAGACAATCTCAATAGTCTTTTGAATGGAACATTCAGCTGGTAAATTTTATGGAGGAGGATTCGAGGCAGCTGTTTCTTTACTTGTGTAGGGCCATGTAATTGATTTCTCTTTTAAGCCTTTCCTCAGAGAGCATTATGTTACAAAACCCTTCTGTCACAGTCGTAAAGGAGTATTTTACGCTTTGGTGTGTGCCACCACAATAACAAGCAGTGGTGCTGTATTTAGAAAGCTGCTGCTCATAGGGCAAACACAGGGCGGGGGAGCATAACTGGAAAAGCTGCAGATCTGTTAAAGTGCATTCAAGTGATCTGTTGTTAAAGTCATCTAGCAAAGTTCAATGATATCATTTTGCTCAATGATATCATCAAGTTCTAAGGACATCACATTATAAGCTTATGTAATACTTTTTTTTTTTTGACCCTATTCAAAACCGACTTGCATAAATAAACCATGACACTTATTTGAGTAGCACTTTTGGTGTTGGAAAGCAGATTTTTCTCTTTTTCACTGTTCTGATGCTGAAAAGAAATTCTGGGCCAAGAAAATTGTCTTGGCTCCAGCCCCTTAAAGGAATAGTTCAAACAAAAATGAAAAAAATATGTATTTCTGTTACAATTTATTCACATTTTTGTCATTCCAAACCCCGTATTTTTTTACCTCAGTGCTGTTTTGGACAACATAATATTTAATGTTATATTGCATATGAAGCATATTAATGCAAGTTTTTTCTCTCACACATTGAGTTCTATACAATTGCACTCCAGTGTTTAAAGAGATGTGTAATCATTGTTTGAAAGCATTGATTTTGCATTGATTTTAGGGCTGTCAATTAATACAAGATTTAACAGATTACATGATATGAATAATCAATATTATTTGATGAGGAAAAAAAAATCCAAAAGATGATAGTTCAAAGGCAGATGAAATATTGAATAGGGATTAGCTTTTGAATGCCATTACCTCCACTATTCATCCACGCAAATAATCTATTGTTTATCTCTTTTCCTCTTACAAAGACTCATTACAATCTCTGCTTGTCTCAGAGCCCAGAGGGGAACTCTGACAAAGTCTGAATGAAGCCCTGAGGAAGAGAGGCATGTTAGCATGCCATGTAATTGATTCTGACTGACCTTTGTCAGGTCTGTAGAGGACTAGAGCTTGGCTAAGGAAGTGCAGGTTGGTATTGTCTTTTTCTTTTACACTTGCATAAATACCCACATGCACAGGTGCAATGAAAATTTTCTGATGTACCCTTTTGAGTTTGGTATTTGTTGGGGTGTAAAGGATAGATGGTTGAGAACGAGTCAGTGGAGGTCATGTCTGAATGAACAGTTTACTGTTAAACCAGATTTGCATTGTAGAGACTGACACTGTATAGCATAATGTCTGCATTGCTTCATGGGATGAAAACATCAGTGGTGTTATTGTTAAATAAATTAAAATTATTCAAATTGTTTGCGTTAACTGAAATAAAGGTGACGCAAAATGATTTAAAAATATGATTTAAAAAAATAAGTTTAAGATAAAGCACTAAAGTGAATTAAACTAAACTGAAAAAAAAAGAAAGCTAAAATGAAAATAACTAAAAAAATAACACTGGAAAAATTATATATATAATTATATAATTATAAAGTTGTGTAGACTATATATATATATATATATATATATATATATATATATATATATAAATAATTTATTTATATATAATTTATTTTATTTATATATTTATTTATTAATTATCATTTTATTTTTTACAAAATAATGTAATGCTGGGTAGTACACACCAAATATAGTAGGGGTGATTTTGCGCCCTTTCCAACAATCCTAGATATGTACTGATTATATCTTGATGGTTCTACTTTTTTTTTTTCTTTTAGCAAAACTACACTCTAAAAAATGCTGGGTTGTTTGAACCCAAATTTGGGTAAAATATGGACAAACCCAAATGTTGGGTTCAAAATTCTATGAAAAACATGTACATTTAAAAGTGTGAGTTTTAAGTTGGGTTAAAATTTCAAATTACATTTTTACCCAACATTTGGGTTTGTTCATATTTAACCCAAATTTGGGTTCAAACAACCCAGCATTGTTTAGAGTGTATGGTTATTTTGTGGTTATCATGGTCCACCATGCTTATTCTGAAGTCTCACAAGATTTTGCGAAATTTCCTGTGTTCACACTCGAGAATCTGGTTGAAAATCTGTTCGTGTGTGGTGTGCTGTCTTTGTCACATTATGTCACATCACACACCATACATTCAAGAAAATGCTGGGTTGTTTCAACCCAATTTTGGGTAAAACCCAGCCATTGGGTTAAATATGTAATTTAAAAATGTAACTCAATGGCTGGGTTTGTCCATGTTTTACCCAAAATTAGGTTAAAACAATCCAGCATTTTTTAGAGTGTAGGAGCAAAACGGTTAAATCAGGGATGTTTTGTCCTCATGTTTGTGGTCACATTTTGAAAATCTTATAAGATGTGAAAACCTTTTGGTGTGTACCCAGCATTATTAATACAAATTACTTTTACTTTTCCTTCAACCATTAGCAGAAATTGTAGTGAAATGATTACATTATTAATTAATTAATACTTTATTAATACATTACATTACTTATATTATTTGTTTCTTTGGGAAAGCTACTAAACAATACTGTCACGTGACAAGACATCACTTTCCGCAAAACTGAAATATTTTCAAGTTGATTTGAATTCAATAGTTGTATCTTTCAAACTCTGTGGCAGTTTGACACTATGGGGTTTAAATTGTGCAGTAATAGTGTGCATGCCTCTTGTGTGAAAGTGTATGGTTTCTCCCTTTGGGAAAATAGAATAATTAATAGAAAGGCTCTCAGCGCCTTAATTACTGCACACATCTGCCAGCTTCACATCTGGTGTGGTTGCCATCGCCTGAAACAATGTAAGTTCTGATATTAAACACTAAGGGGAGGGAGAACTGGGTCACTTTTGTGGCGTTTCTCTTCAGTTTCCTCGCCCCAAAAGACCACAGATGCAAAACATTTGTCCGTTAAGAATTTACCGAAGCTATTTTCCATTCCAGTGTGTCCACAGTCCAGATTACTGGGCTTTTTAGCAAAAATGGATGCCTGAATGAGGCTCGACTTATTAAATACTGCAGTGACTTAAACACTGAAGTAACGTATGTGTCCAAAATCCAATTAGACAAAATGCAGTCTGTTGTGATATGGCCAGCAAGCAGCTCTCATGTGGAACACATATCTATGCAATCCAATAGCAAGCAGTGAAACATGGCATATTGTGTTGATGGTGTGCATTCACAAGGTCCGCATACGTTTTACACAAGCAGACGCATGAGGACGATCCCTGGGGCCTGAGGAGAAACGTTTGTTTTCTTTTTAGTATGCTCTGCTTTTGCTTGCCTTGTAGAAGGCCACAGTCCACTCTTTTCCCGTTAATGAGTCAGCTGACCTTCAGATTCTCAGTTAGAGAACACTGGGGCAAGTTGTCATTCACACTTTTACTCCAGTAAATGTAATTTTAAAAACGTGCATGTGACCATCAGACACAAGAGTATTTACATTTTCCATTAGATTCCTTTATCTATTCCTCATTTCCTTAGCTTTTCTCTCAAGGCCTGGGTCCTTACTCGGCCTGATCCAAGGCCTGGATCACATTTTGATTATGCTGATTTTTGGAGGAGAAAAACATAAAATGATATAAATATGTACATTTTCTAACCCACATATCTTTTTTTTGGTGATTTTTATGATTATTTTCATAAATACATTTTAGGGTCTTGATGTTTGTCGTTTATATGAAATATTTAATCCGGAAAGGACAAATAAATGATATTGAATGAACCCAAAAGGTTCCATATAGAACCTTTTTCCTGGTTCCAAAGACCCTAAAGAGTTCTTATTATTGAACCCTTAAAAGGGTTCTGTATAGAACCTTTTAGGGGTTCCAAATACGTTGCACTGATATGGTTCTACATAGATCCTTTTCTTCTAAGAGTGTATTACTCCTTTTCTTCTCTTTCTGTTATTGATCTGTGGTGCATTGATGCCCTTCAAAGAACCGCTGACTGTGAACTAGATATTGTGCCGTTCTGTTCTCAACCGGTCTGTTTTATTTCTCTTGTGTGACAGTGCCAGTCTGTGCAAACGCCTCAAGCTTCTCTGTGAGCTTTCCGAGGTGAGATTTGTGGTGTGCGTGGGTCAAATGGATTCCTGTGATGGCAGAGCTGAATTTTCAGCGTCATTACTCCAGTCTTCAGTGTCACATGATCCTTCAGAAAGCATTCTAATATGCTGATTTGCTGCTCAAGAAACAGCATTATTCATTGATGAATACAAATTTCATAATAACAGCATTTATTTGAGCTTGTGACACTATAAATGCCTTTATTTAATTTCATTTTAATGATCCTTGCTGAATAATTCGTTTTAAGTAGAGTCATATTTTCAGAGCCAGACTGTTTTCACACATCTGACTGACATGCAATTCTTAATTTCTGTACTTTTTAGGTTATTGTGCAGCAGTGTCAGTCCATCTGAGTTTTAGCAGAGTGCATGTTCTTATTGACTGGCCAAGTTTCCAGTGAATCTCCTGGAGTCTGAGTCAGGTTCAATGAGTGGGGCTATTAGGCTGGTAGACAGGGCAATAGCGGCCGGCTGATGAATAGCCTAATCTGAGCTGAGGGTCTGTTCTGACAGTATCTGCCCACTCTTTCCAAGCAGGGTGAGTGTGTAGAGATAACTGCAGTGAACATCAATGAATTTTACTCCACCTGTCTCTGGCTATTGGCAAATGAAAGGCAGACTCCGGTGTGCATAAATAGCTTACTGAGCTGTGGAAAAGTGTCGGCACTATACGGAACAGTAAACTCAAAAAACACAGGGGTCAGGCAGGCATATTAATAATGTTATCCAGCAAGGATGTTTTGTAGATAAAAAGTGACATTAATACTCAGTGTTGGGAAAGTTCACTTTCTGCATGAACTAGTTTAAAGTTCAGTCCACACATTTTAAAATGAACTAGTTCAGTTCATAGTTCATACTTCAAAAAATGAACTAGTTCATAGTTCTTTTTTCCATATGTTGCGAGCTGCTTCTTTTTTTTATTGCCACAGCCCATATACAACCACAGATAACAATTATTTTATCGATGGGCAAAATATGCACAGAAATGTAAGATTTTTCCCATCCTCACCGACCTCGTAATAAAACCCGTTTAAATGATCATACGACGCCTCCTCGCTCGCTGCTTTGTCAACGACAGTCGCGGCGCGACACTGGTGGCTGGTGTTGCCAGATTGGGTGTTTTTTCGCTACATATTAAGTAGAGCCAGACCGATATATCGGCATATTAGGCATTTTCCAAACTATCGGTATCGGCAGTTTAATGGCCGATAAATGAATATTTCAAAAATAAAATGAAAACGGACGAAACACGCTTGAACCATGTCATGAGTGTTGGAGTTGTATAGTTTGTCCAACAGAGGGCACTCTACACCGTTCCTGTTGGCAACACTCGTTGAGTTGGTCATGATACATGCATTGCTTGAATAACAATTAAAAGAACATCCCCATCAGTTATCTTAACTCAAATAAGCATGACAAAATTTGTGACTATCATGTCCAGTTTCAAATAAATAAATAAAATATCGGTTATCGATATATCGGATTTTAAAACCCAAAAATATTTGTATCGGTATCAGCCTTCAAAATCCTTTATCGGTCAGGCTCTAATATTAAGACCTGTTTACGTGTGTTTTAGCCGGGTTTTCGCCTGGAAGGCTCTATAGAAATCTGGCACCCAATTGAATGAAGTTAAACTGAGAGAGCGTGCGTTCACAGACACCAGAATGAACGCGTTCACAGTAACGTTCATCAGGCAGTAATACAGTACGTTCAGTTCACGTTCGCCCAAAATATGAACGCGTTCAGGCACAACACTGTTACTATTACAAAATATTTCTATTACAAATAAATGCAGTTGAACTTCCTATTCATCAAAGAATCCTTCACAGTTTCCACACAAATATTAAGCAGCACAGCTGTTTTTAATATTGATAATAATAAGAAATGTTGCATGAGCACCAAATCAGCAGTAGTGACGCTGGAAATTCAGCTTTTCCATCACAAAAACGAATTACACTTTAATTAGCCTACATTTCAGTTAAGTTCTAATATTATTTTACAAAATTACTGTTTTTACTGTGTTTTTGTTCAAATAAGTGCAGCTTTTGTGAATTTATAAGAGACTTTTTTGAACATTTAAATAAGTGAAATATCATTAAAACTAAATATATTTTTATATAATCTAACTGCATGTTTGTTTGTTTTTTGCTCTTGCCGTTTTTGCACATACAGTACTTTGCACTGCATAAATTTAGCTTCACGTCCTTCACTTTTGATGCCTGGAGCTTTAACTCCCAAAGCAATTACTCCACACTGACACAGATGTGCTGTTGACTTTTAAGAACAAACGCAAGAAAAATGAGTTGCACAGGCATGCTGAGGGCAACACAGTCTATCTAGTGTACGCTTCCATTTGTTGTCTGTATGCTACATTTTATCTTTATTACGGTGTACGTTAGTTATTAATAAAGCTCAAAAGAGCTGCTTTACCTTGAGAGACCTTTCAGGCCCAGTGTCGTGTTATGGGGGCGGGAAAAGGAGGTCTGGTTCAGTCAAGGTCACAAACAAAATCAGTGTTGACATTTGCGTGCTTGTTTTAGCTATTCTCCATCCATTGTGATGCTCCAAAATGATTCAGTCAAGCATGCCTCGGCACTATAACCATCATGCTTATGTCTTTCGGGTTCTCTAAACATCCACTGTTGAATGTGTACCGCAGTATTAGCAATATGCTGCATTTTACTGATGTCAAGTGAACAAACATCAGTAAAGTGGCTGTTTCTTTCTATTGGCTTGCATTATGGTACTACATAATAAGAGTTCATAATTTATATTTTCCATCTCTTTCAGTTTCTTCTCGAATTCTGCCACTAATAAGTAAGTTGTGCCCATTTCGACTGGTCGTGGATCACAAGTTTCACTTGCTATACTGTAGATGGTGACAGCAGGAAGGAACTAGTCAATTATTAATCTGACACACACACGAGCAACCATATTTTTTGCTGTATTCTGTTATTGACTCTCATATAGTTCGCAATTTCCATGTTTTTTTTTTTAAGAAATAGCATCTTTTTGTCATTTATTCACCTTCATGTCATAATGTCATACATTTACATTAACAGCTGAGTTTATTTATCAAACATTGTTTCTGAAATCTTATAAAACTTTTGGACCAAACAATAACATCTTAAAATAGACCGTAATTAGCCTGCACAAATGCTTCATTAAGACCCTCTGAATCAAATAATTATATGTTATGCACATTTCCTTGCTTTAATTTGGTGCCATAGGTGAATCAACAACTTTTTTTTCCATTTCGATTATTACTCATCGGAAAATTGAGATTAATTATGAGGTTTAATTTGAAAACCCAATTATTTCCCTTTGCCTGTGAGGTGCTGGTAAGTGGAGTTTGCTTTTTTGAACATCAGATGTTTTTTGCTTTCATCAAATCTGATGTATTTTGTGTTTTGCATCTTCAGGCTCCTGGCATGTTTAAATGTTCGATTAAATGTGTTTGTTGGAGCACAGAGTTGCGGGATGTATTTAGATGATGCATCACTTCTCTGTGTGATGCCTAAATTTGGCTTGGTGTGATCTTGGCAAAGCCACCGTTATATACTTGGATAAGTTGGATGCGCAACACAGGCCTCGTAACAGCTGAAGTCAAGGAATTTTTCCATGTCCTTTGGCACAGCATGCTAATAAATGAGTTTTTGCCAGGATTTTTTATCAGTGGGATTCTCAACTTCTCACTATTGCGAATAAATATGTTTTCCTTTTTTTTTTTTGCCATGATTTGGCTGGCTAGTGGACGTGGTATGGATGTACATAGTATGTATGTTTTTTGTTTTCTTTCCTTTGACCTTCTTTGCCTAAAAATAGGCTAATTTGCACTTGAATTGTTCTGTAGTCCTGACACAAGCTGAGATATGTTATGAGGAAGGGGTCATGGAAACAGAAATAAATTAAACCAGGCGCAACCCTTTTTAGTTAGACTTGTATCATAACTGTGGGAGAGCTAGAGTTGCCGTTAAAAAGTAGCACATGGCGAGAGCACACAAACGAACTCTTTCTTACTTGCTTCATCTGCGGTTCTGCCGCTTTTGTGCTGTTTGTTTAGACCAGATGATATAGCAGATGGCCCAAGCCTGACTGTGGAAGGTGTTTGATGGGTGGAAATAGGTGTATTTAATTACACGTCAAATCTGCCACCCCAGTTCGGACTAATGCGGGCTTGTTTCTTCCAGCGCCCGGGGCCTGTGTTCACTTTGTTCAGCTGGCATCTCTCCCTCAGCCAGGATGCGTCTACTCCTCAATTCATTCCTGTCTGCAGAAAAAAAAAACCCTTGTAATTAAAAAAGCTTTAGTCAGACTGCAAACAAATCAGAATTTTTTTTTATTCCTCAGATCACATCTTTTCATGTAGACTGTCTGCACTATTAATTGCAAGTGATCAAATACGATTTGTGTGTCCTAACATAACCGGCCTATATATCTGCATGGGTTGCTTTGTTAACAATTATACGAATGAATGAAAAGATTTGAGCGGCCAGAAAATGCAGACTGTGACGCATCTGTAAAAATCATATTTTATGTTTTTTTTTTTTTTTTTTTTTTTTTGCTGTCTAGACTTTCAAAACCCCATCTGGATAAAATCTGGATATGCAAAAAAAATCAGACTTTTGCTGGCAGTCTGAATGCCTTTGACTACTGATCGTGTGGAAGCTTATTTAAAAAAATGCTTTAGTGAATCATAATTATGAGAAAAAAGACAATATAATTAGATAAATAAACATGACATAAAATATCGAAATTATGACTTGTCATTGTGAGACAAAAAGTCTGAATTTACATACTAGGTATTAATTATGACGTCACTTTTTGTCATAATTATGACTTTCATCTCATGATTTCGAATTTTTATCTTAACTTGCCTTATGTCATAACTATTAATCTTACATGTATGATTTACCAAAGTAGATAGATAGATAGATAGATAGTGTATTAGTGTGTAGTGTATTTTGTCTTACTGCACTAGCAGATTTTTCTTTTCTTTTGCCTTACTACTTACTAAAAAAGTGCATTGTAAGACTGGGAAAACTGGAAGAACTGGAAGAGAGGGCAACTCATTAAACAAATGAAATTAACATTTGAACTCTCTCTTGCGAAAATAGCATCCCCATCCGAGACGCAATCACGCTGAGTTGATCACCGCAGTATTGTGTTAATTTACATCTCATTCCCTTCACCCGCTCTTCCCCCCTCTTTCCTCTCCACATGTTAAAACAACCTGAAATTCACCCAAACATCTTTAGGGTTTAATGTGAACAATTATCATACAATACTATACATGTTTGATATCATTTTAAACCCATTTGAACCCTAATGCAAATTACCTTCTGTCCTCAGTAAGGTGTACACTACCCAGTCCTGGAGACTTCAGCAATGCAAATTCCCATTTGTTATCTCATGTTTCCATTTAAAAGGGGTTTTTGTCTTGATCCGAGTATTTAAAGAGATGTAGGAGGCTCAAAGCACAATTTGTAGTCAGATCGGCCCATAATGCTGGGTGTCTTTCAGACTCTCAGCATTATGTATCCTGACTGAGTATCAATCTTTTACTCTTTACTTCCAAGCATTTGATGTTATGGATGTATTATCTTTAAACGTCGATTATGTTAGTGGCTTAATACATTTTCCTGACTAATAATAAATTGTTGAAACTGTAAACTCTAACTCTAAAACGAGTAGATTATGTTGCATCCATTGTTACCACAAATCTGCATCCAGGGTTAAGGTCAAACTAGACATTAGATTAGATGGAGCATGAGCACATCGAAAGCTATCTCACGACCGATTCGTACGAATTTGTACTAATTCGAACTAATTCATACGTCCTCACTTGTACGAATTCTTATGATTTGTCTAAATCGACGTGATGGGTAGGTTTAGGGGCGGGGTCAGGGGTAGGTCATTCGTACGAATTCATACGAATTGACCAACTCGTAAAATATGTACAATTTAGCAAATATCTTATTAAACTCGTACGAATTGTTACGAATTAGCCACCTCGTATATACCCAAATTTTGGGTCAAACAACCCAGCATTTTTTAGAGTGTATGGTACTTTTAAGAATAGCATTGCATCATTGTGTGTGTATATATGTATATATATATAAACATTGTAAAAAAAAAAAATTCTGGTACTTTTTAGTTAGGATCTCAAGGCATTCTCACCCCAAGGCGTCACCTTTGACAATGGTTCAATATCTAACGCTTTAGGCGCCCTTTAGCGTCACTTACATGACGCGATCCTAGGGCGTCATCTAACTGACGCTAAAGGGCGCCTAAAGCGTCAGATATTGAAGCATGGTCAAATGCTTCCCAAGGCGTCAGTTAGGTGACGCCTTGGGGGTGAGAATGGGCTGAGTATCTCCACTGCTGTTTATAATTTTAAGTTGACCTTAAACATTCCCTTTCTTAATAAAATAAGAGTAAATCCTACCAATGACATGAATTGATGAATGCGCCAGACCACCCCTCCCCCCGCCATCTGAGTGCCACTTCCTGTCTGGCTCTCGCAGTGCTTAATGAACTGAAGTGTGGCTAATTACTGCGCTATCATTTCAAAATGGAAACTATAAACATTTCCATTAGCCCCGGCATCATTAGCACAACAATTAGGCATCTGGGGGATTGATAAAGGATATTACTCAGTACGATGTACCGAGCGACTATCAAGCCGCACACATACCTCTGTATATCAATATCCTCATGCATGGCTAATCTCCGGGCACTCCGGTGTGTGCATCTGCTGCAGTCCCTCAGGATATGGGGCAGATGCTAATTTGCCTGCTGGAGGGAGAAACTGGTATATGGAGGCACCAGGATAGCTTTTGCAGTCCCTGATGGAAGCTGTCACAGACCACACCTGCTAAAGAGTCCCTTCCTAAACATCTGAATCAGCCACTGCGTTCATTTTCACCCGACGGAGACCAATACACTTTCATTGGCAGATATTTTAAACCTTGGTTATGCGACACAAGTGTAAAGATATAAGATCATTGAGCAGATGATGATGTGCAGGAGAGGCGAATGGTTAGAGAGTCAGATTGGAAACTGAATGGCTGCGGGTTTGATTCTCAATAACAGCAGGAAGTAACTGAGGTTCCCTTGACCAAGGCACCTAACCCCCAATCGCTCCCCGGGCACCGCAGTCAATGGCTGTCCACTGCACTGTAAAAAATAAACCGTAAATTTTACGGTAAAAAAACGGCAGCTGTGGTTGCCAGAACTTTACAGTTAAAAATATGGTAGGAACGTTAATGGTTTTACAGACTTAACTTAAAATTTACAGTAATAGCCCGTATTTTATTTTCTGATAAAATGTTGATTTACCAACTTATTGATATTTGTTTTAGACCATTGTAATACACTGACAACCATCAATCATCACAGCAGTGATGAGAGTTACTTGAGCAATCACAGCTCATCATAAGTGATTACTGCTTTAAGTAATACTTATATAAAGAAGCTGCATAGTGTCATTCTCACAAACATTAAACACCATCATGGTAACACGCATGAAATTAAAAAATGCAATAAACATTCATTTAACAACATTAAATGTAACATAAAACCCTAATGTACATAACTGATTAGAAAAAAAAAAAAAAAAACTATGAGGAACTATAGTTATTTCAACAAAAATACATCAAATGTGAAGTGTCACGCAGGGAATTGTGGGAATGTCAATTTACGGTTTTTCACTGTAAAATATACAATGATTTGTTCTTTTTTACTTTCAAAAACTGTAAATTTAACGTTATTTTACTGTAAAATTATATCACAGTTATTTACCGTATAAAGTACGGAAACTTTCTGTTAACCAATTAACAGTTTTGCACTGTAGCATTTTTACAGTCTTTTACTGTTAAAATCACGGTTATTTTTTACAGTGTGCGCTGGGTGTGTGTGTGTCCACGGTTTGCTGTGTGCGTTTAGTATACACTGCTCGTAATGTGTGTGCAGTTTCTTGGATAGGTTGAATTCAGAGGACAGATTCCGAGTATGGGTTACCAAACTTGGCCTTCACGTCATGTCACTTTCCCTTACAATTATAAACACAGACTTGGAGGCATTTGTTGCATTTTTTGTTTGTTTGTTTGGTTTATTCTCGGAAAAAAATGGCCCTTGACGTTAACTTTTTAGATTGAATTAGTGATGGTATCAGTTGGTCAGACTAGTATAGTTCCATATATTATGGTACTGTATGATTACCATGTTCATGTACAATGGTATTTAAGTGGCACTCATTTGTAAATAACGGGAATTATCCACTATAAGTTGCCGCAAAACAAGATGATGCTCACCAAATGTGTTTCTCTTGGTTAATTCAGTCATGTTCAAGCTTTGCTTTCATTGCATCATTGTGTGAAGTGTTATTGATTAAGGGACTGATTTTGCGGCAGCACTTTGAGTGCTTCAGTTGTTAATCTCTTAATACCTGCTTGTAGCTCATTTATCTCCATGGTTTTATTTCAGTGCCTCTGGTTTTATGGTGTCACTACGGTCTGTCCTAGATAGTCTAAAGTCAAGAGTGCGGTTGGCCTGAGAACTTCATCAGTAGCTAATGATGGTACAAGATTTGATCAACTCTTTGTTAAAATCTGTGAAATCAGACCACTGGCTTCTTAAAATATGCAGTATGAGAAAAACTGAATTTAAATGCAAGAGAAAATGAACATGTCAAAAGTTGTCAACATCTCTCAAAAATTGTTTGTTGTTGGTTAATTATTTTATTTGAAACTCATTATTGAAGTATCCCATTAACCCATTTTACTTTTTGACTTTTCAAAGGGCCCATATATGCATTTATTCACACAGATTAATTAATTAAATCATAAAATATATTTAATGTATCCAATTTCATTTGACATTTCCCAACAGTTTGTTTGGGTTTTATAAAGTGGCAGGCAAATGTGTGGATGCACATTCTCATATTATGACTGACATATACTTATATAATATACTTAAATTATATTATACGTATACTTATAAAAAAAAATATATGAAATAATGTACTATATTATAGTATTCTTACAGTATATACAGTGTGTGTGTGTGTATACATAGCAATGACAAAGAGCACCAAGAAAGCAAGCAAAACAGCCAACAAAAGACACAGTATGAACAGAACAAAGGTTCATACTGTGTCTTTTGTTGGCTGTTTTGCTTGCTTTCTTGGTGCTCTTGGTCATATATGTAATGAGAGTTGGTAATTTTCAAACTTATATACTCCAAAATAAATTTTCAAATATTTTCTATTTTTAATATGTTTTGGGAAAACAAGCGAACACAATAAAACAATCATATCTTTCAGAAAAGTTAAAGTTAAAATGAAAAAGTGCAATTAAACTGTATCCGTTTTCCCCCTGGGATGTAATAGATGAGATGTAAAACTTTTCTCATCAAGACTTCACAGTGTGTACCTACTCACAAACTTTTTAAAATAAAAATACTCTGACAAATATTAATTGAAATAAAATATTAGCAAAGTGTAATGAGTAATAATAATTAGTGATGGCCGGTTCGTGAACGAATCGTTCTTTTGAACCGGTTCTTTTTAGTGAACCGGTCGAACCAGTACACTAAATCGGACTGAATCGTTCGAAACAGTTCGCGTCTTACGTCAGCGCTAAACCACAAGTTACTAAAGTTACTCACTTTCAGACATGCCTGACAGTCCCTCCGAATCGAAATAAACCAATATCCATTAGTACATTTTATTCAGTAACTCAAAAAGTTCACTGAACGGAGACATATGCTGGTGCTGAGAGAAGTGATGAGCACGAGCAGCTGATACTGCGCATGCGTGTACTACCGAACGTACAGGTACAGCGGTCGGATACGCAGTACAGAACCGAGAACTGTTTCTTTCGGACACGTTCGACATACTGAGAACTGATGAGCTGAGCATGCGTGCATTTTTTTCTGAGGGACGAAATGTACGTTTCCATGTCTTTAGTTGAACTTGAACATCAGTAAGTGTAACAAAATAAAACATTTTGGAAACATGTTTATCACATTACTGTATCACTGTATTATTTTAACGATTGGAAATAATGATTGGATTCTAAAACTGTCAAACTACTAAACATTTATTATTATACTAAAAAAATATTTTCAGGAACAGCTCATTTAATTTCTAAGTAACAATATAAATCATTGATGTAAACTCTTGCCAAGGTTTGGTGCACTGCTTAGTAAATGTGTATAATGTGTTAACATGACGAATTAAACATGTTTAATTCGTTATGTTAACACATTATAAACATGTATATATACTGTATAGGCTACAGAAGGCTATATTGGAGACAGACATGCATCGATTTTTTAGTTTTGTCGACTGTATATTCAGGTTTCAGCTCAGCACACAGCTATGCTATGGTAGAGTCGAGAACTGGTTGTTGCAGTTCTTGAATCACTAGTACAGAACCGAGAACTGTTTCTTTCGGACACGTTCGATACGGAGAACCGACGAGCTGGAGATACTGCGCATGCGTGATAGCACCGTCTCTGAACAGAACTTTCTTTCGGCCGGCTGATCCTGTGATGATACATGAGCACGCAGTAGTACGGGTGAACCCAGGACTTAAATGAGAGGGCGAATCGGCGAAATGTAAGTTTATTTAATAACAAATAAAATGATGAAGACCATTTATGCATTTTATATATTTAAAACATGTAAAACATCCGCGTTAGCACATCGCCTAGGCTGCAGCAGGGTTCGTTTTCAAAATGTAAATGTAAGAAACTTATCCAAGATGATTGACAATGCATGCTATTATTTAACTGAAGTTGTGATTACAAATGCCTTTAATTTGAAGTATTTTTATCCGCCGGGATGATAGAATTGACGTCATTACGTGATGACGTAAAAGAACTGGTGAACCGGTTTTTTGAACCGGTTCATTAAAACGAACTGTCCGAAAGAACCGGTTCGCGGAAAAGAACCGGACTTCCCATCACTAATAATAATAGTGTCCACTATACTCTCACTCAAGTGTATGTTTTGCAAAGTACGGTTCATGACCTGTACATCTTGAACAGTAGAGTCATTCTCAGCACACACGCTGTCTTTGTTTGCTGGCTGATGTGATTGTTATGCTGAGAACACAAATGATATGCCAACTCCAGTCTGGCTCTCCACAGCTCTCATTGTGTCTCAGTGAAGTACATGTAGGGCCACTTGTCTTCAAAAATGAGAAGAGCTATACTTTCACTGAGAAGAGGGCTGAAACATCTTGACTCCTCTACTTCTACTTCTCCTCTTTAGCAGTGGAGCCATAGCCATAAACTAGCATGACAATAGTTTCAGTAAGAGGCAGCATACCCGGTGAGAGAGAACAGTGGCTCAAGAGGGCTTGTGAGGAGGGAAATGCCACCATTTCATTATCCCTGCGACATGGAGTGTCAATTTAGGCACTAACATTAGCATAATTACAGCTTTTTATGAGAAAATTAGCACACAGTTAGCACATGCTGGCTTTCACTTCATTACAGTGCAGTGCGAGATCATTAGCTACAAAAAAGGAATTAAGATTTAGCCGATTATATACGTTTTGCCTGACTTTCCCCATTCCAGGTTTGAACTGCAATCAAGAAGGAATGATTTTTTTGTCCTCTTAAAAGAAATCAACGTTAAAAAATGCACTCATAATTTGCGCTGGCCATCATTTTGTACGCACACTTACACCTAGTATCAGCCTCAGACGTCACATGGACCGTTAGCTGAACGCCTGAAAGATATTGCAAACAAAATGGCAAGGAAGAAACCCTGGATTTTCAAAAGTATTTGAAGGTCCAACGCTATCTCACGACCAATTCGTACGAATTCGTACGAGTGATTAAAAAGTGGCTGATTCGAACTAATTCATACGACCTCACTCATGATGGGTAGGTTTTAGGGGCGGGGTCAGGGGTAGGTCATTCGTACAAATTCATACGAATTGGCCAACTCGTAAAATATGTACGATTTTGAAAAAATCTTACTAATTAGTACGAGTGAGGTCATACGAATTGTTACGAAATAGCCACCTCGTAAAATTCGTACCAATTGCCGTGAGATCGGGTTGGAAGGTCACAGCACCATTGTTGCAGTAAACTTGCACAATGTTCTTGAATAAATTGAACGGCAGTCAGTTATTTTGGGGATACTTTACATTTTCACGCCCCTAAACATGACGTTGAAGAAAACAGTGTTTTTCAGTCAGCGATTGGTTGATTCCTTGGCCTATTAAAGCTACAAATTCTCAAATTCGAGTTCTGCCACCAGTCTGAACGTCTGGCTAAGCGTGACTATACACCTAGCATCACCAATGTAGTATGACGTTGATAATAATAATAGGCTAAATGTTTCTTAAACATCAAATCAGCATATTAATGATTTCTGAAGGATCATGTGACCCTGAAGACTGGAGTAATGATCCTGAAAATTCCACTTTTCCATCACAGGAATAAATGATGTTTCAGATATTAACATAGAAAATAGTTATTTTAATTAATAGCCTAATGCTTCACATTATTAGTGTTTTTTTTCGACCATTAAGACTTTAGACATTCGACATCAAGACCTTTTTTTTAATAGTAGTTTAAGTTGTTTTTTTTTTTTTTTTTTTTTTCGAAGATTGCAGCCATGGTCCCTGTTTTTCACACACATTTTTCCCATTTCTGTGTTTGTGTTAGACAATTTTGGAATGACGTGTGGGTGAGTTGACAATGACAAGATTTTCATTTTTGGGTGAACTATTCTTTTAACCTCTATATTCTGTTAAACCACGCTTCAGTTGCAAATGTGCAACCTACCTAATACCACCTGTCAACACTGTGTCTGCAAGAAAAAGAGGTTATCAGAGACTATCAGCCCTATGTTTGTGACAGGACTTTCTGTTACTAACGCCTGCATGGCTGCTGCGGGCCGTGTGTCATTTTGATGAACACAAAGAGAAGGATGAGCGGTGTCGGGCCACACTGTTCCCACTCACAAGTTAGACAGTCAATTATTAATTTTATGACACGGATTCCATTTATTGCATCATAACCAGCTGATATTCAATTTCAGATCTGAGATGCAATACTTTTTCCATTGATCTAATCTTCTGTGATTCAAGATGCCATTCGAAAGGGCCCTTCGGAATGCTTTATGGTGGATTAAACTTCAATGCTACAACTTTGTCACTTTTATCAGGACTTGAGGGGATGTTACAGAGAATCGTGACACAACCAGAGCCCATCCTTTAATAAGGTGCAAGCGGAATTGGTTGTTTCTTCAACTCTAGGTGCTTTGAACTTCTTAAACACACTTTTTACACTCTTTGTATTTAATTTGTCATCTACTAATCTCATATATATTGAAGCTTGTTTCCGCCACAGAATGAAAAATAAAAAGGGTAATTGTGACTTTTTTTTTTTCAGACTTTTTTTCTCACAATTGCGAGATATATTATCAGAATTGCGTGACAAAGTCACAATTGTGTGTTATGAAGTCAGAATTGCGAGATATAAAGTCAGAATTGCGAGATATAAAGTCACAATTGGAGGTTATAAAGACAGAATTGAGAGATATAAAGTCAGAATTTGTTGTTATAAAGTCACAATTGCATGTTATAAACTCAGAAATCCATGATATAAAGTCGCAATTGCGTGTTGTAAAGTCAGAATTGTGAGATACTATTCTGAGGGGAAAAAAAAGTTGACCTGATAACTCACAATTGCGAGATTGTATCTCACAATTCTGAGAAAAGATGTCAGAATTTCGAGATATAAACTCGCATTCGTGAGAAAAAAAGTCAGAATTGTGAGATAAAAAGTCTCAATTCTGTCTTTTTTTCTCATAATTGCGACTTTATATCCCGCAATTGCAACTTTCTCAAAATTCTGACTCCATATCTCACAATTGTGAGATAAAATATCGCAAGTATTATTATTATTTATTTATTT
This sequence comes from Pimephales promelas, assembly GCF_016745375.1. Next base: position 4,618,905 of record NW_024121532.1, read on the forward strand.
TATTCAGTGGTGAAATCAAGCGTCCATAAATATTTGATGAACTTTGCATCTTTGATTCTATTGCAGAAGCTGCTTTGATACTATTTCTATTGACTTGACAATATTTTCATTAAACTTTATTGTGGGTAATTATGTATTTGTTTGTTTAAAATATCATAGGTTTAAAAGTTTAGTAGCCTAATTCATATTTCATGATGGATATATATATATATATAAAGCTATAATAAAAAAAATGGGGGTGGGGGGGGGGGGGAATGAATAGTTTAATGAAAATGAATAGTTTTAATAAAAATCAACCTCTGGGACATAAAAGTGCCTGTATGAAGAAAGACCCAATCGCGTATCTTCCTCCGTTCTGTGAATCCCGTTATATTTGTGTATGATGTCATTGCACACCATCATATGTGACTGAATATGTCTGTTTCCGATGCCCTGGAGCAGTGTCGACATTTCTTCTTGTCAGCAGTCACATAAATGGGAGTTTGGCTGAGTTGTTTTGAGAGATAAACTTGATTCTTATAGCGTCAAAAATGCTATTAAGACTTAAGATGAGAAGGTGGTTTTATCTTGTGCTGCACTGACTTACTGTATGTCTTATCGTGATGTAGATTATAAATGAATCAGGTTTTGTAAAACCTTTGAATTATGGCATGTTTTTAGGCATCACTGGCATGAACCATCTTCTGAGAAGATCAATGAGAACATTAGAAAGATTCTGTTCAAAAGCATAAACCTTGAATAAAGTCACAGAAGTTTCCTCAGTCTGGCTTCAGAAGAAGCAATTGTGTTTTTTTTGCTTTTTGTGTGTTTAGTGGATTGATTAAAGTGATTACTGATGTGATACACATGTAAAAGTTAACCTATTCTGCACACAACTTCATTTGTAGAAGACAAATATACTGGTTGATATGAGGCTGTGCATTAGATAAGGGTCAAATTTTACAATAAGGTTCATTAGTTAACATTAGTTAATGCATTGACTAATATGAATTAACAATGAGCATGTATGGACCCTCATTATGTTACTGTGTTAGTGTGGGGCTATTTTGAGCCTTGTTAATGGTATAAACTAGCGATTTATTTTTTACTTATTAAATGCCCCCATTACTAGCTTTATACACTAAACAGTTTTTAGAGATAAAACTCTTTACATTCAATTATCATGAAAACGATCACAGAGAACGGTTGACTAGGTACCAATGTGTGTGTGTGTGTATATATATATATATATATATATATATATATATAAATCACTCTATTACATGTTTATGAACAAGTATATTTAATGTAAATGTATAAATTCAACATTTTCATGTTGAATATAAGGAAAGATAACAATATGACTAACCATGAGTGTACCATTACCATCATATAACTTTTAGCGTGATATACGATTTTCATCTCACCGCCCACCACTATATCCTGTAACTGTTTTCTCTTTCCTTGTTTTTTTCAGCCGTAGGTTACTTTACTTTGGACCAGTAATGAATTTAGCATTGTAACACAAAGAAGCAAGAAAACCCATCAAATATACAAGTTACACATTAGACATGCACTTATTTAAGCTTTACCCCTCCAGCCAGGTCTTTATGAGTGACAATTAAAAGCTCAGGTGTTAAATAAGTCCATTATGAAGGATTTGTGTTGCAGATGAAAGCTTGCCTCCAGTTCATGCCTGTATTAAAATGGCTATTCAGTAGTGTTTAATTTATGAGTCTTTTCAAATTGTTTCCCTTTATGGATTTTTAATATCTGCCTGTGACAGATGGTTTTGGGCAAATATGCACAGCGTCATATCGCCCACCACAGGAGCAGAACAAACAGATTGCATTAAACAGTCACAATGACATTTATATTGTTTTGGCTTTGATTGAAATGCAGAGTGAGTTGTTTTGACTGCTTGCTGCTCCTCAAGTTTCACAGCTCACGATATCAAAAGGTCTTTCCCAGACAGAACCCAAAAGATTTAGAAGACTTGAAGCTACATAAAAATCAACAGAAACACCAAAGTTTTCAAAGTCAATAATGTATCGTTTCTAGCAGAAAGAGAGTGATTGATGTCCTGCTTTATTAAGTGATCAAGTTGTCCAGATTGTATTTAGTGCAATTAAAGCGTCCCAGATTGGCCGCTTTATCAAGAAAATTGTTTAAGCATTGTGCCAATCCACATAGACGTCTTAGTGGACAGTTTGATTCATTTCATGTTTAAGCATCCTGTATTTATGCACTCTGGAAAATGATGAATAGACTGTGAAAATGATGGGCAAAAATAGGTTTGTTTGTGTAATTTTTGATGATCATGAATTTCTGTGGCCCTATCATACACCTGGCACCTAGTCGTGCAGTTTTTGCTAGTTTCAGCCCGACGCAGTTATCATTTTTTTACGTCCTGCGCCACTTTGTTTAAATATCAAATGCATTTGCGCCCATTTGTTCGCTAGTCTGAAAATGAGGTGTATTCAGGCGCATTGTTGGCATGCTGCTATTTTGAGACGACTGAAATAGACTGCGCCATTGACCAACTGAAACTTGGTCTAAAGTCAATGGCGCAATATATATATATATATATATATATATATATATATATATATTTTTTTTTTGCTATTTATAGGGCATGATAGTAATTTTCGCCTATGGACGGGCCCACAATGTGCGTACACTCTTATTACACACAACACACAAATGCTAAATATCAAAAAAATAAAAGATTACAATGTAAAAGATTTATATTGTGTACAAAAGAAAATGGCGGAATCCGGCTTGTCCCGTTGTTAATCCGATTGTGCTTTAACCTTGCGCACATGCAGATCCGTTTCCCCTCTGGAAACGCATTCAGTCTTTCAAATAGCAAAGCACAACTGGCTTTTAAAGGGAATGGGAGATGAGACTCTTATTGGTTTATTGCATGTTATGCCCAAAACTTACCCATTACTCATTAAGAGAATATTAGAATCTTCCCCTATTGTGACGAATATCCAAGTGAAACCCCAGGGAGGATAATAGAAGTATAGAAAATAAAAGAAATCATGAGAGGAAACGTGTGTTGAGATGCCTCAGCAACTCTCTCTGCAGAACACTAAGCTTTAAAAGTCCACCTCGACACCAACAGCTGATTGATCTGATTGGGGCCGAAGAAGAGGTTAATTCTAAATTATATTACGATAAATCCCTTAAGATTGTCATTGCCATCGGTGTTGTTTTTGTAACAGGATTCAAGGGAAACAATGTTCTTGATTAGCCAATTGATGTGTGCCAAGATGTTGACATGAGCATACTAAATGTGACTGCCAATTCACCATAGCTGGAAACAGGATCAGGTGGTTTTGGAAGGTTTTAAATCCATCAGACATTTTCATTGTATAATTAATCTGGAAAGAGTTATCCGTCAAATTCAAGCCTCAGTTAGAAGTCTTGATTAGCATGTGTCTGAGCCAGCTGATAAATGTAAATGCAGGACAGAGGGTTTGCAAACCACCTAGTGGTTCACAGTGGAACTGCAGGGGGTTTGTGAGGTTGGGTAAAAAAAAAGGCAAATTAAATAATTAAAGAATTATTTGATGGAATGTGTACTTTAAAAATAATCAAATGTGTCTTTATTTTGATAAATACAGAAATAATCCATTGTACCTGGTTTACTTTTGTTGAATATCATTTTGGAATGTATTTATTCCTTTTAGTTTTAGAAATCCTTTTTGCTGTTGATGTAATGTCTGCGAGTTGTGAAATACTCACTGGGTTAAATCCTTGTGTGTACTCGATGATTGGTGTTCTAAATGACACATTTCAACCATACACTGTAAGGATTTACAATGCGACATGCTTCAGTTATTATAGTCTCTGGTAAATATGTTTTAATGAATCCGTAGCTTTAGGACTTCTTCTAACAGCGGGTCCTCTGCTGTAAACTCCAGCTAGACGACATGTCCTGCATGGACAATAGTGATTTGCATCATCAGTCCCTGTGTGGCTCTATTTGCTGACATGAGTGCCACTTTTTTTGAGCCACTCAGATGAATTTTTCATGCTTGGAGAAGCTGTCGCGATCAGAATGATGAAACTGCCATGGAGTGAGTCTGTTCTCAGATGATATACTGATTCAGAAGTTTGACTGAAGGGTTTTGTGTCACTGATAAAGTGTGGTGGAAGGGTTTATTGATATGAACCAGAGCGATGGACTTTGTGAAGAAAATGTACTTCATTATCTCAGTTTAGAGACAACAATGAGATTAATGTAGAGAGGGAATGTAGACTTGGGAAGCGCGGTACTGTAGATTAAATGGACACTTATTAATGTATAATCACTTATTAGTAATTACTATTATCATTATTATTATTATATAAATATTATCATATTACCATATTTACTTATTATTTTTACTCAAACATAACAAAATGGCCAAAACAGAGCTGATCACAGATCACAAGTACATTCCAACACAAACTATAAAGCTATATATATATAAATTATACTGTAAAAAAATAAAAAACACATACAAACGAAACTTGCATTAATTTTAGATTTATGTTGACCTGCCAAGGTTTTGCCAAAATGTTAAAAATCCTGGGTCCTATATTATCCAAAAGTTGGGTAATTTGTCAAATGAAACATATTTTATTTGAATTATGCTAGCATTAAAAATAATGTTTTTTACAATTGCATACCTATCCAAATTTAATTCTAAATGTGACAACATGGTTTTATGCAATTCACATTTTTAGCATCATGCTTGTACTGCATTGTCAACTGTATGCGATATATATATTTTTTTTATCTGAGTGAATTTTATTTATTTATTGTTCAATGAAACCGCTTCTGTGTGATAAGCTTCGGTATGATGATTGCTTTGCAATGTTTTTCTCTTTCTTGTTTTCTTAGATCTATAGTTAGAAGTAGCCACGTAAAGGGTCTACTGATTGGTCGAAACCTGTCTGAGATGAATGGGTGGTCTATTACACTAAACTGTACTTACTGCCCCAATGACTTAACTCTACCATTTTATTTTAAGCGCAAAATCTTTCTCAAAAGCTCTCCTTTTCATCTTATCAAAGTTTCACCTCCATTCAGAAATCAATCATTCCCCAGTCAACAGTGCCTGGTTTGACAGCAGCCGTCCCATCACAACTCACCAATCACCACATGACATGTTGACAGGTCATAATTAATGCAGAAAAATAACTGTATGGACAGACAGATGGTTACACACAACAACACATCCATTTGTCTTTGCCCCCAAAAATGTGCTAGTTAAAAGCAATTTGTGTCTTGGGAGAAACTGATTTGACAGCAACAACGAGTATATCTGTTGGCGTGTGTATTATTCAGTTTTAAAACTAAGAGCAACCGACGGGCACTATATGCTGTTTTAGATCAGTACATGTTTTTTATCATTATTATTATTATTGAGTAATGTTATTTTTTAGAATATAAGGCATATATTTTTATGTCAAAACTGACTTTGCGCACTTTATCTTCTTGGCAGCAGTATATGTTGGATTCACATACATTTGTTTCCAACAATATCAAACTTGAGTTAAAAGTTGGTACAACTTAGACTTCGTTTACTTGACCGTTGCAACTTGGCAAGCTATCTTTGTTCTTAAATAATTTTCAAGAACATCTAGAGGAATTATGAACTGAATGAGTGGGGTGGTGATGGCGCAGTGGATAAGACACATGCCTTTGGTGTGAGAAACCCAGGTTTGAATCCAATGCGAGACACCAATGTGTCCCTGAGCAAGACATCTAAAGGACAAATTCGGTATTTTACAATTAAAGCCCTGTTTTCAGATCATTTCTGATGAAATAGAGTGGTTAAGATTGTTTTTTAGACAGATGCTGCAGTCCCGAGAATTTTCGGATTCTGTGGTTGCACCTCCCCACCTCTACAATGGTAGCATAGGTGCACAGGAACAATCTTTCATAAAACACATAAAACTTTAGTTTACAAAGACGTGAAACTCACCGAGTGGTCTGGGGTGTTCACTGATATGCTCACACAAAAATTGTTGCAAAAGATGCTTTCCAACAGGTGTTTTACCGTTCGTTGTAAAACTGTAGACCTATTTTTCCGAGCGCCTCACAACCGTCGCGACACTCCAGCCCAGTTGGTGGCGATAATGCACCTTTGCCAATTGCAAGCAAACCACTTGTATAGTGTAGCCTACGATACCGCGACTGCATAAGACAGAAAGAATACAAACAACCGTATTTCCCTTTCCATCGGCGGGGTAATACCGTACATCACAGAACATACAATACAAGTCAATGGACTTGTACAAAAACTACGATAAAACCTGTTGGAAAGCATCTCGAAACTCTAAAAAAACAATCTTAACCATTCTATTTAATCAGAAACGGTCTTAAAAATAGTGCTTTAATTGTAAAATACCGAACTTGTCCTTTAACCCCTAGTTGCTCCAGAGGCGTGAGACCTCTGACTGTAAGTCGCTATGGATAAAAGCGTCAGCTAAATGAATAAACATAAATGTACAAATGGATCTATTTTTGGTGGTATAATTTCTCTTTCCATAATTGCAGTCATTTTGCAGAATCGTCCATGGTGATCTTCAGTCAATTCAGGCTGAAAGAAAATTGTTGATTTTGTGAGTGTTAAAATCTGTGACTTTTGTGGCTTGGATTTGTAAACACACAAAATGTAAAATATTGGAACTGTGAGGGTTATGAGTGTGACCCCTAAATGGGGAGGGTTAAATAATGATTTGTAAACTGTAACAGATCTGAGGTGTATTCAAGCACACTTTTAATATTAAAAATAGCAGGTGTGTGTGTATATATATATATATATAGATATATATATATAGATATATAAAGAGAGAGAAAAGTGTGCTTTTTTTATGTTGGTGGTCCCTGGCAGACCGAAAGTCTGTAAGAGTATGATTTGTTATATATCCATATGATTTTGTAAAGCATCAACAACACTCGAGCATTCCCTCTCTCATTTCAGTACAGCGCTTCTCCTAATCTAATTTTGCATCACGTAAAGAGATGAAAGCTTTTCTCTGGCCTCCTGAGATTATTGGCACAGGGCTGTTTAATGGCTTCTTTGATGACAGTGTAATGTGTACCTACCGCTACCAGATCTCTGCAGCGTTCAGTCTGCACAGCCTTGACTCATGGTCTTCATAAGCAGCTAATAAGATGATAAACCCCATAACTTTAATTGCACACCATTCACAGATCATATGCTCTCCATCATCGTCCTCCATCTCACATCTCTTCAACAGAAGTAATATGTGGACCAAGAGCAAGTTCACCTAGATCACTAGTGGTTTTAAAGATATATAGATTTATAATTGTGGCAATACTTGCAGTATTGGCACTATTTATTTTTGAATTAATGCATTAAAAGCTTTTATTTTTTTCCATTTGTATTTTTCCTTTATTATTTATTTTCATAGCATCTCTCTCTCTCTCTTTCTCTCTCTCTCTCTCTCTCTCTCTCTCTCTCTCTCTCTGTCGATCTATTGTCTGCATTCATTTTTTATGGAAACGTTATTATAAAGATTTATAGTAGTCAATATTTATACATTGTAAAAAAAAAAAATCTGTTAAATTTACGGGTATATAAATCTGGCAGCTGCATTGCTGTAGCAACATTTGAGGTTTTACAGACTTTTAACCGTATTTAATTTTACAGCAATAAACCTTTTTCCATTATCTGATATAATGTTAATTTACTGACCTATCAAGTATTAATATCTGCTTTGTTCATACACAGACAGCCAACAATCACAGCAGTAATGAAATTCAAATGATCAATCAAAGCTCATCATAAGCAGATTTTCCACAAGAAAATTAATACTAATATTATTTGTATATTATTAGCCTGACTACTTCAGACTTCCTACTTCCGCTAAATTTATTTTGCTCCTAGTCAGTCTGAGATAGCAGCCTATCTTTCAGTTTTCCAGCGGCCTTCAGAAGGCCGGCCAATCAACAAAGAGGGCGGGCTGAGAGCCATGACGTAGACGCTAAGCGCCGAGTTTTACATTGTAGGTTAGAGAAATCGAATACTTTTTGTAATCAAAATTTATTGGTGTGTGTATGCGTATACAAGTGTGTTTTTATGTGTGTGTGGGTGGGTGTGTCTGTTTTGCACTCTAGATGTTGTAGCGCGTCACCCCTTTCCTGCAGTGTACTTTTTTTTTTTTTTTTTAGAATTTTGGCAGATTTGTAGATTGTACATGCAGAAATTCAGAGATTTTTTTTTTTTTTTTTTGTCAATTTCCCATTCATTTCCAATGGGTCGCCCATTTTTGACCGAAGACCACAAGTGTGACTTTTTTTTACGACCACTTAGCATGCTCGGCTCATGACCTCAATTTTTTTTTTTTTTTTGGTATTCACATACCTAATGCCATAAAAGTCACCAAGTTTCATAACATTCCGATGAAGCTGTGATTTTTAGAAATTCAAAACAGAAAATTTTTACGAAGACCGTCTGAGGGTTAAAATGACTAAAGCTTACACCAAAAAAATTAAACAAAAATATCTGAATAACAGACAGACGTCAAAGATTAATTAAGAACTCTTTATTGTATATTGCCAAAATTTAAGACACCTGATGTTAACAAGCAGAATCACTGAAGGAGAAACCTAAAACAAACACTGATCACCATAATGGTGACTTAAATGTAAGTTTTTTTTTTTTTTTTTTTAAGTTTTACTCATTTTATATGGTTTACTTTTAAGGAATTAATTTGAATAATTATTACTCAATTCTAATTTGTTAAATTGAATTAATAATATTGCTTATAATCTGTTGCCCCATTTTTTTGATTAGATAAAGCGCATTCATTTTTACAGTGTGTGTTATATACCATTATATATCACCGTTATTTACCGTATATAGTAAGGAAACTTTCTGTTAACCAATTAACAGTTTTTCACTGTAGTCTTTTACCATTAAAATCACGAACATTTTTTTACAGTGCAGCGCAAAATAGCATCTGCTTTAAGAATTATATATATTTTTTTAAATGGTTTAGAAATGTGTCTTTAGTAAATCCTGACAGTAGTTTTTTTTTTTTTTTTTTTTTTTTACGACAAAATAGGGTTTGGACTGGCGCAAGCTGTCTATCTGGCCCTTAGAGTCTAGCTGTGGCTCAAAATGCTAGAATGTTGAGCATGAGAAAAGTGAGAGAGAAGAGAGAGAAAATGCAGAGACCCTATCAGTTCTTTGGCCATGGATTCAAGAAAAACAAAGTCCAAACATAGCAATCAGGACTCCATTAGATGCCACTCACTGACTCGTTCAGAGGTATTTGGCCTGTAATTGAGACAAATGGTTCAACTGCTCTCAGTCATGCCCATCAGGTCTACAGTAAACCCGACTTCAGAAAAAAGAAGTCCACTGATGCTGGAGAAAAGCAGGGATCCATTTGAAAGCAAAAAAAGCTGTGAAATAAAAGTAGCACACCCCCAAAAAGTATTTTTTTTATTTATTATGAAGCATGTCTATTTTTGAGTTTTGAGTGCTTGAGTGATTACTGGCCAGTGAGTCTGTGTTAATTCTGACGAGGTTATATAACGTTGACATATTTGAGGTATTTGAGTTTTTCATGAGAGCAGCAGAAGATGCTGGCATGTTGTTTGTTTATTTTCATCTTCACTGCATTTTGCCACATTTTTCCGGCTATTTATTTTTTTTTCCAGAGGACGTCTTTTTAAAAAGTGAAGCAGCGTTTGAAGCTGATTTTAAATATTCTGCCGCCTACTAATGTAACTAATTCATTATTAATAGGCTGTTTTCTATATTGGGATGATATGAGTTTGAAATGCAAGACACACCAGTCCACCCTAGCACCATTAAACAGATTTACAGATATGAACATATAGATTAAAAATGTGTACAGGTTAACGTTAACCGTAACTTTATCATTAAGCTCAAAGAGAATGCTAAAGAATTGTCCTCCTTTTTTTTTTTTAAACGTCTTCATATCCATCATCTCAAATTCTCAATGTTTATAATCAATATTTAATTACCCCACAATTTCGTTTGATCGATCCCCACTAGATTATTGCGTATATTCAGCCAACAAGGCAGTTTGCCACGGGTGAAACAAAACAAACAACCATGCAAATAACTCTCGGTCAAACAAAACCACCACAAATCCTTAATGTCATTAATCACCTGAAAGTCATCAATCAGCGGTTGGTAAGTTAGCTTTGTTTGTTGTACAATACTTTCTATATAAGTTATTATCCAAATCCGCACATTTTGACAGTTCATCCCCTGGGAATCGAACATATGATCTTGTGGCTTTGCTTGTACTTGATTGATTTATTAAATTGATTTATTTATTTATTGTAGGTAGTGGTCTTATACACCTTGTGCATTGAGAATCAATAAAGTACACATTCATCTAATTTCAATAATTAGCCTGTTTATTGAACTCCGATAAGCTCAATGGGAAATTAAGAAATCCTGCAGGATCATCAATCGAGCAGCCAAGACTGTGAAAATGATGCTAAATATCAAGGCCGTTGAAGTAAATGTGTGTGCATATGAGAACAAAGCCTAAGAAACATATTGGCTTCCAAGACTGTAGAGTGAAAAATGAGATTATGAGGACCAGGTATGAATTAGTTTTATGAACTAATTTTTCTTCCTAATGAGCGTGACTATTTTCATTAATGCTAAGGGAATATGAGAGAAACAGTAAATAGATTGTGCCTGCACACGTGCGGGTCTTTAGACGGCCAGCAGATGGGAAATGGATTGAAAAGTTTGATTTTTATAATGGGCAGGAGCATCATACAGGAACACCTCATCATTGAGTAAACGAACACAAAGATAAGGAAAGTAGTGCTTATAAAAATGTTTTCTATCAACAAACTCAGTTCAAAATTTTGGTATTGCACAACTTGGGAATTACATTCTGTTTTGCAGCATATGTGACTTTACAGGTTGTAATCCAAAAGCAGAAAAACTAGGGCCAATGCAATAATGTATATCTGGTTGATATCAATGCGATCTCATATGTATTCCTTGGTAGGTTGTGTTGGTCATTATGGAAATGATCCGTCTGTGTTCTTAAATTTGCGAGTTGTCAGTAGATCACGCACAGAACTTTCCACTCACATCAACTCAACTTTTTTTTTTTTTTTTTTTTGTTCTCACACTAATTTGCTCTGTTTAGTATCTGGCACTATTTCTGATTTCTTTTGTATTTTTTTTTATATATATATATATATATATATATATACATTACTTAAAGGAGTAGTTCACTTTAAAAAAAAAAAAAAAAACTTTTGCTGATAATTTACTCACCCCCATGTCATCCAAGATGTCCATGTCTTTCTTTCTTCAGTCGAAAAGAAATTAAGGTTTTTGATGAAAACATTCCAGGATCCAAATAATGCTTTTACTGGTAACCAAACGGTTCAAGGTCCAAAAGACACTTTCAGTACAAACTGCAAACTGTTCAAAGGGCTTTAAGCGATTCCAAACGATGAATAAGGGTCTTATCAAGTGAAACGATCGCTCATTAAAAAAAAAAAAAAGTTTTATAAGCTCAAATGGTCGCCTTGCTCTGTTCTGTGATGGACGTTCGTGACTCTCCTGTTCGAACTCGTTTATCAAAATGAACGAATCTTTTTCCTAGTCAATTCGTTCATTTCGTTCGTTGAATGAACCAAATGACTCGGAAAAAGGGTTGTTCATTTTGATAAACGAGTTCGAACAGGAGAGTCACGAACGTGCATCACAGAACAGAGCAAGGCGAGCATTTGAGCTTATAAAACTTAAACTTTATTTTTTTTAATGAGCGATCGTTTCACTTGAAAAGACCCTTATTCATCGTCTGGAATCATTTAAAGCCCTTTGAACAGTTTACAGTTTGCACTGAAACTGAATTTTTGACCTTGAACCATTTGGTTACCAGTAAAGTGCATTATATGGAGAAAAATCCTGCAATGTTTTCATCAAAAACCTTCATTTCTTTTTGACTGAAGAGTCGACTTTTGAAGCAGAAGTTTTTTTGTTTTTTTTTAAACATGATTTGAACTCCTTTAACAAAGAATCCGACTAATACAAAAACATTAAGCAGCACAACTGTTGTCAACATTTATAATAATAAGAAATGAGCGGCAAATCATGTGGACACTGAAGACTGAAAAGTCAGCTTTGCATCACAGGAATATATTACATTTTAAAATATATTAAAAAAGAATACATGGTAATAACATTTCACAATATTACTGTTTATTTTTTTGATCAAAACCTGTATTCCCCATGTTAATGTTACCTTAGTTGATTGTGGTTTGTCAAAGTTAGCTTATTTACCTATTATTATTATTATTATTATTTTTTTTACATTTGTACCAGGGACAGGAAAAAAACTATACATGCTATTCCTCGACTCTTGCCTTAGGGCTGTATCATTATATTTCTAAATGAAATTTCTCTAAAAATAAATATCCAAACTTTATTTGTGTGAGGGAGTCCCATGTGCCTGCTGCTACTCAATCCTCCACCAACCCCATGATCCTCTGCTGCCACATGAACACTGGACTATCTACTGCTGTGAAGCTCAGTTCTCCGTACAGCCGAATGCTGAGATTATTTATGTATGAGCACAAGACCATCAGGGGCTGCTGAGCGGAAGTCAGATCTGAAACACAGGAGGCATGAGCGGCTCATGAAAGAGCTGCTGCTAGTTATTCATTCATGCAGTGTGGTATGAAACCTCAAACGTCGATCTAAATGAATGCAACAATGCGCGAGTAAAGCTTATGTCCCAGAAGTAGGAGAAACATTTAGAGTTAAGGTGAGCCCAGCCCTCATCAAAGAGTGGGGAATGCAACTTCAGATGTTTTCTGCCGAACTGAGAGTCATCGCAGGGTTAATCGCATAGGAAGGAACAGATGTTAGGACATTTTCTGTTGGCTGACCATGTGGACTATTATCATTAGGGCTGCACGATGTTTCGAAATAAAATTGATATTGCGATTTGGCTCAAATTGCACAGACTGTGTTTAATTTCAAATAATATATGTGCTACTGGCTCCAGAGTGACGCAGCTCATCCACACGCGTGCCGACACACTTTCAATGTCCCAAGAACAGCTCGGTTCATTTACTGTGAATCGAGACGATCTGTAAACACGAACTACAAGCTGCCCGCGTTTGTATGCTGCCTTATCGTAAATAGAAGTTTCCTAGTTGATTTGGACATGAATGAATGCTTACTCGTATTTAGGAAGCTCAGCGATAATTTTCATATGAGTTTCTGAGTTGGGAAAGCCGCAAATTTCAACATGGCGGAGGGGAGAACTGCTGCTGTGACTGTTTTTTTGTTGTTGTTTTTTTTGTTGTTGTTTGTTTTTTTCCACAACAGCTAAATCAACTTAAAGTAGTGAATACACTGTAAAGAAATGATTACGCTTTATCTAATCAATAAAATTGCGGCAACAGATTACAAGCAATATTATTAATTAAATTGAACAAATTAGAATTGAGTAATAATTATTCCTTGAAAGTTAACCATTTAAAATGAGTAAAGTTTACACCAAAAAATTAAACAAAAATATCGGAATAACAGGCAGACGTCAAAGATTAAGAACTCTTTATTTTATATTGGCAACATTGAAGACGCCTGATGTTAACGAGCAGAATCACGGAAGGAGAAACCTAAACAAACACTGATCACCATAATGGTGACTTAAATCACATAATCACATATGTGATCAGATCACAGATCAAATCTTGTGAAATTTAAGTTTCTTTTGTAAGTTATACTCATTTTAAATGGTTTACTTTTAAGGAATTAATTTGAATAATTATTAGTAAATTCTAATTTGTTAAATTGAATTAATAATATTGCTTGTAATGTGTTGCCCCAATTGGTTTTGGATTAGATAAAGCGTATAATTAATCATTTGAAGCATATTTTATGTTGGTTTTTTTTACACAGCGTAATAATCATTTATAGTTACAGAATCGCCTGCTAGCTGACTCTAGATAGCATGGTGAATTTAAATATGGTTGTCAATGAATGACAATATCTTTACATTTTTTTAGAGACAGACAAGAATATGTCCTCCATTATTATTATTTATGTCAACAATGAATGCGACAAGCTTGCAATCACGACTTCAGAAGTGGAAAGTAGAACGTTTCCAATGGCACATGAAGGCAGCATTAATTACCGCAATTAAGAGATGACAAGTGACGCTTTACTCTTAACTGTTTACGTCCTTGGATTTAGAATGATGTGTTTCTTTGGCAACACTGCAATTAATCTGCAATGGTCAGGTGGTACAGCGGTCACGTGGTACAAGTGGGAGCTCTCAGAATATTCCCAGTTTACAAGTTGTAATTACGACTTCTACAAGGACGCAAATTATTTTAACAAGTCGTAATCCTGTAATTATGGTAATTATGGAAATGAACCTAAATAGCTGGGTTTCAGCTGTGCTGCCATCTTTTTCAGGCAACCCATCAAACAAATAACTTAAAGCTTTAACGTTTGAAAATATATAAATTATTATGCAAATACTACAATTGCAATTTTACAGTAATACAGTAATTTTACAATAATAGGAAAATGAATATATTTGTTATGAAATCAATTTCTTATTTTACTGTACAACAGTTACAACATTACAATTTATTCCTTATTTTGATATTTAATATTTGTATTTTTAAATATTTATTTATGTTAGTTCTTGTTAAGATTAAACCCAAGTGTGAAGACCCAAATTTCAAGGGGAATAAATGTTAGCCTTAAAAGGAGATTTTGCTATTTTTTTTTTTTTTATATATAGTTACACTCCCCTACAAAATCACTTCACTGGCCCACCTATTATCTAATGATTAATTGTTTCCAAATATAGCTATTCAAGTCATCTGGTGAACATTCCTCTATTTCTTCATTTCTCAGATAAGGTAAATATCAAAATCTTTTTTATATATATATTTTTTTTATTGTGCACCCTTAATTAACAATGCATACTTTCAATGTGAATAGATTTTTGTTTTGGTGTTTATTTATGAAATATATTTTTCTAATTTTTCATTCCAAGTTCACTATTTATTTGTTTGTGATATCAAGGGATAAGCAAGTGTCTCTCGCTCTCTAATGCATGTGGCTTTAACATCCCTTTCATTTGCCTGTCTTATTGAATTTACTACTCTTCCATTAAAACTAATTGCGTTTTCGTGTCACCTCTAAACAGTATCAGGGGAGATTTTATAAAAATAAATAAATAATAAATAAAAAAGTGCCTCCATTACCTAGCCATTTAAAGGTGGTATCTTGATGCATGAACCGTAGAGGTGCACAAATGAATTGTTTACTGAAAGTGTGGGAAAAATGCCTCTCCCTGAATAGTGGCATTATGGCCATTCTGTCTCTCCCTCTCGCTTTCTCTAATGATGTCTTGCTTTCACTTAAACGAGGAACCTCAAGAGAGAGAGACACACTAAGAGAGAGAGAGAGAGACACACTCAGAGAGAGAGAGAGAGAGATGATTCATCATCTTAATATTAATAATAATGATGATGACGATGATAAGCACCTACACACTAAGGTTTAAGTAAGTCCCTTTGAGTTTGTTTTGCTACTGTAGGTCCAGCTGGTGTGTGTCGGCTCAGAAGTCATTATGTATGGGCCACACAGTACAGCAGAATCACCCAGGCACACAGGTGGTGGACATATTGTATCTGCTCCTCAATAACAAGTCTTTTCACCTCTATAGAGGCTGTTCTCAGTCACTGCAGAGCGATATACACGGACAACAGATGATCTTGATATGAGCCGAAAGCCTTTCGGCCTTTACAAATCTAGAGATCCCTTAGGGGACGATAGATAACTGTGATGCAGATGTTAGACAAGAAAGAGCTTCCTCCATTGTTTGTCTATTGGATGTGTGGAATTGTGTAAAACAACAACATGCTATTCAAAAGGAAAATTGATTAATACTAAGTACATTTTCATTCATTCTTGCAATAAAACAGCCTCAACAATATTTGTTTCCCTTCATACACAATAACTACGTTTACATGCAGCCAATTTTCGGGTTCTGGTCGGGTTAAGGTCACTATTCGGGTTTCTGAAGCATTAGGAATAACCTGTTTACATGCGTGAGCAGAGAGAGTTTCTCCTGTATGCATGGAATTGCAATATCCCGATGTAAACGGCGGCGTGCAGTAAACGTCTAGACGTACGGACAACCTTAAGACGCAATATGCGTCATTTCCGATTCTTCTTCCTGTATCCAAAGACAACAACAACTGCAGCACACGGATAATGAATAGTTCGGGGCAGATAGCGATCGCCTTTGTTTGCGCTTTGATGCTGGTAACGTTACTGACCTCGCTCCAAAAGTATGCTGTGCTGTGTCTCGCCATGTTTACTTCCGGTATACTGCACGCGGATTTTTGTATGCGCTGAGAAGTTTCTCTACTCAAAAGACCAAGATTCCTTGCGAATTGAACATGCGCAGAACACAAATCACTATGGGGATATGCCGATACACGTTTACATGACCAAAAATTCGGGTTAGAAAAGGGGTACCCCAGATATAAAATTCCGGTTTTTAAAATCCAGGTTATGAGCATATTCGGGTTTTTGCCGGTGTTTACATGGCCGTTCGCGACCGGGTTATTGCTAATATCCCGGTTTTTAATGGGTTATTGGCTGCATGTAAACTTAGTCAATGATGTCTGACTCTGTCTGTCTGTCTATCTATATTGTCTATCTATCTATCTATCTATCTATCTATAAAGAAAGGAAACTATATGAGGAACAGGTGAATATAAACAAATAATCAATGAGTAACCATAGAAAAAAAAACTAACAAAGGGAACAGGAACTAAACACAGATACACAAAGGAAACACAGGAACTCTGGGGCTGTTTAAACAACACCGTTTTCAACTTAAAATGTAAAACTTTTTATGTTTTTTAGCCGTTCATTTACACAACAACGGCATTTTGGATGCATGAAAATGCAAACTTTTGAAAACCGGTTTCAAAGCGAACGTTTTTAAACCGGTCTCTGTGTAAACAACAAAAATGCGAATCTCCAACCGTTCTTATCCCATGATTTTACCAAACCGTATTCATCCAACGCACATTGGAACCCTTAAGCGTCAATATGAGACGCAGATATATATGGGCCAGAATGCGCCTCCTAGTGGTCTAACCCTACCCCAGACCTAAACCTACCCATAACCGAAGCGTGTTATATTGACGCTAAAGGGTGCCATGTGCGTTGGATGTATACGCATTGGCAAAAGTGTCAGCATATGAAACCTTGGGATGAGAATGCGTTGGAATCTCGCCATCGAAGGGCCTCTTTTCTGCTTTAAGCATATAAACAGTGTAAACGTAACCTAAAGGTAACAATAACATAACAGTTACAGTATGTTAAAACATTTTAATCAGAGCAAATATCTCCTTCAGGTGCAAGGCGTCAGCCCTCTTGATCAGGTTCTCCTACAACCATGACAATGTGGGAACATGGATGATCACAGGGAACACTGCTCATAATTAAATCATTTTTATTCAACCTAAATTGTGATGATGATGCCTCTCATGCAAAAGAGTGCTTGATTGCTTGAGGCGAAGATGGTACAATGCATTGCATAATTGGATTTTATAGCTGATGATGACTTTCTGGTTGAGCCCGTGGTGTATTATCAACTTGGTAATTTATGAAAAGCAGTTGAAATGTGCTCAAGGTTACAGTGCTGTTGAACTGATCTCAGTGCAATGCTAATGCTGTCTCTTGTCATGACTCAAATGGCATACATGTTTCTTTTTTTATTCATAATGTATCATATCACGTTGACTTCAATCAGTTCAAAATGGAGTAATTTAAAGTTATTGGTGAGGCGCATGCAATAGAATCAAATGGGGCAATTTTTTGAACGATTTTAAAATAGCATACTGTACTCATGGTTTTTCTGTTTTAAAGTATATATTATTTCAGCTGTCCTTTTTACAGTCGTTTTAGTGTTTATAGTGTTGCATTTATGGCAAATAACTTGTAAAATTGGGGTGACAGTGGTTCATGTATAGGTTGTCTACAAATCAGAAGGTTGGTGATTCAATCCCGAGTTCCACATGACCAAGTGTCGAGGTGTCCATAAGCAAGACACCTAAACCCAGCTGCTCCCGACGAGCTGGATGACGCCTTGCATGGCTGACACCGCCGTCGGTGTATGAATGGGTGAATGTGAGGCAAATGTAAAGCACTTTGGTGGCCATTGGGTCTGTGAAAGCGCTATAAAAATGCAATCCATTTTTTTTATATTTACTGATTGATAAAAGTGTCTCACTGTTGAAACAAGTGTTGTTGATTTAGCTCAACTTAATACTGAACCTAGATTTCTTTTTAAAGCTGTAATTTGCTTTAACAACGTACACAAGTGATCTTCCATATCTCTCTGCTCCCAGTCAAACTGCTCAGCTCTGACATCATCAGCCTCCATGCCCTGAGATTGGCCTGACGTCTGTTCAAAAATGTGTTGTTTTTTTTTTGTATCAGGACCACCGTTAAACAACTTGCATCTGCTGATATATTTCACAGTGTGGGTGGTAATTACAGAGGGAGTCAGAAAGCATGTTTGAAAAAAAAAAACAATAAGAGATTCTCTTCCACTCTTCCATTTGCATTGTTGGAGGACTGTACTTAAACTTTGCGATGTAATTACAGGGCACTATCTGCATAAAGAGTATAGATTGGTAGAGGATGTACTCTGTCTGCTGCGAACAAGAAACTAGTTTGTTCTGTGTCACGTAATGTGCCTTTATTGAAATGAAGGTTACATGAAGAGTAAGTAGTCACTTGGTGAACACTTTTATTAAGGCACGTCTAACAAGGACAATCACGTTTGCTCGAGTCCCGGCTTCAAACCAGCAGCTTTTCCATTTTTAGTGCTCAACTTTACTACCTCCAGAGCGGAGTTGCTTTGTGATATGACGTCTATTCATACTTTGCACGTGATGTCACAAGTACTGGCTGGTGGGCAAGAACGCTGTTCTCCAGCAACGAAACCCTAGTCAAGGATCTTGTCGCCAGTTTTTATACACAAGTTGTTATATACGCCAGATAGTTGTTGAGCGATTGGTTGCACTAACCAGATGAGATAGCCTTCACAGTATAACGTTACACGTCTGTGCAGTGATCATTCCATCACTCAAGTTAATTTCAACATTTGTTTGAGTACAATGGGTGTATGATCATGTGACTATTTTTTTTTCTATTTTGCCTTTATTTAACCAGGAAAAAAATCCCATTGAGATTACTAATCTCTTTTTCAAGGGAGTCCTGGCCAAGACAGCGGCACAGATCACAACAATTTAGTACATTACAGACAATTTCATAAGACTATTTAAAACATTCACAAACCATAGATTTCATTTCCAAACCTTTGAGCAAGAGTTTAAATTGGCCTATTGAAACCAGTTCCTTTAATTTCCAGAAATTTTGTAAGTTGTTTCATGTTGTGGGGGCAGAATAGTGAAATGCCACCTTACCAGCTTCTGTGCAGACATTTGGTACAGACAGTAGCAGTGAGTCTTGTGAGCGTAAAGAATACAGTCCAGCCCCTTTTGGTTGAATATATTCACACAAATATGAGGGGAGCAGACGCAGAATACCCTTATAAATAAACATATACCAATCTAATCTGTAGTTTCGTCAATCAACTCCACCAGCTGGTTCGGCGAGTCAGCTGTTTGTGTTATGAGGCTAACTGTACTTTCACACCACCACCGCTAGAGTGGCAAAATTCATTGAAAAATGAATGACTAGGGCTGTCAGATAATTAATCGCGATTAATCGCATCCAAAATAAAAGTTTGTGTTTACATAATATATGTGGGTGCACTGTGTATAATTATTTTATATACTATATTTATATATATACAAAATAATTATACACAGTGCACCCACATATATTATGTAAACACAAACTTTTATTTTGAATGCGATTAATCGCTATTAATCGTTTGACAGCCATACTTCTGGGCACTTTGACGCTCTCGCCGGTGTAAATGGAGCTGTCGTATTTTGCTAATGACAATAAAAGTGTGTGATAGGTTGTTTTTAAATCAGTTAGGGCTGTGAAACGATTAATCGCATCCAAAATGTTGCTGATCCTCTTAATAAATGTTTAAAAAAAAAAAAAAAAAATAAAAGTTTGGGTTTACGTAATATATGTGTAATATACGTATATGCTGTGTTATTAATATATCAAATATGTATATTTATGTATAATATTAATTTTGTATAAATATATATATAAAGTATATACATGAAAATATTTCTTAAATATATACATGCATGTGTGTGAATTTATATATACAAAATAATTATACACACTACACGCACATATATTATGTAAACACAAACTTTTATTTTGGATGCGATTAATCGTTTCACAGCCCTAAAATCAGTGCTACCTGACTAGAGAAAACAGAGAAAAGGGGACTTGCGTCTTAACTTTTGCCATTCTGGCGGGAAAACAGAAAAATCAACACCCATAATGCACTGGGAATGTAGCCCTCCCACCAGTCTGCTATGGATACGCTTAACTAGAGTCTAATAATGCCTTGCTTGTGTAGGAAATACAAGAATTCAGAGAAAACCTTTATTGTAAGTGATATATATATATATATATATATATGTATATGTATATGTGTGTGTGTGTGTGTGTGTGTGTGTGTTTCCAGTGAAGAATCCAGTACATTGTAGGCAGTGGCTAAAGAGAATCATCAATATGCATAGAACATCACAACAGAAGATCTGTTGTTTGTATAGTCAACATTTCAACCTGGATGACTGGCTACAAACACGGTGTATGAACACTACACCCAAAAATATACAAACTTGCACTTTAAAAGCAAGACACATTTGTTCTGTTCCAAAAAACCTAGTGAGTTGCCTATTTTTACAGGCATTTTTAGGCATCAATCATACTCTCGGCACAAAGGATGTTCCCAATAGCAGACAGCTACATTGAGTATTGTGTTTTTAGCTTGCTGATGGGAAACTTGTGAGTAGTGCTGTTGTGTGTGTGTGTGTGTAGTAGACAACAAGTCAGCTCACCAGTTTTCATATAGAGCTATTGCTTATGTAAATTTAAAAATGGCTTTCCTTTTTTTGCCTTTTTATTGTAATGAAGTGCATAATGTTCAGGCACATCACATCTGCTAATGTAGCAATAAAATGAAACAAGTTCACATTCTCGATATTTATGTGAGTGTAAAGTTATATAATGTTTCCTCTTCTGAATTTATTCATCCACACTGGCAGAGATATCACAGCAGTTGTATTAATGCTGTGATTTCAGGAGTATTAACACAGATTCATAAAATGCATTCATGAAAATTATTATGAGTCTCATTGTCATAATTTGTTGTCCCAGCGCAGTCTCATCCCAAGACGTCATATAACTGATGTCTTGGGACGTCTTTTGACCATACGTCAATATCCGCCTTTTTAGGGTACGAGACTGTGTTAGTTGTCCTTATTGAGGTGTGCCTGTGCTTTGGCTGTAAATGTGTTATTTAGATCTTCAGCCTTTTAAAGTATGCTAGTTTATGTTTGCAATTGTTATCTGCCAAGCCTTTAAAAAAAAAAAAAAATGTTTCTTATTGTACTAACTGTAATAAATGTTTCCTATTTATCCACATATGCTGCCAAAAAATGGAACCGTTTGCAATTTTTGTGCCAAATTAAAAGTCCATTCAGTTAATTTAATATGTATAGTATTGTCAGTATTTAATTAAATTCGTCATGAATTGGGTCATTGTAGGCTACTATAAAAATATCTTTATTTGTTAGTCCAAAACAGCTGTTATTAAATCCAGTATCATAAAATTGTCACAGTATTACGACAACGCCCTTTACAACATTGCCTCTTTAGCCCCGCCCACCAATACACACATGCCATCTTGCGATCCTAACATTTAGGCCCCATCCACACTACTGAGTTTTCATTTAAAAACAGAGACTTTTTGCTACGTTTGATAAAACGCTGGTGTGGACGGAGATCGTATTCGTTTTAATTCTCAGTTTTTAAATGAAAACGCAGTAGCGTGGACGGGGCCTTGGAAAGTGTGGATGAACTACATTTTTAAGAAAAGTAAATCCTCAGATGTCTGTGTTTAGTCATATTAATGGATATTTGTTGCATAAAGATGCGATTTTTTTTATTATTTTGACAGTAAACTGTAAATAGGCTCAAAATACTTACAATCAGTGTCGCCGCAGACTTTATTTTTTTCACATTTCTTGTGTTTCTGAGAAAAAAAATGTGTGGAAAACAGAAGGCACTTTAACAGAATCTGTTTCAGTCTCATAGAAAGTGATTTTTCTCGGTGCAGATTGTTTCAATGAGCGATACTGATGTGTAGGAGAGCCATTTAAATGGTTACCACAGGAATAGCACACAAGGACAGCCATTACTCTTCCTTATTGCTTTGGTTTTCATTTGGGAAACGCTTCTACACTCCATTAGGTATTTGGCACAATCATGACCCAAGTAAAATTGACAACGGGCTTTGATTGTGAGTCATAATTTACTCTTTTAATATCCTATCCTATTAGACTTTATCAAACAAATAAATATTGTCTGCTACGTAAGGACGAAAATATGCAACTGTTCAAATTCTCATTACAAGAGAAAATAAAAAAACATGCCAAAGTGGAAATTCGGGTTGTAGCACAACAAGGCTAATGATTGGTTGGTTGGTTATAGTTTCAGGTTGACCTTTAACAAGAAACATTCTCATAACTTGTCATTTAAGGTTACAGTTTTAACCCACATTGTACAGTAGGATATTTTGAACAATCTTAAACCCTTGCCTTGGGGTCCAGAAATCCTCTGGCCGCTCTCCACGAAGAGCAACACTCTTTTCTCTGATGTGCAACATGGAAATGAATGAGTTTGTCCAAATAAACCTTTCAAAAGGCTTAACAAACATGATTAATATGCTATTCATTGACCTCACCAGATCCAAGTGAAAGCTTTTTTTATGTTAAGTCAATCTTAACTATGGATGTTTTTACACAGAACCAAAGTGGTTTATCTTATGATTGCAGATTGTTTTTTTTTTTTTGTCACACTCTCCTTAAAAGTTAACATTTAATCATTCATGGCATGTTTTGTAATGATTCATTTTATGAAAATTCAGGAATCTGTCCTTAGATTACATATTTTGCTCACTGAATGAGTGCTTTGAAGCCCTGAGAGATGATGCATTTTATTTTATTTATTTATTTTGTAGTGATCATGACACAGGAGCGCAACTGTTGCTGCAGTGCCGGCTATGGGAATTGAACAACACTGATAATGTCTGTATTACTGACAACAAACCTCATCGCTATAAATCTATCCAGCGTGTTCCACCACAATACACATGTACCCGTGAGACCTGATGGAGATGTTGACAGGCCGAGAGCCATTTCCTTCCCACAGTGCCGCACCGGCAAGCTGAGCTTGATGCAATTAGTGTGATAATAAGTCTGTGGTGTGAGGGATCAATGGCTCCTTTAGTCGGCTCATTCATTAGCCTCTTTTCCACACCATCGATCAGACCAGCCTTATCTGCACAACCAAGCAGCCGCCTGGACAGTGCTGTAGTGTTCACAAGGAGCCATTATCTTATTCTAATTATACATAATATTTAGATATTAAAAGAATAGTTTACCTAAAAAGGTAATCTATGTATCTATCCATGTATCTATCCATGTATCCATCTATCCATCTATCCATCTATCCATCTATCTATCCATCTATCTATCTATCTATCTATCCATCTATCTATCTATCTATCTATCTATCTATCTATCTATCTATCTATCTATCTATCTATCTATCTATCTATCTATCTATCTATCTATCTATCTATCTATCTATCTCTCTCTGAGATGGGTAGGATTAGCGGTGGAGTTAGGGATCGGGGTTTAGATGGGTAGGATTAGGGGTGGGGTTAGGGATCAGTGAGTGGAGATGTGTAGGATGAGGGGTGAGGTTAGGGATCAGGGGGTGGAGATGGGTAGGATTAGGAGTGGGGTTAGGGATCAGGGGCGGAGATGTGTAGGATCAGGGGTGGGGTTAGGGATCAGGGGGCGGAGATGCACTCTAAAAAATGCTGGGTTGTTTTAACCCAATTTTGGGTCAAATATGGACAAACCCGAAATGTTGGGTTAAAAATGTAATGTAAAAATTTAACCCAACGGCTGGGTTAGTCCATATTTGACCCAAAGTTGGGTTAAAACAACCCAGCATTTTTTAGAGTGTGTGTAGGATCAGGGGTGGGGTTAGGGATCAGGGGGCGGAGATGTGTAGGATCAGGGGTGGGGTTAGGGATCAGGGGGCGGAGATGGATAGGTTTAGTTATATGTACGGTGGGAGGTGTTGGATCTGGATCTGGCAGTGAGGACCATCTTGACTTTCTGGTTAATCTTTATCATTTTTAGAAATGTTTTCTCTTAACATCCTAATTTCCAGGTTTCGTTTTTTTTTTTTTTTTTTTTTTTTTTTTTCAAAACTTTAGTATGGCTCAGTTTTTGATCAGATATAATTACAAACATCTCACTTTAATTACAAAAGATCTAATTACATATAAAGCACATTATTAGTCATAAAATAATTATACAATCTTCAAGCCAACATTGCAATACAATGCTTGTTCTGAGAAAAAAGACATAAGATAAAAGCACAAAAATTTAAGGCTTTTACATTTTCTGAAGAAAATGTGTGCAGTTATTTCCAAGGCTAAACTCACTGTCACGATGTTAGAGTATTGTGGGTGGTTTTAAGGTCAGGTCAAACGAGACCACCCTCAAGTCTTTTTGATATTCTAGTCTCTAGATTAAAAACAAAATCTTTTAACCTAAGTACAGTATATAGTGATCGTTACTTAAGCAAACACCACTCAAAACAAAACCTACCATCATGTGGTTACTGGCGTGACCAGTAGTTACATACTGACTATATTCCTGTTTATCCCACTATTCCCACTTGATCCTTCCTGTAGCTCTTTTGAATTTCATAGGCGCATTTCATTTAGTATTTCTGTCTCTTTGTAAATTCCAACCTTATTTTATTCTGCTGTGAATCAATAGTCCAAACATGCACTCGATTCCTCCTGGACTAAATGCTGTATTCAGTTGAGTTAAAATAGCCATTAAAATAGTTCTTAAATGGCTAATTCAGTGTCAATATGTCACCTGTAACCCCGCATCTGTTATATTATACAATATTTTACCCTCATCTGTGGTAAACTCACATCTGTGTGCTCATCCTGGCTTTTTCCGCCAGTTACCAGTTACAGGTTTAAACACATTTGCATGTTTACAAAGTCACAACAAGCACTTCAGTTTGATGGTCCTTATCACTCTGACTTCCAAATTGCATCTGTTTCCACTAAATGAATTTTGTTGGCTGTACTCAATTGAATGGGCAGCTCTGGTTGAGTGATTGATATATGAACTCATTTACTTGCTCACTGATGTATCTCTGTATGATTTATTTTTCGGTGGGAGGTTGACTGGGTGTATCGTTCATGAACACATTTATTGGTGGACTGGTGAAATGATCTAGAATCTGCTCAGTGTGTGGATGCACTCTATGTGCAGGTTAATGGTTTGATCGACTGATCTGGAAATGACTCTGCTGAGCCTGAGAAGTATGTGTGCAATTTTGTTGTGAACTTCAGAAGGCCAAATATCTGTCCTGAAATTGTCCGTTTTTCCAGGTTTCCTGAAGTAATTCAGTCCAAATGTACACATAATGACTGACAGACTAACAAAGGTATGTCACTAAAGTTAAACGTGAAGTGTAAAATGTATTATATATAATATTTATAATAATATATATAATATTTTTTTAATAAATATATATTTTTAAAATCTATATTTATTTATTTTTAAATATTATATATTTATAATATTTTTATAAATATATTTATAAAAATATTATAAATATATAATATATTTTTAAAAATAAATATATATTTTTAAAATATATATTTATTTAAAAAAAATGTATAAATATATATATATATATATATATATATATATATATATATATATATATATTATCTGGCCAAAACAAGACAAAACGTGCATGGCTGCTGTTGGCCTTATATGTCAATCATTTTTAATTATATTTAAAGTTAAATATACCAACAGTATGGTAAAATGTGTGCTATGATTCAGCCCACTATTCAAAAATGCACCAAGGCTGCATTTATTTGATTGAAAATACAGGAAAACAGTAATATTGTGAAATATTATTAACATTTTTAAATAACTGTTTTCTATTTGAATACATATAAAATATAAACTAAAAGTTCAAACTCATCTGGTCAAGGTCTATGATTCAGAGTAGGCCAGCCTATTTGTAAAATTATTCATTGTGTGTGTGTGCGCGCCTACTAACTAAATTTTGGGAACAAATTATTAGCCAGAAGTGACCAAAACCTGACAAAATCTCCAAGAACCTCCCCCCAGGGACGTCCTCATTTGTAAATGTGGTAAACGCTATGTGTGTCTGCGCGCTTACTCTTATGAAATAAGTATGGAAAGCATCTTGGATTTGGTCTCTCTCTAATGCTGTTATTAAATCCAAGCCGAGATCTCCAGAGAAGAACACCCACAAATCCATGGAGAAAGCTCATGCAACACAAAGCACATAATGAGAGGATCTTGAAGCAGGAGGTGAAAGCACAGAAAGCCTGATGTGGATGCTGTGCTAGAGATATTGTTTACCAGCTAGCGGCGTCTCCGACAGTTTAGCTTGCCGGTGGAGGCCGTGTCTGAACTTTATTCTCCGAGCAGCGTGTTCCAGAGGTTATCGGTTCTTTAAATCATCCGTGAGACAATCCTACTGTGTTCGCTCACTGTGGAGTCACCTCTCTGGTCTCCTCGATTTCATTCTATTGAGGACTGGATGCTTGGAATACTGTAGAGCGTAGGTCTCTCTCTAGCTGTCTCGTTTTAAGAGGATTCAGTTTCCAAACCTCTTGTACCCGCACTGGTGACCGTGTGCAACATGACAAGGGAACTACTGGGAAAATTATGGAAGAGAAAGGGGGATGTTGACATTCCTCAAAGGTGGTGTGTTTTTTCGATTGAGTAAATGTTAAGTAAATTTGTTTCTGTCTTCTTTGTTTAAGTTTGTTGAGAGAAATCAGCTTTGTGATGACTTAGCATCAATTGAAGGACCCAGAATGGACTAAATTGGTGTTGCATTGCTAGCAGTAAGAGTAGCATGAGTGTTAACTCAAACGTAAACGTGAAAGGCGAAGCTTGAATTAACGGGTATGTCCCTCTTTGGCTAATGTACTTTCAAGATGGAGGGGCAACATGGCGACCGACATTAGAACCCCTTACCCATATGTATTTTCAATGGCATATTATACACTCACGACTCACGAGAATACTTTATTACTCGAACGAAGTAAATATACATTAATGACTTGAGCACATATTTATGAAAGAACTAAGTGTTTTAGCTAAGAATAAACTAAAAGAGTTACACAGCGTACCTTTAAAATAAAGGCTTGGTCTGGGTTAAGCATTATAAGAAGCATCTGTGATATTCTTCATTTTAATATTCTTCACTTCAATTCTTCACTTCACTTTATTCCTAATCAGATATTCTATCTGATCATCTATCCCTCCTGATAGTGATGGCCATTCATTGAAAGTGAAATGCATACATTATATTTTAAAGTAAAAGACCATAAATAAATGAATAAAGAATTTTATGTGCAGGAATTAAATATGAGCTTTATGATCAAGTTACTCTAAAGCCCCATTCACACTGACCGCGATTAAACCACTGGATGGCGGCGACTGGTTACTGGTCGTTGGGGGAAAAAAACAAAACAAAACAAACAAAAAACTTTTAATTGTAAGTGCTGTTTTTTTGTACAATATTTATTTTTTCCCAAAAATATTTGTTTTCCATCATGTCCATTTAGGAGCTCCCTATAAAGGATTTGTTGTGGAGTGAGGGGAACTAAAATACATGTTTATAGGGTTTGTAATTTTTGTAAACATTTTATTTACCAGTATTTTACCTCATTTTTATGTAACAATGAAAAAAAAAAAGAATCTTTTTTTGAATCGTGGGCTGTATCATTGCACACATTTTACCATACCCTGATGTGACTTATCTGTGGGTTTTTCTTTTTCTTTTTTTTTTTAGAAGAGATATAGAATTTTTATAGAACCAATTTTTTTTTTTTTTTTGGTAAAAGGTTCTATTGGCCAAGTATGGAACCTCAGGGTTCTATATAGAACCCAGAGGAACCCTTTTTAAGAGTGTATAGAACCTTTTAGGGGTTCCAAATACGTAGCGCTGATAGAACCTTTTAAAGTTCTATATAGAACCTTTTCTTCGGTAGTTATTTAGAAGAAATTTTTATTCATGGCAACATCACAGCACAATTATTACACTGTAAAAAAAAATGTTGGTTTAACTTAAACAAATGAAGTAACCTGGTTGCGTTAAAATTTTAAGTTCGTTGAAATGGAAAACTTGAGTTAATACAATGTTAAAACAATCAGAAACTCAAAATATTATGTTATCTGAATCACATTAATTATTTAACTTGATTTGACAATAGAAAAAAATGTTGTGATTACAAATTATGAACATATTATTTTTTTATTTATTTTTTATTTTTTTAAAGACTAAATGCGCTGTTCGAGTACACAAATGGTGATGGTCCTGGTGGGGTTTAAACCAGCTATTACAAGCCAGTAGCTCTAACTGCTACACCAGTACTTATTCATTAATATTTGAAATGAGCATATTACTGAATCTTTCATGATTTTTCATGAATTTCACATTTCAAGCATGGCATATTCCTTTGTGCCTTCTTGGAATATAACATTGTAGTGCTGACTTGACCAAAAACAGGCTCGAATATTTAGGAAGGGAGTTATGTAGATGAGCGCTGCAGTCTTCCTATTACCTAGTGGGATCAGCTCTACTAATAGATGCATAAGGGACTAGATTTGGTGGATTGAACAGCCTGATT
Organism: Pimephales promelas; assembly: GCF_016745375.1. The sequence goes on from NW_024121532.1 coordinate 4,647,942, forward strand.
GGATTGGTCACCCCTGGATGGTCTGTTATGGAAAGAGCTGAGTTGTCGTGCTTGTAGATTAGACTGTAACAAGCCACAGAAAACCGCCAAAACATTCCCTGTGTGGGGGCCAATTTTTTTTTTAATGAGTAAGGATCTGTAGTGTGATACAGATTCTTTTTTGAACGTTTTCTATTTTATTGAACGAGTTGTTTTTGTGAACTGAATCAGAAGAGTCGCTGGGATGAACCAAAATCCCCTATTTAGCTGTTCGAGCTCTTCTGGGATGTGTAATGATTAGGAGAATCAATTCTCAATGTTTAGAAGAATTGACTCTTTTGGACTCCCAGGTTTAATAATGTCAATACTAATAAGACATAATGTCTAATAAAATCAAGGTCACAGTTACATAAGGAGCCAGGACATAACATTAATTTTAATTGAACTGTCTCTAATTAACTACATGCTTAATGTACAGTTTGCTGTATGGCAGGTTTCCAACATTAAGTTTATTATATTTGTTTCTTATTTTTATTTGATGTTGTGGATTAAAAAAAAATAGTTACATCATTAAGAAACTACAACTATGATCCTAAATGGCTATGTTGAGTTTTGATGAAGCATACCATATATAAACAGGGGTTAAACTTTACTTTCTATCACAAACACTCTCCATTTCATCCTAATCTTTATCCTTTGTGTGGATCTCTGGTGAAAGCAGGTGGGATTATTGACATTTACTCATGTAAATTTTGTGAAAGGTAATGTGTTATGCCTGAGTGGTGACATTTCTCAGGATGTTGTGAAATTGCTTAATGAAACAGGAGAGAGAGAATAGAGAAGTCTTTTATTCTGTTCTCCAGGTCTGGGATATTTTGACTCCCAGGTCAAAAGTTGGTCAGCGTTAACTTAGGAAAGCCTACGGTAAATGTCAAGCCACATAATTAAAAAAAGGAATGTAATTAAGAGAGCTTTACCCAAGTTCAGTGCAAATGGTAAAACAGCTTTGTCTACAGAGCTTGTTCACAGAGTCTAAGCTGAGTTATTTAGCAGTAGTGCAGCAAATGTAACTGCGTGTTATGTTATAAAAAATATGTCGGGATATACAGTGGTGCCCAAAACATATTTAGACACTGATACGCCCCTGAAATGTTTAAAAATCATATAAAAATACGGCAATATTGTGAAATATTTTTCACGAGGCTGACATGGAGCAGATGATACGGACCCAAAAAACGACAACGAACGAACCCAAGTCCAGTTTATTACAGTTAACGGATTAGTTCACTTTTAAATAAAAAAAAAATTGCTGATAATTTACTCACCCCCCATGTCATCCAAGATGTCATTTTTTCGGTTGAAAAGAAATTAAGGTTTTTAATGAAAACATTCTAGGATTTTCTCCATATAATGCCCTTCTTTGGGAACCAAACGATTCAAGGTCCAAATGAGAGTTTCAGTGCAGCTTTAAACGACACCAGGCGATGAATGTGGGACTTATCTAGGAGACTCAAAAAAAGATTTGTTCATTTTGATGAACGAGTTTGAACAGGAGAGTCACGAACGCTCATCACAGAACAGAGCAAGGCGACCATTTGTGCTTATAAAACGTAAAAAAAAATATTTATTTTTTAAAATGACCGATCGTTTCGCTAGATAAGACCCTTATTCATCAGCTGGAGTCGTTTAAAGCCCTTTGAAGCTGCACTGAAACTCTCATTTGGACCTTGAACCATTTGGTTCCCAATGAAGTCCATTATATGGAGAACAATCCTGGAATGTTTTCATCAAAAACCTTAATTTCTTTTCGACTGAAGAAAGAAAGCCGTGGATATCTTCGATGACATGGGGGTGAGTAAATTATCAGCAAAAGTGTTTTTTTTAAAAAAGTGAACTACTCCTTTAACCAAAACCCAAAACGTATAACATAAACCATTAAAATAAGTCTAAAACATGAGCTATAAATTGGATCTGGAACAGCATAATTTTAATACACAACAAATTAACATGGCAAACAAAGGGCCTTAAATACACAATCATGTGAAAAAAAAAAAAAAAACATGACAACAACAACCAATGATGAAGTGGAACCAATAAGCATGAACCAATAAAAAGACGCGATTAACAAGACAATGAACCAATGAGAACATGACGCATATGCATTCATGCCATGTCATTCTGTTTTTACTTTGTTTGATGAAGAATAGAAAGTTCAAAAGTTTCATCATCTGTTTGTTTGAGTATAAAGTGTCCAATACTTTCTGGGGCCACTAACATTTCTCAAACACATGATGCCTCACCGTCATGAAACTGAAAATGACAATTAGAGTAAAATGACTTCCTATAGAATATGGGAATTTGGTGCCTAGAGCTCAGACACATCAACACTGATGGAAATATCTGAATTGTACACATTTTTACCAGAACAATGACCGAGTGACCGCTTGAATTATATCACCCTCCTCCCACACCGCGTGTGTACAGCATATTTCAACAACAGTGTTTTCCCAGTGTGCATTTTGTCATTCGTGGTGGCTGTAAATGAGTGACAACTGCGCTGTCAGCCACCTGTCAGTTTGAAAGGTTTTGGGGGAGAGTCGGAGAGAGATAGCTGCTGAATTGAAAGCCCCTTGTCTGAGGTATCTATTGAATACTCAAGAACTGTCAAGACTAGAAAGTAGGTAGCCTATATACAGTCTGACGATTAGGAAATACTGGTGCTTATTGCCATTTATGTTGCACACATTTTTCTGATAACATCTTTAAATATTATACTATTTAAGACAAGCATTACTTATATACTATTTTGCTAAACCTTAAAGGGATACTCCATTTTTTTTGGAAATATGCTTATTTTACAACTCCCCCAATGTTAAACTGTTGAGTTTTACCTTTTTTTGAATCCATTCAGCCGATCTCCGGTTTTGGCCGTACCATTTTTAGCATAGCTTAGCATACATCATTGAAGTGCACAAGACCATAGCATTTCTCCCCAAAAAAATACCAAAGTGTTTCGATATTTTTCCTATTTAAAACTTGACTCTTCTGTAGTTACATCGTGCACTAAGACAGATGGAAAATGTAAAGTTGCGTTTTTCTAGGCTGATATGAACTATACTCTCATTCCTGCGTAATAATCAGGAAACTTCACTGTCGTACCATGAGTGCAGCAGGCGTAATGTTGTGTTAATGTTATTTCTTGATTATTTCGCAGGAATGAGAGTATAGTTCCTAGTCATATCAGCCTAGAAAATCACAACTTTACATTTTCCATCTGTCTTAGTGCATGATGTAACTACAGAAGAGTTAAGTTTTAAATAAGAAAAATATCAAAACACTTTGGTCATTTTTTTGTGAGAAATGCTAATGGTCTTGTGCACTTCAATGATGTATGCTAAGCTATGCTAAAAGTGGTACCGCCAGAACCGGAGATCAGATGAATGGATTCAAAAAGGGTAAAACTCAACAGTTTAACTCTGGGGGTGTTGTAAAATGAGCATATTTCCAAAAAAAAAAAAGTTTATTGTCTGTATGAATTACGAGTCTGGATTGCCCCTTCAATAAAGCTGCATTTGGATCTCACCCTTCGTGTCTCAGAGCAATTCCTGACACAGGGTCTTTCAAAGCAGCTTTATTTATTCAGTGATGCTTATAATGACAACAGAATGACAGATTTCATGCATAATGTGTTTTGCTTTATTTATGCAGATATAGCCTACATATAAATGCAATTAAAATGTAATTTATTCCTGTAATGGCAAAGCTAAATTTTCAGCATCATTACTCCAGTCTTTAGGGTCACATGATGATTCAAAAATCATTCTAATATGCTGATTTGCTGCTCAAGAGTTTAGTTTTATTATCAATATTTTTTTTCTGCTTAATATTTTAGATATTGTGATGCACTACCATTCAAAAGTTTGTGCAAAGTAAATTAAAAAGAAATACTTTTATTCAGAAAGGGTGAAGTGTTTTACAATATTTTATTTATATTTTCTATTTCAAATAAGTGCTGTTCAAGAATCTTGAAGAAAAAAATAGTGAGCAGCAATAATGTTTTTTTTTTTTTTTTAGCATATTAGAATGATTTCCAAAGGATCATGTGACACTAAAGTAATGACTCTTACATTTCAACTCCCATTACATGAATAAATGACATTTTAAAATATATTACCATAGAAATAATTATTCACAATATTACTGTTTACACTGTTTCAATGCTGCTTTGGTGAGCAAAAGAGGCTTCTTTCAAAAAAATGAAAACATCTTAATTATTTCAAACTTTGACAGTGTATATTTTGTAGAATTGGACAGTATTAACTATATTTAAATTAATCTTCTCTAAATTCGTCTTATTTGCTCATGGATGCTTATGATTACCTTTAACATGAGCAAATCATTAATTATCTCATTGCTTAATTGTCTTGAAAACGGCAAAATTGCAATGTAGAATTAATTAAAATTTCACATTCCAGTGCTCATGTACTTCCCAGTACTCAGTTCCCTCCATTAAGCAGGATCTTTGTTTTAAAAGAAAGGCAAACTGGCACACAAACCTGATTAGAAATGTCATGTGGATCATTGGAAATTAACACACACACACACAAGCACATTCAGTTGCCATAATTGGTCACAAAATTTGACCCCAATATCATAAATGAATATCTGGTGATGCATTTTAAAGAGCCGTCACAATTTCAGCGAGTGCCCTCGTACACCTTTATATCCATCTACCCTTCTCTAAACGACTCAGTCGCATTTTAATCCATGATTAGCATAAAGCCATAAATCATTGAAGAGGAGGCCAACTAAGTATTATGACACAGTGACCTAGAGATGCTGTGAAGTTAGTGAGCAAGATGGGAGGATGCAGAAATGATGGAAGGTAACGTGGAGATGCCCTTACCTTTACCCTCCCTAACACTTCACATTCTGATTAGATGTCACACACACTTAAAAGTCTGGGAGGAAATGTAATAAGACAGGGCCCAACACGTACCCCTGATGCACATCCCTGCAGGAATGCCCTTGAGGAAAGAGAAACTGGGCATATACAATGTGTATGTTGCATATGTAACATACCTATTAATATATTAGGCCTGCCTGAAATTGTGGAGCTTGGGGTGTTTAAACGGAAATTATGCAGTATCTGAGACTTTAAATAATGCAAGGAAAATATGACTAAACTAATATCTCATTCTGCATTCAAGTCATGTTGGAAATTAATGATGGGGTTTACAGGTTGAGCACAGGTATTTTTTTTTTGCACTTCATTCTGTCGCATTACTGCTAAAAAGCTGTTTATTTTAGGAAGTGAAAATGGCGATAAAATATGTATATGGCATCCATTTTATTTAAATGCAAATCATTTCACACATCACTCTGTAATTACGATTTCCGGACTGATTTCTTTATGCAGAATGATTTATGGGAGTGGGCAGTCACTTCTTAACTCTTTTGGTGTGATTCTCGTTTCCATGACAACAGCTACATGTTTACGATTATGGGTAGCATAGATCTTTACCAAGACCAAGACTACAAAGTTAAAATCATTGAGAGAACTTGTTTTATGGACAAAATGAATGACACACACACAACATGATACACACACCTTTGATTTCCATTACAACTGTCCCTGTGTGCAAATAGCAAGTTCTCCACCAAGACAGGGTTGATGTTTGATTAGCAACAAAAAGCCAGACTGGTTATTTACTCTGCTCAGCACTGTACTTGGTCTGTTCATGACTGTGCATCTTTTATATATCCCGTACTCAGATCAAACTCTCAGCTGTAGGTTCCTGGAGCTATTTTAATTTTTAATCATATAGTTTTAAGATCAATAGTAGGCTTGGTTCAAACAGCTGAGACCAATGGGCTATATGCACGCATAAGTTCCGCATTTGACGTAAGGATGCTCGTCCATTTCCGGTTGTGTAGATTAAAGCGGAGGAAAACCGGAGAAAACGGGATTATGGCAGAGTCTTCAATATTTACTGTCCTCTCGTCTTTGAAACGAAATGTACATACGTTTAGATGTAATTTTATATATAGTTATGTTTATTTAATATAATTTTAAAAAGAAGCATAAACACAACGAGGGGTGTCTGTTTTATCTGTTTTTGTGACTAACGTTTCTTTAGTATAACCATGGAGTATAAAATTCAATATAAATTCTCGGTATTGCATTGGACTCTATGATCGGCGGAAGTTATCGAGCATCCTTAATCCTTCACCGGAAATAACGCCGTGCATAGAGCCCATTCACAAAATTCGCTGGATAACATTTTGTTCCAAAATTACAAAAAATGCTCACTCACCCTTACAAACCATTCAAAAGTTCGGGATCTGTGGTATTTTTTTTTTATTTTTGGTCACCAAGGCTGCATGAAATCATTAAAAAATAGTAATATTGTGAAATATACAGTTTATAATAGAACTATATTATATTTAAAATGTGAGCATCGTTACTTGGTGTCAAGTGCTGATTTGCTGCTCAAGATTTCTTACCATCATCAATATTGAAAAAATTGTGCTGATTAATATTTTTGAGGACAACGTGATGATTTTTTTTTTTTTCTGGAGAACTATATATAAAAATACCATGATAATGTAAAATTGAGAGCAAATTCTCTATCAGCAAGAGCCAGTCCTTCACGAAACCCGAAGAAAGAGAAACTATAAGAATGGCAATATGAATGCACCGATTACTTATTTAAATGTCCTTCAAATACAGGATATCAAAGTGTGTTGTCTTGCAAGAGTAAAGAGTATTTTGCTTTAATCATATTTAATGTCATAAAAGTTAGCTTCTAAAGAATTAATACCAAAAGCAAAATAAAATCTAAAGTCAAGGGTGAAGAAGATCGATAAATAGGATGTGGTTGTCTTTACAAACCTTGCCAGTAAACGTGGACTTCTCTTGACCTTCACCTCTGAGAGCAGAAAGTGCCTTGGAATTATTGGCTCGGAGCCGTTCTTGCTTGTGCGAATGCCCTCTGTTCTGTCCTAAATGGAACATTGGAACATATTGATCTGATTGAACTGCACAAAAACCCAGAGTCGCCTTCTATCTTGAAAGCGCTATTAGAGTGTTTTCACAGTGTTTGTTTGGGGTGGAGGCAGTTTTTAGTGAAATAATAGTAGTGATCGTTGCAAAAATGAGTATTATTTTTTTTATTCTGCCAGATAATGTAGTTACCAGTGTTGGGGAAACTTCATTTTAATGGATTGCAATATTGGGTTACTCTCTAAAACCTAAAACAAAGTTACTTTTTATGGAAAGTAATGTGCTACATTACTTTTTCTCACCTGGGCTGGGCTTGATTGGTTGTTTTTTAATGACAAAACAAATCTAAAAAATCTAGACTGAATGAAATGCAAAATCAAGCCTGTACAGTAGAGAGCGCCGCTCAAACCTTTCAGCTGTGCTGCCATTATGAATTGAAGAAGAATATGCAGGAGAATAAAGTTCAACAGCAATAACAGCAAAAAGAAATGATCTCAAATGTGATTTTTTTCTTAAGTCGTTTTTGCTTATTAGTGTGATTGAATTGGATCAACGAAAGATAGCAGCAAATACATTGGTTAACAAAGTGAGATTAAATCTACCCTATCTCACGACCAATTCGTACGAATTCGTACGAGTGATTAAAAAGTGGCTAATTCGTACTAATTCGTACGACCTCACTCGTGCGAATTCATACGATTTGTCTAAACCCACGTGACGGTTATGTTTAGGGGCGGGGTCAGGGGTAGGTCATTCGTACGAATTCATACGAATTGGCCAATTCGTAAAATATGTACGATTTAGCAAAAATCTTACTAATTTGTACGACTGAGGTCGTATGAATTGTTACGAATTAGCCACCTCGTAAAATTCGTACGAATTCCCGTGAGATCGGGTTGGATTAAATACATAAAAGTGTATTTATCATCTATTATTGCAGGTTTGTTTAATATTTTGAGATTGCATTTCACAGTTTTTATTATTTTTAGGAATAATGAAATAAGTCTGTTTTTATGAGATAAGTAAATGCATGTTTAGAACTACAATTGTAGCAGAACTACAAAAAGCATTGTGTTAACGCGCCTCTGCTCTTACGATCACTCTCAACATGGGGACAGGAGAGTCAAAGTTACATGCTTTATTTTTTTTTGAAACGTTAACAGATATTTTGTTTTAAATTTAAAAGTAATGTGTTACTTTAGTTACTTTGAAAAAAAAAAAGTAATCTGATGTACCCCTCAACACTGGTAGGTACAGTATATGGGACCATGCTAACAACAAAAAGAAATACAATTCAGATCATTCATTTTTAATAAACACAAATTAAATTGGATTTGGAATATATTTGGAAGGTTAGTAAATGATAACAGAATTGACATTTCTGAGTGAAATCCCTTTGAATTTACTGTAAAACAAACATTTATGAATGTTGATTTAACTTGTATTTATAATACTTAGTAAACTGTGTATTACATTTTATCGTAAATGCTTTCCCTATCAATCCCCACGGTCAAATACCGGCTGTGAAGAAGATCATGCTTTACAGAGGGATATGCTTTTGATCGTGCTGAGTCACCATTAAGATTGCATTCTTCTTTGTAATTGTAATGTGAGGGCCTCTAGTGGTTAGGGACTGAACAGGTTAATAGAGTTCAGCTTGACAGAAACTTATGAGGTATTAGTGTCATATAGTCACAGTGTCACCTTATATACTGTAACCATCTCATATAGAGAGGATCAAACTCCTTTAAACACTCAGTAATAATAGCCATTATGGACTATTATTACATATGTAAACATAACTATGTTTACAGTGACCCTGAACACTGCAAGGCTGAAAGAGAAAAATATATGTATTTTACCCTTTTAATTAGGGGCTGATACACATTCTGATATGAGGTTTTATTTAATTCAAAATCAAATACCACCTGTACATAGTTGTGTAATGCCTATTGAATTCATCATCCTGTTGTATCTAAAACAGAAGTTCCCAAACTGGGATCCAGGGGTGCTGCAAGGAAAATGTAATAAAGAAAATACAGAATATATGTTGACATTATGGTTTTTATTCGGGTTGTTAAACGCTGGAAACTTTAAAACCAATCAGGGTTTTTTTTTATTTTATCATTTTGTATAACATATAATGGTAACACACACACACACACGCACACAAACACACACAAGAGGATCGTCATGTCTGGGCATCCTTGGCATAGAAGGTTTATAACACTGGTGATAGCAGGTGTATATGCAAATCATTCCTTGGCTGGGCGTGGCTTCGTCTGTTCAAGCGCCTCTTTTGACCATTCATGCTTCGTGTAGGCGGTCCTTAGTACAAGGAGGGGCGTGTTCTGACTCTCAAGCCGAAGTTACGAGTCCATCGATGTAATGAAACCGTTACAAGTCCTACAATCCGGATAATCAGGCACAATTACTTAAGAAAAACCGAACCCAGCGCAAAAGCAAAACAGTCCAGTCGAGTTTATTGTTACAGGATGTGCTCTGAAACGAAGACGTGAGTGCGCGCGCTGGAGACGCAGACGCGGGACTGTCAATGCCCGGATTCTCTATTGATCATGCTAATGTATGGAGATATAACTTCTTAAAATAAGCAGAAATGTGGCCGGCTCGCTTTCTTCGCTTCTTCTGCCTCGTCGTCATAATTGTGGTGGTTCAGAGGAGCAACGGTCAGTCAGGTGAGTGATGGTAAAAGTGCGTAAAGGGACTTGGCAAGCTGCGCACTTGACCGGTGTGTGCGCTGCTGTTATCGACTACTTTGCTGCTTTTAAACAACCTGAGATTAAATGATTGTGAAGTGTATGATTTGGGCACTGTGTATCCCTGCAGTCTTTATGTTGACCAGAGGAGGATTCCATTGGAATCACACACACTTCAGGACTAAGTGCTGCATATGACATCTCTTTATGTTTTTTTATATTTCTCACAGTGTTTATTTTGTCATATTAGCGAATCAATAGTCTAATAGATATAATGGCCTGACATAGATAAAGTTCTGTATTTGTAAGTAGCCTAAATATAATAGTGTGCACGAATCATGATAGTGACGACATTTTCAAACCTGTCGTGGAGGAAACCCAGCATTGCACATTTTGTAAGTGTCCCTCATCTGATTCAACTTTCATTATTGGAGACTGTAAGACCTGAAGTGTGTGTGTCAGATAAGGGAGACAGCATACAAATAGTCGTCACCAAACTCATGAGGTACATCTCAAGACACTGTGGCAATGTCACAAAAAAAGTTTGGTGTCAAAATACTTCGCTTTGCTTGTTTCAAACTACTTTTGAGAGAGAGAGTTAGGCCCATTGTGGCCTAATCAGGGTCATAAGAATGGTCCAAACAATTCAAAAGTTATAAGCAAAACCAGTAGTTAACACTTCCAACAACCTAATCAAGTGCCGATTCCCATTATATACCAATTTATATTTTCAAAAGTCCAAATCCTTGCTAATTTTATTTGTCACTAACTTCCTGTTTGGCAAGCTCCCGCCTAAATTTGATGACGTGTGACGTTTTTATAAATCAGAATTGATTGAATTTTGACTATAATAGTGTGAATGTGGTCTTGTGTGAATCTCAAAACCATTATAGCTATCTCTCTCTCTCGCTCTAATTGAGTGGAATATTTTTCTAGACCAGTGTTCAAGGATTAAAACTTAAACGCAAATGTACCTGTTGGTGGCGCTTGAGAGAATCCGATGAAACACCACACTTACCAACAGGAATAGAACGTCCCTTTCCAGTTACTAAATTTCACAATATAGTTCAAGGCACTGTCATAGGCTTCCAGTCAGTTGAGAGTCTATTTTAATGTGTCGTTGCGCGTAAAGGCACTTGATGGAACGCAGCGCGTGAGCGCGCTCAGCGGAACGCGCATTTCCTGCGCGCTTGGCATCGCGCTCCAGACCCCTACGCTCTGTTCAAATAACTGCTCAGCATATTTCAGCATCCACACTGTGAGAAGTCTACTCAGCGTTGGCGGTGCATGAATTAAGTTTTGTTGATCAGTGTAGGCTATATGAACTAGGAGAAATGTGGATGGAGGTTATCATGACACAAATATCAGTGAGTGTTATGACGCAAAACGGTGCTAGTGCATCCAGAGAGGCATTCTTGCATATCATATTGGTTTATGTGTGTCAGTTCTTATGATGAATATAACTTTTGACTGAATGGGTGAATCATCAGAACGTGTCCAGATCACAGTTTACACAAATCATTTGTGAAAATATTATCATGGTGATAAAGATTAAATCACCATGATAATATAGTTTCTCAATAGTCATTTAATCAGTGCATAAAGTAAAATATTGTAGTACAGGGTTTTTATGTCAATATAAATATCTACATTAATGATGTACAAAGATGTTATGGTTACACTCTAAAAAATGCTGGGTTGTTTTAACCCAATTTTGGGTCAAATATGGACAAACCCGAAATGTTGGGTTAAAAATGTAATGTAAAAATTTAACCCAACGGCTGGGTTAGTCCATATTTGACCCAAAGTTGGGTTAAAACAACCCAGCATTTTTTAGAGTGTATGGTTTATTTTTTTATTACAATAATATAACTTCTACAATTTATAAAATCACCTTTTATGTGATGATATGTGATGTAGTCATGTTCTTGCTATAAGTTTGGTGAGATTTACAACAATAAACACTCTAAACCCAATTTTGGGTAAAATATTGACAAACCCAAATGTTGGATTATGGTTTGACCATATTTGAATTGGGTTAAAACAACCCAGCATTTTTAGAGGTGATATGTACTCTCATTTTTTTATTCTTCAGCCTGTAGTTGAAACAAATAACATAATTTAAAAAAAAATTTTAATTCATTGTTAATTCGATTCCTATTTAAATGGATTAGACTAAGATCCTAAATGATCAGATTGTGACCCTAAATGATTATTTATCATTTGGGATGATAACTCATTGATTATCACTGATTCTTTGAATGATAATGTCAGGGTGTGAGTACATAGAAGATCACTGTATAGTTCCAGAACATTTTAAAAAAAGAAGATAAATAAAAAAATTCCCAATGCAGGAAACTCTTCACAGATTAAATCAGGGTTTCATATTTTTGATATGTTCCTTTATATCTAATTTGAGCTTCAGCTCACTGCTCAGTCTGCAGATAAATGACACAAGATCTGACCCAGGCTGAGATGTGACATTTAAGTTCTAAAGGATATTGACTCGGGAATGCAGTCAAATTATTACTCAGCGTCAACTTGGATTAAGCTCTGTTGAGAGTCCCATTGAGTCCCTCAGTAATTAAACTTGTCACTGATATGGTGTCTAGACATGAACATATTTTTATGAGCGGGAAATGTTGTTTGCAATTTTGACCAAGTATAATCCTCTTATTAATAATTTATTTGTCGTGGACTCATAACTTTAAATGACACTTGTTGCCCATGTCTTACAATACAGAATCATTTATTAGTAACGTGGACGTTCAATGATAAGCAGTATAAACATTAATAATTAATAATGCACACATATTAATAATTGTTATTAAACATTATTTTCAGAAATGCAAGTGAAAGATTCAAAAGATTTAACATTTTATTATCTTAAAACCTGGGTCAAATTTCATCCAAAAATCAATTAAAAAAAAAAGAATATATTTTTAAACAAATTTTCTTAAATGAATCAAGGATGCCTAATTGATTGTTCGTTCGTTCGTTCCCTCTTTCTTTCTTTTTTATTTATTTATTTATTTGTTTTATTTAAGGATTGAATGTGACCTGTGAGGTCTTTTTTGTGAGAATGAGAATCACCCTCAAAGTTAAAAATAATTAAAAAAAAAAATTTCGAATTAATATAAAGAGTCCTTTAAACTTCCTTTGGCATATTTACAAAGTAGCTTTTTCCTGCCTCAAATGTCTGAACGCAAACATCATGAATGTGACATTTTTTTTTAAACCAATAAAGCTAATTTGGGAACCTGAAGGAATGTTTCCCTAGTTTAAGGTTCTTTTCCACCTTAAAATTGTACTCTGAAAACAAAGGCTTGCTGGTTTCCTTCTGTGGTTGTGGCATGGCTTCTGTCCTTTTGCCTTGGAGACATCATCCCCCCCCCCCCCCCCTCCTTCCTTCTCTGTCACCTCACTGTCTCTCAGTCCTTCTCCATCCTCTCAGAACAATTTGGCTCGGTGCCTCTCCGTCAGGTGATCCGTTACTTCCCATGCTAATGTGAACTTTTATATTAAAAAAAAAAACAACTAAAACTGAAACAACAATAAGTTTGAGGTTGGAATTTGGAAGGTTTCTCGGTAAAACTTTAGTTTAGGGTCCAATTCTTAAAACTAATTGCTTATACAGTAGCATGCGTATTATTAGGATATTGACTGTTTATTATTACTTATAAAGCACATATTAATGCCTTATTATACATGACCATGTCCCTTTATCCACCCCAAACCTAAATTTAACCTTAGCTATTAAGAAGCAGTGATTAGGAGGTTATTGAGGCAAAAGTCGTACAAATCCCAAACTAAAGTGTGACCGTAAACTAATACAATAACTGAAAACTCACCATGCTTTTGCATGCATGAAGGATCTGTGGATAATTATATTTGGCGTAATTATGGGATATACTGGATGTGTCATTGCCTAGCAACTAGCAATATTCAAAACGTCAGCCCTGCTACCTTAAGAAATGTCACATGTGGTGTGAGTCTCGCGTTGCCTCAAATTAGTTGACGATTTTCTTCTGATGAAACACTTCTAAGGATTAGAGACTATAAATATATAGTTTTACACATTTTTGAGATGTCGAATGTCTATTTTGAGACAATAGAGCTCCATGGACTGTTAAATGTAGGTCAAATTTAACCAAAAAAAAGTCTAATAAGCATATTTGTCCACATGCTGAAAATCTGCATAATTTCATAAGGTGTCGTGTAACTTTCCTGTGTTGGTGTCTACTTAATTTGACTAGCTTCTAATAAGAGACAGCTGAATTAAAAAACAAAATGTATATTTTACTATAGTTTTGGATGCATACGCTTTGTCAACATGCAAAGATATGTGAAGCGTTTTCTCCTCTCTTTTTAAATGTTGATGAGTCTTTTTATCCTAACTATCCATGGTTATATTTAGCTTGTGTTATTATTTGTATTGAGTTTCTCTCTCTCTCTCTCTGTTGTCAGTCGTTTTTGTAACATGACTAACACAATCTCATGGCGATCGATAACTATTTTATGTTTTCAATCTGCTTACACCCATTGACGGATATGTTTTGGTTTAGGAACGGACTATCATTATGTCTGTTATGTTTTCGTTTGAGTCACACCGTAGGAATTTATATGAAAGACTCACTTCATAAAATAGCTATATTTTCCAGTGAAGTTGTATTGGTCGTGTCTCATCAGATGAGAACCACTAGTCTGAACCTGAAAAGAGCAGAGAGTTGTATGGTGAGGTTTATTGTGAATTAGCTTGCTGCCGTGCGGGTGGGAAACACTGGCTACTTTGTCCCTTTAAACTCTTCCTTGTGTGGCAGTGACCTGTAATAAAGCATGTGCTCGGACGTGGCAGCTGGGATGGGAGAAAACGGTAAAGAGGGATTGAAGAGCGAAAACAGTACTCCAGTTGTACTCCGCAACATCTCTGTGTCTACTTGGGTCCATCAACCCTCATGGCCTCACGTTTTTTTTGCTGTTTAGGTGAGATAGAGGGCAGATGTCACGTCCCAACCCTATAGAAATATCACTGCAGTTTCTCTCGGTGTAAAAGGTTCATAAAACTTTTACTGAGAAGATGGGGTGATAGTGTGTCACCTTGGATTACTGGATGAAAGAAGACCTTGTGAGAAACTATCGCCGTTGCTTTATGTTCGCAGTGGAGAGCTCATCACTTATTTCACTCAGAGAAGTGAAAGTTGTGGCTGAAAGAATATCAGTTGAACAGTGCTGAATGGCGAGGCTTAACCTTACAATAGATTATTTCAATCATTTTGCATTCATTTTAACACTCCTTTTGAGTCTCTTTAATACAGGGGTCTACCGAAATGGTTTACTCCTATATATAGCTGGCCACTGGTAAGTCTTAGGGTTGGGCAATGAGTTATTGGACACCCTCTTACTATTTGAATTCATGTCTTTTTATATCTCTCTGGGATATCCAGCACTTGGATTGAGAATAGCATGTACCTGTTGGGAATGGCCTGTTCATTGCATGAATGCAATATCCCACACATGAACAAATGAATGTTTCACAGAACTATAATAACCTGACTGTATGTGATTTTAGAGCACAGTATAGGCCTTTAAATTCAAGTGTTACATGTGAGATTATTCAGCCCGTTCTCATCCTTTAACGTCATATAGAACGCTATATGCAAAAACGGCGCTATACTACGCACATGGCACCCTTTATCGTTAATAGAACACGCGAACCCAAGACGTCATAAATCCTTTAGCGTGAATATGACACGCAGACCCTACCCCACACCTAAACTTAGCCCTCACAGCGCGTGTTATATTAACGATAACGGGTGCCATGTGCGTAGTATAGCGCCGTTTTTGCATGTAGCGTTCTATATGACGTTAAAGGATGAGAATGCGTTGGATTATTTGTTGTGATTTATCTTTTGGTTTGTGCGCAAGGTCCAAGTACCGATAAATAATTATATGAAACGTGTTTCATTCTCTGGGATCATCATGCACACTTAAAGGTGTAGTTCACTTTAAAAAACAAAAAACAAAAAAAAAACAACATTTGCTGATAATTTACTCACCCCCATGTCATCCAATATGTCCATGTCATTCTTTCTTCGGTCGAAAAGAAATTAAGGTTTTTTATGAAAACATTCAAGGATTTTTCTCCATATAATGGATTTCAATGGAAACCAAACGGTTCAAGGTCCAAAGGGCAGTTTCAGTGCAAACTGCAAACTGTTCAAAGGGCTTTAAACGATTCCAGACGATGAATAAGGGTCTTATCAAGCGAAACGATCACTCATTTAAAAAAAAAAAAAAAAAAAAACAACGTTTAAGTTTTATAAGCTCAACTCTCCTGTTTGAACTCGTTTATATCAAAATGAACAAATCTTTTTTCGTGTCATTTGGTTCATTCATCGAACGAAATGAACGAATTGACTCAGGTAAAGATTCGTTCATTTTGATGAACGAGTTCGAACAGGAGAGTCACGAACGCGCATCACAGAACAAACTTAAACTTTTTTTTTTTTTTTTTAAATGAGTGATCATTTCACTTGATAAGATCCTTATTCATCGTCTGGAATTGCAGTTTGCACTGAAACTGTCTTGAACCGTTTGGTTCCCATTGAAGTCCATTATATGGAGAAAAATCTTGGAATGTTTTCATCAAAAACTTTAATTTCTTTTCGACTGAAGAAAGAAAGACATGGACATCTTGGATGACATGGGGGTGAGTAAATTATCAGCAAAAGTTTTTTTAAAAGTGAACTATTCCTTTAAATAATTAATCTATCAGTTCTATGTTGATATCTACTGTACTTTTACGATAATATACAATTAAGCACACATGATTTGATATATGATTTTGGTCATACCGCTCACTCTTAGTCTGAACTTTGCATCCTCCTTATGTGGAGAAGAGACTGTACTTATTAACTGGAAGGGAAAGAAACAACCTGGAGCTCTGAAAGCTTTTTGCATGGTCTTTTATGTGTCAGTAAAGTAGGTACACAAGTATCTTCATCATAACTGCACAAAAACATCACATCTCAGTGTGTAAGACACACTAAAGCATTCACAAAATGTTAACCCTGATGGCTATCAGTTTGTATGAAAGTTGGCATTTACAGACTATCATATGCTTTTGAAAATGGCGTGCTTACAGTATACTGGCGTCTATAGCTGTGCAGAGAGCAAGATCAACTGTGTCCTTCTGTTTTGAGAAATGTTTGAAAAGGCTGTTTTTGCACTGGTTTGTTTAGGTGCCTCAATCTTTATTTATAATTTATAATTTACTTTATATATGTAATAGCTGCAGTGTTTAGCCTCCTTATTAGAGTGTCTGACTCCCACGCTGGAGACACGGGTTCGAGGCCCGCACAGACCGGGCGAGTAGGACCTGGTTAAAGGGATACTCCACTTTTTTTTTTGGAAATAGGCTCATTGTACAACTCCCACAGAATTAAACATTTGAGTTTTACCGTTATCGAATCCATTCAGCCGATTTTCTGATATTTAGAAGAATATCAGTAACCATGCTCTCATTGACTTTCATAGTAGGAAAAAAATATACTATGGAAATCAATGAGACCAGAAACTGTCTGGTTACTGATATTCTTCTAAATATCAGAAAATCGGCTGAATGGAATCGAATATGGTAAAACTCAACTGTTTAAATCTGAGGGAGTGGTAAAAGAGTCCTATTTCCAAAAAAAAAAAAAAAAGTGGCATCCCTTTAAGGGGTTACATATATATTTACATTTGTGATTAAACATTCATTTGTGGACTCATTAAAAGAAAAGGTTAAAGTTTTAAAGTGCACTCTTAGAAGAAAAGGTTCCATATAGAACCCTAAATGGTTCTATCTATACACATTTGGAATCCCTAAAGAGTTCCCCCTTTTAAGGGTTAAATAATAACCAGAAAAAGGTTCTATATGGAACCTTTTGGGTTCATTCATTATCATTTGTTTTGTCCTTTCTGGATTAAATATTTCATATTATTGACAAACATCAAGACCCTAAAATGTATTTATGAATGCATGTGATCACAAATTCAAGATATGGGGGTTAGATTCATTTTGTAGTTAATCAATTTCAGTTTTTCTCCTCTGAAAATCAGCATGATTAAAATGTGATATTAAGTTAGACAACAGTTTAATTACAACTACAAAATGTTGCAGAATAATGTAATATATGAATGAATAATAGCCTATAGGGTTATTTCTTGTCATTATAGAACCTTTTTAGCATAAAAGGTTCTTTGGAGTTGAGTAAAGAACCCTATACTTCATATATAGAACCCCAATGAACCCTTTTTCTAACATTTAAACAATTATGTCAAGGTTCATATTTATTTTACTTTCAATTGGAAAACACTTCTGTCTCTTTTGGACACTTTTCTTGATTTTGATTACTGCTTCTGTTGGTCTTAACTGAAGGAGAGGGTTAGAACATGCCTTGTGAAGACCTGCGGGGCTTTTAGGATAGAGAGGAGTGTGCGGTTAATAACATCTTTCACACACCATCTGCGAATTGGATCAAGTCTTAAGGACTCTTTAGTGCAGGTTCATGCAGAAGAGAAAATGAGGTGAAGAAAATTTAAATGCGCAACTTACTGAGAAGAGGTCAAGTCTTCAGACTTATGTTCTGCTGCGGGACGACAAAATGTCCAAAAAACAAATTAAAGGAGGGATTTGAGTCTATTTGGGGACCAATTATTATTAGAAATTATTTTGCTGGCCTTTTGACTTTGCAACCAACCTTAGCATAATGGCGGAAAGTTTTGCACAGGCCAGCACCACATATATTTCTTCTGAAAATGTAACCATCATCTACATTATTATAGTCTGTTGCCTGATCAAATTTTAGTAGTTGTGGTTACAGTCCAACGCTCAATGCATTCTTCATATGGCAATGATAATAATGATAATGGTGATGATGATAGTCATTAATAGTCCTTTGTGATTGTGCTGTGACTGATTTTTCCAGCTGTTAGAATGACAGTATTGGGAGATGAGCAGTGGGATGGCTATTGAAGTCTGTTGATCATATTTAATTGGTAGAACGAAGGGACAGTATAAGATTAGTGTGATAGTGTTTCATAGTCCATTTACTTTTGAGATTAATTAATTATAGATGATGCTCTTACATCAAACTCCATGACTGTAACTAAATGCAGTCTTTTCATTTAACTTAAAAAAGTAAGTAACCTGGTTGCCTTAAAAAATTTTAAGTTCATTGAACTGGAAAAAGTGAGTTAATACAATGAAGGAGATTAATTTAACCATCAGAAACTCAAAATTATATGTTATCTGAACTAAATAAATTATTTAAATTGATTTGACAAAATAAAAAATGTCGTGATTACTACACTGTAAAAAATATTGTTGGTTTAACTTAAAAAAGTAAGTAACCTGGTTGCCTTAAAATTTTAAGTTCATTGAACTGGAAAAAGTGAGTTAATACAATGAAGGAGATTAATGTAACCATCAGAAACTCAAAATAATAAGTTATCTCAACTAAATAAATTATTATAAAGTTGATTTGACAAAAGAAAATATGTTGTGATAACAAATCTTGAAAATATTTTATAGAAATTACATGTATGGCAAAGTAAAGTGTTTTAGGATTGGTAAGATTTTTTTTAAATGTATGGCTACTAAGCACATATAACACACAAATATATTATATTTTATTCTAAATTATGAAGCATTTATACATGATTGTAGTATTTGTTCTGGTTTAAATTTTAATAAAAATAAAAAAATCCATCAATTTATTAAATAAAAAAGACAAACAAACATTGTAGAAAGAGAATCACAAATGAGATTAATGGGAATTAAAAAAACAAAAAACAAAACAAAAGTGTGTATCCGGACATTACATTATGGAAAAAAATATCATGAAAATAATGTCAGAATTTAAAATGCTAATGGTCTTAGAAAATGGAAACACTTTATTTTACAGTGTTACACGTCACATGTAGTTCCTGTCGTAATTACAATAAATTGTGCATAATTACTACCTTGATAACTAACTTTACCCACCTAATCCTAACCCTATAGTTACTACATTTAATTTTAAAATGATGGGTTTGGTTAGGTAAGGATTAGTGCGTGTATGCGCTTCAATTTGCTGCAGTGATATTTATTAAAACATGAAATTAGAAAGCAGTGTAAATACCCATACAGAACAGTCCACACTGAAACTGCCTTCCTAATTAGACGAATTAGCCAGAGATCAAAAAGGAAAATTAGTAGCACAGCGCCACATGTTTTGTGCCGAAGTAGCCTGTGCTCATTTGCATGACAACACATGTTGGTTGCTCATTATGGACAGCCCTGACAATATGTTGCCTGATTGGACAGATTGCTCATCAGTAGAATCCAGTTCTTGCTAGCACACCTGGGACCCAGTAGCATTTTAACCATGCCTTTCAGCATTCAGGAAGAAAACACATTCATGCAAACCCTCATAAGTGTATATGTGCAAGGTTGAGAAGACATCCACACAAATATAGAATGACCTTTAATGTGTGTACGCGCAGAGCTCTTTGTGCTGGCTGGTTTGAGCCTTAATTAAAGAGAGAATTATATATTTCTCTACGGTTCAGAAAGTAAAAGAAATAAACGTATCCTGCAGCTCTGATATTAAAGGGATAGTTCACCCAAAAATTAAAATCGGTTATCATTTACTTTTACTCACCCTCAAGTTGTTCCAATGCTGTATGAATAAATACAAATATGTTTTGAAGAATGGTAACCAGACAGGTGATAAGCACCATTGACTTCTATATATGAAGAGTTCAGATGCAAACGCCTCTAAATGCCATTTGGAATTTTCTTCTTTAATGCTGATTTTTATCAAGCTTGTATATTTAAGTTCAGTAATTTCACTTGAATAACAATTAATAGGTAATTATCATTGCCATTTAAGTGAAATCACTGAACTCAAATATACAAGCTTGATAAAAATGATCATTCCAGAAGAAAATTTCAAATGGCACTTAGAGGCTTTTGCATCTGAACTCTTCATATATATATATATATATATATATATATATAGAACTGAGCTACGGCCAAGCTACTGAAAAATGTTAAGTGAGTTAAGTTGATTGAGTTCACTTAACTAAATTGGTTAAGTTAGTACTCCCCAACACTGTAATTTGGTTATTATTCCCTTTAAGCAATATTGATAAGTTTCCAATAAAGACCCGCAAAATGATGTGCTGATGCGGAACTTGGAAAGCCGAAGTATACTTTGGGCTTGAGGCAGTGAGTTTTCATTGTTATAAAGGAAAATGGTGTTAAAATGGCTACAGGACTACATTCCATATGAATCCTGAAAAAGAAGTTACTGTTTCCATGGAAATGAAAAAAAGAAGAAGTGGAGAAAATGAATGGGAAAAATTATTCTGGATCCAATGTCTCTGTTGTGCTCTGTTGTGTCATGGGAGGCCTGACTTGCCCAGTGTTCCTGTCATCACACAGAGCCATGGTGCTCTTTTACGGTCCTATTTTTTATCCAGCGCCAGTTATTTAACATTAAATCCCAATTTTTCAATGAATACTAGAGCGATTAATGGTCTCGCAGGCACGTTGATGTCTTACACGCTAGTTTATGCCATATGTGGCCTGGTGTGAGCTCAGTTGATTCGTGCTCTGGCCTGTCTGTCACATTGGCTGGGAAAAGAGCTGTTCTTCGTGAAATGAAAGTGTCCAGCTGGATGTGATGCTCAATTCATCAGCTCCAGCCCGGGCCGGTTTGATAAATGACATGGATGCTCTCCTCCATTGCATTCGCACACACAATGACTCAGTCTTGGCCATGATTGTTATTGTTCTCCTGATGTGTCAACCATGCGATTATGTGAACTGAGACATTTTAGGGCACAGAGGCGAGTAAATAAACTGACATTAAGTTTTAGTTATTAGTATCTCACAAAAGATACTAATATCATCACCTTTAGGGTATAATAACTTTTGTTGCCAGCTATTTTGAGTTGTTTTCAGAGGACAGTAAATTGCTATACTCTGAAATATAAACTCTTACATAATAAACTCTTTGTAAATAAATGTGAGGTGTGTACTCACTTCTGTGAGATACAGTATCCTGTACACTGTAAATGTGTGTGTGTGTGATTTGAAATATCATTGTTCCATTTGGTCTTTTTTTACATAATGCACCACAGATTATAGATGAGGAAAATGTATTTTACTTTTACTTTTATGACAACTTTTTAGATTAACATGTAGCCTATTTTGGGCAATACGGAGACAGTTTCACATACTCTGTCTTACAGCTTTGAAATTCGGCATTTAGGGAGAAGTTCTCATCACATGGAGAGACACTTTTAGAGCAGTTTAATCATTCAACTAAAAAGTCTTTCAGCAATTTTGAGTTTCATACTGTTCGTAGAGTCGTGCATCTTCCTGGGCACTTTGGGAAATCAAACTAAAGTCAGACCTTATGATGTATCTGCCATTCTTTAATAGCACATTCTCAGATATTATGAAGGTTTTTAAAGTCGGCTTTCAGTTGCAAAGAGAAGTTCGGCTGTCATTGTCGACAGTCGACACAAAGTAATGTCACTGCACTAGTAAACCATACATTACAATATAGTCAGATGTTATCAGTCAATCACACAAAATGAGAAATTTGATCTATAATGAATAACATTTCTTAGTAATATCAATTTTTTATATTTTTTGGAAACCATGCTTTTTCAGGATTCTTTGAATATAAAAAGAACAACAAGTATTTGATTTATTTTTTTATTTTTTTTTATTTTTTACTGTGAAAGTAGTGCTCTTTTTTCATTTTAATTCATTCTTGCTGAATAAAAGTATTAATTATACATACATACATATATATATATATATATATATATATATACTTTACATACAGTATATATAATTTTTGATCTTTTGAACCTATTGTGTTTATCACTTTAATATGCTGTCAAGACTCATGTAAAGTATCTATCCACAATATAGATGACCTCATTTTCTGAATTACATTTTTGTTTGTGTGTTTTAATGATAGAACGACATAATTTGGAGAGGCCAATGAAGCACCAAACGGTATTACCTTCATGTTATGAATTATAATCTGAAGTGCTTCAAATTACTGATACTCTAAGGCAACTGTGAGAAAGTAAATTAATATCTCTCTGTTGGCAAGAACCATTCGGTATTGGCAGTATCTCAGTGTATTACTTCTGCTACCCGTTATAGTTCTCTGACAAGTAACCAGTGCTCCCTCGGTTTTGTCTTCACCTTGTAATCATGTTAACCTCAGCTCTCGGTTTTTAGGCGAAGGGAGGTTTGTGTGAGGTTAGGCTGACTCTTTAACCATCGCAAAGATAGAAAGTTACCCTTGACCTCTGAACAAACTGACAACGTGCTATTTCCGTATCCTTGCCTTTCCACAGGCTTCGTAACTTAGAAAAAGAAAATCACTGAAAATATTCATCATGAATCCAAAGACAATAAGTTATCCATAGATATCTACTGCTAAGGAGAGCCAGTAATTACATGGGGTTATTATTATTATTAATATTCATATTATTATTATTTATATAATTAACATTATTAACAATTTTAATAAATAATAATAATGTTAAATGAAATAATTTCAATAATAATAATTCATGTTATTGTTATTATTATTATTATTAACCAAATCAACTTGATTAAAGTAATTCCAATATAATAATAGTAATAATAATAATTATTATTATTATGTTAAACTGATTGTATTTTATGAATCATGTTAATTTTGTTAATACCAAAATAAAAAAAATAATTATTATTGTTAATGTTATTTTTATTATTAGTAGTATTATTATTGTTGTTAAGATTATTGATTTAACGTTATTGTTATTATTGGTTATTATTATTTTATTGAAATTATTTTATTTTGTATTAATAATGTTAATTTTAACAACAACAACAACAACAACAATAATAATAATAATGTTATTATTTTCATTATACAAAGGTATTGCATATCTATATTGCAAATCTATATTTGCTGAGACAAAATAAAAATAATATAATATATAATTCAATTTATATATATAAAATAATTATACTAATAATATAAAATATATATAAAATAATTCTAATAATAATTATGATTATATATATATATATATATATATAATATATATATTATATAATATATAATAATAATTAATAAAAATTATATATATATATATATATATATATAATTTTGTATGTATATATATATATATAATCATAATTATTATTAGAATTATATTTTATATTATTATTAGTATAATTATTTTATATTATTATATAAATTGAATTATATATTATATTATTTTATTTTTATTTTGTCTCAGCAAATATAGATTTGCAATATAGATATGCAATACATTTGTATAATGAATATGTGTGTGTGTGCAGTTCATTTTATTTAATTTATTGGTATATCATTCAATCATCTGAGTAACATCTGTATTGAACGGACAACCCCATAAATAAATTAAGATCTTCAAGTGGACAAATGTGGGGTTCTTTAAATGTTCTTCAAAACAAACGTTTGCTTGTTTTTCAGTTTTTTTTCTTGCTCTTGTACACAACACATTTGTTTCTATCCACATTATTTTAGTAGCATAAAGCACATTGCTGATCTCTCACAGTGACAAGTTCTCTTTATTAGTTTTTCAAGCTCAATCCTTGAATATGTTTCTGTTATCATGAAAGCAGCAGCCACACTTTGTGCAGCATTGATAAAGCACAGTGAGTCTTATGAACTCTGTCTGATATAGCACATCATACAATCAAAACAAACACATTTTTCCCGTTCCCACATTTGAACCGTAAGAAGCCCAAGCAGCTCATTTATATCTTTGATGCATTGCTTTGATTCCTTGCATTGTTTTGAGTGCAAAATCATTTTATTTCAATGTATTACTTAATGATTCCCTGCCCAAATGCATTTCCTGTTTTGAACTTCCATATTCTATTTTGATTTACATTTACAAAGAAAGGATTTCCGTATCCGACGGGCGAATCAAATGCATGGTAAAAATCTATTCAGTCAGAATATGTGGCAACTTTCGAAAAAGAAAGTAGAAAGTTTTTCTGGTGTAGTTATGACTTTTACCAGCAGGGGCAAAATGTACCGTGCCAACCAGGCAAACTTTGACCCCTTGATATTAGCATGCATCAAACACACTTTGAAAGGTGACACAAATAGTACTCAAGCTAAAGTAGCGTCTCTGTTTGTTAACTCTAATCTAATGGCCGCTCGCTGTGCTGAATGCCACAAGCATTAGCTGGAGTTCCTAATTGGCCCAGCGTCGGCTAATTGCACACTCCGCTGGGAGGCAAAGCTGCCGATCTCAATAAGAGTAAACAAGCACTAGCATTCCTCGAACGGTCATGTTTTAATTAGAGGAAAATCCAACGCATGTGCTGACAGAGCAGGTTTGTAGAGGGACTGCAAAACAAAAGGGCCAGAGAACAAGGCTATCTCTGACGGCCAGCTCATTTGATGCACATTAGCGCATTCTTACTGATGGGAGTTAGCATGCAAACATTATGCCAAGCACATGCCAATTTGCCTGGTTTTTGAGTCTCTGGATGATTTACCTTGACAAAATATTACACTAAACATGTACGATAGTAAAACCTGTATGTTTTATTTCTGCAATTTTATTCCACTCGATTAATATCCGTATAAAATGAATAGAAATTGTAAATTATCCATTAGCGAGATTTAATCACCCGAGAGAGCATGTTTCAGGGCAATCTCAAATTGACCAGAAAACAATTTGTCCATTTAATCGGGCTATCATATTTTCTTTGAAGTATTCTTTGGAGTGTTTTAAAGTGTCTCCTTCACATTATTTATGAATATGGTCGATCAGTAACATTACGTTTGGAGTGAGTACGTTTTTGAAAGAAGTCTCTTATGCTCACCAAATGTGTTTATTTGATCAAACAGAATCAAAACAGTAACATTTTTAGCATTTAAATGAACTGTTTTCTATTGTAATATATTTTAAAATGTAATTTATTCCTGCGATGCAAAGCTGAATTTTCAGCATTACTCCAGATTTGTTTTATTATGCTAATTATTATTATACTGTAATACTATAACCGCCTGTTTATACTGTGATGCTATAAACACCATACTACTGAGACCAAAACTTTTAAATGGTATGTCAAAGTGATGTTGTTTTAACATGTAATACCCTCACTGAACCATTGTACCAACACCAGTAGTTATTTTTTGTTTCATTCTCACTCTGCTTCTGTGTTAAGATACTCATCTTCAGCATCGACTGTCATATTGTAAAGGTACTTGGAGAAATAAATTGAGTGAGACAGAGAGAGATGCTTTCTTATTATTCTCTGCTAGTTCCTCCTCCCACCTGGCAGCGGCTGAGTTTCCCATTAACCTGCATGTTTCTCAGGAGCTCTTAAATCTCTCCTCAGCACTAGCTGTGAAATACTTTTCATCTTTTCTCTTGCTCCAATGATATACTGTAGTGCTAAAGCTCTGTTTTCTGTTGAATTTGCTTGTCAACATTTAAACTGTTTTTTTTTTTTCTTAATTTCTCAGTGTTCTTCTAACTGTTAAGCTCTGATGTGTTGTGAACACTTTTAAATATCATAAGCTTATTGAATCTTAAAGGGATAGTTCACCACAAAATCAAAATTATGTCAGTGATTAATTACTCACCCTCATGTTAATCCAACCATCTTCGGAACACAAATTAAGATATTTTTGATTAAATCTGAGAGCTGGATCACTCCTCCATAGGCTAAGGGATTGAAAATTGACGGCCCAGAAAAGTTAAAGACATCGTTAAGATAGTCCAAGTGAGTTGTGTGGATAAGATTGAGTGAGTGGCTCAATCTGAAGTTTATCAAGCAATGAGAATACTTTTTGCAAACAAAACATCTTTGTTGATCCTGGATCAACTTTCCAATCAACCAATCAGATTTGAGGGACAACTTTACTGTTTATGTCAATATTAGGCTTAGAACCAGGGTGAGTGCTATTCACCTTATATTACCCAGGGAGCCGTTATGGGTAGGGTTAGGTTTAGGGGTAGGGATTGGGTAAGGACTACATTTTAGGACAGGAATGTTGATACAGGATCAACAAAATACTGTATGTTGATCCAGGACCATGTCTTACTTGGCAAAATCACGGTGACCAGAAACATGGTTTCAGATTTACAATTTTGTCCATTTTATAACGAAATTCAAACAATATATAGTGATAAATAGTTTTGACACTGCAACAGATCTAGGGATGGGCAACAATTAATTGCGATAAACACATCCAAAATAAAAGTTTGTGTTTACATAATATATGTGTGTGTGGCGTGCATAACTAATTTGTATATATAAATACCCACACATGCATGTATATATTTGAGAAAAATGTGTAATTAATATGTCAAATATTTATAATATTAATTATGTATAAATATATATAAATGATATATACATGCAAATATTTCTTAAATATATACATTCATGTGTGTGTGTGTGTGTGTGTGTGTGTGTATTTATATATACAAATTAATTATACACACTACACACACATATATATTATGTAAACACAAACTTTTATTTTGGATGCGATTAATGGAATAGTCTTCCTGTATCTTTAAGATTAATATCCACTGAGTCTGTTTTTAAATCTAAGTTAAAAACCTACCTGTTTTCACTGGCCTACAAGTGTCCTTGATTTAATGTTGAATGGTCAAAATTGGTGGTTTCGATGTAAACACCCCCCCCCCCTCCTTTTCACATTAGTTTTGCGGTCAGTCTTGCTTTTTTTTACGATATTTTATTTCTTCTGTACAGCACAATGTTCAACTACTGTTGTTTTTATTGTGCTTTATAAATAAAAGTTGATTGATTGATTGATTGATTGATAATTGTTGCCCATCCCTAAACAGATCGCTGTTGCGCCTCAGTTCAATCAGCAGTGCGGAGCGTAAGTCATGTTACAGCAGTAAACGCATAAAAACATGAACATCAGAAGGTATGTTGAAAGTGACAATTCACCAAAAGGTCATGTCTTATGTAATTGCTCATTCAGCGTTTTGCAAACTAAATAACGTGACTTTAAAAGAATATACTTAGAATGTAATGTTTTTGGACCCTTGTATGTTGATTGCAATGAAATGAAAATGTATTCAATTTAGTGCACTTATTGTTCACAAGGGATTGTAAGAAGCTGTCACAGTATCTTCACATATTTTTTCATAACTATGGTTAATTTTTCTAACAATCATCCACGAGCAATGACTTTTGTGTCTTAAAAAAATACAAAATCTGTTGAAGCATTACCTTTGTCATGAACTCAAACATCTCCTATCTCCAACTAAGTTTAGGAAGATGAATGGGCACAATTGCAACGGGTACAAATGCTATATATTAAAAAACATTACTCACAAGCAGTCGGAGCAATCGTCATAATGCACTGTAAGGTATCACATCATATTTGGAAAGTATCGTACAGCTGTGCTCTATAGATGGAATGCTGATACGTGGGTTGTGTGTGTCTGCGTCCCGTGCTGAGCGTTTCCGTGCGTGTGTGCTTGTCGTGCAGATCGGAATCAGGATTTATGGGTGTAATAATGGAAGCTCAGTGGCTTCATTGAAACACACCAACACGCTTTCTCTGACACATTTATCTGTCTAAGCAGTATCTAATGGCCAAGCGAAGGCTGTTTTTGTGCAAACAAGCGCATCGTTGGGTCAAAGATAAAAGCAGTGCTGTTATCCACACGCCCCCACCGTGACCCGAGCCTTCATCATCGCGTCCTCATAAACAACAGGGCATCCAAGCACAGTCTAATTTCTGATCTCTGACAACAAAGGCAGCTTACTCCAGTGTTATGAAACACACCTTGAACAAACGCATCTTTGCAGGTGTCTTTCAAAAACAAGGCCTTTAGATTTCTCAGACGTTTACGTCTTGTTCAGTGAGTTTTTGTTACACGTTCGATTTGTCTCAAACCGCCGCTACCACTTTTATCTCTGCTCGACACTGGTTGTATCGGCCCCCGTCTTATTCGTTCCCTATTGTTTTCTCATTCTTTGTCATTTCTGCTTTTCATCTCTTCCCCGTTTCATTCAGCTGCTGATAAACGGTTCCATTCACGCTGAGTTTGTAGTAAACAAGACATTCATTTCTGTTACTCGGCAATCCACAGTGTCACTATGCCTCCACATCTGCTTTCCTCGACTACATTTTAGTGACATTCTGTGTGTCTCCCACAGTTCCTCACTCTTTCCAAACTCCCTCTTCCTTTAATTTAGGGAGAGGAACATTGATGAGTAAAAATACGATTCAATTAATATTAATGCTACACTATTTTTTTTTTAAGTAGAACGCCTGTTTTTAAAAGTGTAGACCTTTCAGGCCTCCTCCACACAACTGCGTTTTCGTTTAAAAATGGAGATCTTTTTCTACGTTTGCACCTCCCGTCCAGACCAAAACGGCAAGCATGCTTCAAGCATGATGTATAAAAATGATATTATTATATTATATTATTTTGCTGATCTGGAACTGCATGACAGAATAATTAAGTCTGATTGCGTTTTAAAGTAAAATCAGCATATTGTCCTAATGCACAATTTACAGAACGTCTATTAGATTAAAGTCTAGAATTCGAATCAGTGTAGAAATTATACTATTATTAAAAGTGTAAGAATGAAGGAGCTATTGGTACATTCATCTCACACCAAATCTTTACACATACATGTGAAGAACTACATGTGGTCTGAAAGCCATAATTTTGGGTCTCTTGTAAATCTTGTTTGATCATTTATAAAACAACCTTTTCTGTGATACATGAGAGTGTTGAAATTTGAAGTTAGCTCACACATACAGGCAAATAGACAGAGAGAGAGAAAGAATAACTCCTTTATGGGATCTAATATTATTGGTTTATGGTCTCATAACACTTATCTGCAGTGAACAGACCTTACTCAGTGTGATCCAAGCCATTGGAGTCTAGTACATCCACCTGGTCCCTATAAAATATCTTAAACAGAAAACATTCTGCCTTATGTCAGCTTTACAGATACACTATTAATGTTGAGGTTTATTGATGACTTGCTGACCCTGTCCAAGGGGCTATAGCTTCCTTTCAGATCATTTCAAGAATCCTCTTTTCACCATCTAGGGCCAGATTTTCTAAACAGAGCAAATTAGTGTGAAAGCGTAATTCCTATAAAGCGCCGATGTGAGTGGAAAGTATTTTATTTTTTATATTCTGAGTATTTCACAATCTGATCTCAGTTACTGGGATTTTCACGCACAACCATTTCTAGGGTTTACAAAGGATGGTGTGAAAAGGGAAAAACATTCAATATTGCAGATACAATTTGCAAGAGCTCACCAAAATTAGACAGTTGAAGACTGGAAAAATGTTGCCTGGTCTGATGAGTCTCGATTTCTCGATTTTTGATGAGTTGAGAAATTCAGATGGTAGAGTCAAAATTTGGCGTAAACAGAATGAGAACATGGATCCATCATGCCTTGTTACCACTGTGCAGGCTGGTGGTGGTGGTGTAATGGTGTGGGGGATGTTTTCTTGGCACACTTTAGGTTCCTTACTGCCAATTGGGCGTCATGTAAATGCAACGGCCTGCCATGTGTTTGAAAATGTATCTTGTATATCTTACACCAATTTTAGTCTAAGTCCATAGTTTGATAGAATCGGGAGAAAAGATACTTGAACAACTTCACTCTGCCTTAATGTGCACAAAAAAAAAAGAGTCGTGTGAACTTGTACAGTATATGAACTGTGCATCCTAAGCCGTGAGCCATGTGATCCAGTTATTCACTGCTCTATCTAAGCATGCTTGGAATCTAGGCATGCACTTTAAATAACATCTTTCAAGTGACTGTAACGGGGAGAGTCAACACTTGTAATAGTCACTCAATAGTGATTCACTTGGAGCAAATTCTCGGCTGATTGCTCTTCAGAAAGCTGGAGATTCAAGCGGGGAAGCCAAAAGCCTAGAGAAGCAGATTAGGTTTTCTACTTTTTGTTTATTATTGATATATTTTCATTTTTGAAGATAAACTGACATGTAGACGATGCCAGATATGGGGTTATAATTGATGCATATTTCTAGATAATTTTTTTAAGCCACAAATAAATAGAGATTCACAAATATTAAAACAAATTCACAAAGAAATAGAATGAGATACACAATGCATTGAATTAAAACCTTGTGTGTTTTATGCATCATCACTCAGATGCCATTTTGAAACTTTTATTCTTCCATTCTGCGCAAATTGTCAAACACAAACACATTTATTTTTTACACACTACTATTTTGTGCAAATTAAATCAAACTACAAATTGACTGTAACTTAGGAAGACAGCTGGTGGATTGCTTCTTCATGTTTGGGTTTGCTTTCCTCCAAACACTATAGCTAGGCCTACATGGAAGATCCCGGGACAGGATTATTGACCCGTGAGTCTGGGATTTATGCTCTGGTGGTCAGGCTTGGCAAAGGGGGGGCTCTCGATGTGAGATGTGATTAAGTTTTGTGACTTGTGTATGGCAGAATTGCAGGAATGATGGATCTGGGACATGGGCAGATCTTATTACACCACCTGCCCTTTACATCACAATGCAACACCCCCTCCAAGGTCACCAGCAAGGACAGAGGTTAACATCTTAACATCTGGCCTGGAAAATTCCCGCCCTGAAAGGGGGAGGGTCTACGTCTGAATAGGCATGATTGACAGTTTTATAGGCATGTGGGTTATAAGCATATGATGTAAGCATCAGTGTTATGCACTTCATTCATCACACTCTCATGTGAGGGTGCTGTGAAGAAATCATAAAATTTAACACTCGTTCCCCAAGGGAGTATCCATTGCTCATTTGGTTTAATTTTAGTGAAAAATGCATGCTGTTAGAGTTAAAGGTGAAGCTTCTTTTCTAACAATGGCAATAAATAATGTGGATTGTTTGAGAGATACATTTGATCTCCTTTTAAATACATTTGACTAGTTCACTACTGTCTGAGATTTTTTTAAAAATATTTTTAAATCTCTGCAAGGCTGCATTTATAAGATCAAAAATAAAGCATAAGCAGTGATATTGTCAATTGTTATTGCAGTTTAAAATAACTGTTTACTATTTTAATATATTTAAAAACATATTTTTTCTGTGATTACAAAGCTGAATTTTTAGCAGAATTTTTCCAGTCTTCAGTGTCACATGATCCAACAGAAATCATTCTAATATGTTGATTAGAATAATTATTATGATTATTAAAATTATTGTTTTATTTTTAAGTATTCTTTGATAAACAAAAGTTAATTTAATTAATTTGAAATTGTTTTAAAACAGCATTAAAATTGAGATTGTAACAATGTAAAAGTTTTTACTGTCACTTTTCAATTTAATTTAAGTATTTTCTTAAATTATTTATTTAGGAAAAAAAAAACTTACTGACCCCACTGTAGTGTAAAAATAGTGTCGGTGATAGCATTTGTAGTTCCACCCAGCAACAGATTTGTAGATCTGTTTACACGTGGTATTAAGATGTGATTAAGAAAGCTAAAAACAGGTGTAAACAGGGTCTAAAACATTTTGAGATTGTCCAGATGTAGTTGGAATTGGAAATGTTTTCGACTGGATTGCTTTCGTAGTATTGACGTTAATGTGGTTGAATGTGTTCGAACTGCCACAAAAGCCTAAACGCGTAAACATTATGGGAATCGCCAACGCATTCTCATCCTAAGGCGTCATATAGTGACGCTTTTGAAATTTCGTCTAAAACCAAAGCACATGGCACCCTTTCGCGTCAATATAACACTCTTTGGTTATGGGTAGGTTTAGGTCTGGGGTAGGGTTAGGGTTAGACCGCTAGGAGGCGCCTTCTGGCCCATATATATCTGCGTCTCATATTGACGCTAAAGGGGTGCCATGTGCGATAGATGTAGACAAAATGTCAAAAGCATTAGTATATGACGCCTTAAGATGAGAACGGGCTGGAAGTGCTTAAACTTTGTCGGCTGAAGACCCAATTGGTTTGAAGACGAAAGACATACCGAACACAATCGTTCAGTGTGGTTTAGCGGCTATCAGAGCAGACTGCTCCCCGTATGTTTTTCGTCTCTGTGTGAGTGCATATGTAAATTGTGCAGGCTTATTTCGGCCATTAAATAGAAGATCTAAAAAAAAAAATAATTTGCCCACCCATAGACCCTCTACACAAAGAAATCAGGACCAAAGTGGTTGAAAGTGGGGAGAACGAGACAGATTGTGAAACGGCTGTGTTTCCCTCGTTTACTTGTGATCCGATCTACTGTTATGTCATCTTAATACCAGGTGTAAACGGGGTTTTGGATAAAATGTTCACCTGTCAAGTAGCTTGAACGGTTAAAAGGACGTTGCTAAAATTATCCAGCACTAGCTATGTTTTAATGTACCACAAACTGGCACAATAGAGGTGAAGTCAGAGCTTGGCTGAAAATCCAGGAGGCTTTTGTGTTCTCAAATCAAATCGTGTCGCTGTGGATCAGAGTTTTAGTTCATGGACGCAGTAGTCCTCGCTAATGCAGGAAGGATTTTACCTGAACCCCATAACCCACAAAGGCAACCTGTTGCTCTGAGACAACGAACACAACACAAACACGCCATTGGATAGTCAGCTATGCTGATATCATGGCTGATGTATATCTCCAGAATATTCTGCAGAGAAACTACAAGGACAGGTGTAATCATCCTTATTTTGCCGCGTTCCTGGGTCAACATTTTGTTGATCCAACAACATTCCTGTCCTGAAAATACCATATCCCTACCCCTAACATAACAGCAGAGGTAAGTGATAGGTAAATAACACTTATCCAACCTATTGTAAGCCTAAACTTCACATTAACGGTAAACTTGACCCTCAATTCTGATTGGTTGAATGGAATGTTGTTCCAGGATCAACAAAGATGTTTTACTTGGTTCAGTAAAATGAAATATTTCAAATGCATTGCTTTATATTTTTACATGTATTTTTTAGAAACACATCTACTACTGTAGTGGTGTTTTTAAATAACCAGCTACACGTGTACAAGATGTTTTAGAAGTTTTGCTGTAGTTATTTTAACATTGCAATGTCATAACAACCCAGTTTGCCCAGTTAAAGAGAGGTTCCCTTATTATGAATCGCCAAAACACATGTCACAGCTATAGACTAAACAGATTAGCTGTGCCATGTGTTTATCTCGTATGTTGAAACAGGGCCATTTAATGCTATGGGCATTAATTCCCCACCACTTAACAGTTCAGCAACACTATTACAGTCATTATGTAAAGGTTAAGAGTAATCCACTCTGGCTTTCCATCATGATTATGGACAGTAAACATATAGCAAACTTTTCTCATGATTAAAACGACATAGCTCAAAGATGATGGAAGCCTCCAGATAGCTGAACATAAATCATGGCAATTGGTATCTTTTACTTGCTGGTGACCTCCTAGCTAAAACACTGATGATACTCATGGCTATGAATAAAGGGTGTCTTTATCCTTACAATCTCTTGGCGTAATGCAATAAGAATGAATAGTGCCTACTTGTACTGTATGCGCAATGTGTTGTTTTATATAGTGCATCACCATGGAGTGCGCCATTCAGTTTTTGTATTTTGACACTGTGAAAAGTGATTAAAACAGAAGCTTTCTTTCAGTTTCATGGACTGCTAGGCCACTAGCACCTCTGGTTGTATCGATGTCCAGATTAAGGGATTGAACCCCTATGATAGCAATGTTATTTCCCAGGACTATGGGAGTTTTCGTTCCCCTTGAGCGTATACACAGTGATCGGTGTATATGCTATGACACAAAAGACTGCCGGTGCCTGAAGCAGCTCATCTAGAAACAGTAGCTACTTTAGTGCTGACTGTCAGCCAGGCAACGTCTTTATCCACACGCTCTCTTCTCACCTCCCACCCATTTACAAGGCTTCCTGGGACGTTCATTACGTACTCGGACACAATCGAATGGACGGACTGAGCTAAAACTCCCAGCTAATTGTGGCGGTTTATGTCATAAAGCTCAGCAATGACAGTCCTATTTAAAAATAAACCTTTAAACTTTAAAAATAAAAATTTAATTATTGATTCATCTCTTACTAGATGAGCTGGTTTCTGGTTTAGCGTGAGACTTAAAGGGATACTCAACTTTTTTTGGAAATAGGCTCATTTTACCACTTCCCCAGAGTTAAAAAGTTGAGTTTTACCGTTTTCAAATCCTTTCAGCCGATTTTCTGATATTTAGAAGAATATCAGTAACCAGACAGTTTCTGGTCTTATTGACTTCCATAGTAGGAAAAAAAATATACTATGGAAGTCAATGAGACCAGAAACTGTCTGGTTACTGATATTCTTCTAAATATATATATATTATAAAAATCGGCTAAATACATTCGAAAACGGCAAAATCCGACTGTTTAACTCGGGGGAGTGGTAAAATGAGCCTATTTCCAAAAAAAGTGGAGTATCCCTTTAACACAATTGAATCCATTGGCTTTATGAACGAAACAATTGAACGTACAGTATGTGTCGGAGTGGAGACGATCTGTGTTATTGTGTGTAGTAAGCATCAGACATATTTGTTTGATTTTATTAACCAAAACGAAAATGATTAAACTTGTTTTGGTAACAATAACTGAAATAAAGCTAAAATCAAATAAAATATAAATATTAAATGAAAAAGAAATTGCCACTGAAATAAACGTTTAAGTTGAAGCACTAAAATTATTAAAATATTTTAATATTTTAACAAATATTAGCTATTAAAAGAATAGCTAATTCAGGAGATTAACAAATATCAGTAATCCTCAAATAACACTGTCCTCGACCATCTGCATTGATTTTATTAAGAAGCATCATGCGACTTTTATGACTTTTACTTGCTCTGTATTTATTCTGATTAGGGCTGTGAAATGATTAATCGAGATTAATCACATCCAAAATAAAAGTTTGTGTTTACATAATATATGTGTGTGAACTGTGTATAATTAATTTGTATATATAAATACACACACATACATGTATATATTTAAGAAAACTGTGTTATTTATATATAAAATATTTATGTATAGTACAAATTATATATATATATATATATATATATCAACACATTCTCATATATAAGCAAATATTTCTTAAATATGTATGTGTGTGTGTGTGTGTGTGTTTATATATAATATATATTATATTTATATATACAAAATAATTATACACAGTTTACACACATGTAATGTAAACACAAACTTTTATTTTGGAAGCGATTAATCGCAATTAACCACGATTAATCGTTTCACAGCCTGATTGCATAAACAATAATTGGATGTTCATTGTATTGCATTGTTTGTGAAATATGTACTCCAAACTAGTGAGATGTGTAAGTCCATGATGTGCTATGTCGGTTTGTGGGCATGTGGAGTAGTAATATAAATCGGGGCGCAATTTTGTTGGAAAAGAGGTAACAGTAAGCTGTGTCCAGCGGCCATTAGACGTCCACTTCACCACAGCTGTGACTTTTTTTTTTTTTTTGTCTTGTATGTCGAACACTGAGCCCACCATCTGCCTCACACTACAAAGCTCCAATAAATGGCCTTACAGTCATGCTCACTTTTCAGTCTGGGAAGAGGTGTCAGGGCTGTAATTGTTGGTACATCCTGACCGTGGCGCCTGGTGTGTAGAAAGGAGCCGAAAAAGACGCTGAATCTCCATTAGTTGCCATGGTTTCGGAAAGGCAGCAACAGTAGTCTCAGAGTCTGCCAGTCAAATGAAGTGTTGTAAGTGAATGTAAGTACACACTGATGCCCTAAGACACGAAACGAGCGGTTTGTGTTAGAAAACGAATAGTATTTTTATAGTTTTTACCTCTTCTTAACAGCCGTCGAACTGATCTGAATCAGATGTCCAACTGAACTGAACTGAACCGTCTCCAGACATTACGCCGGAAGTGATCGCTTGCGTGTGTACATCACGCATTGTTTACACGGAGATTTCGGAAGTTTTACCTTTCACTAAATATATTTAGATATATATCTAAATATGTTTAGTGAAAGGTAAAACTTCCGAGTATAAATAAAACAAAGACTAATGGAGTATGCCTTAAAGAAAATGCTATTTAAGTCTACTTCAAAATTGAATATCATTGTTATTTCTGAAATTTACATGCAATTTCTGAATGAGAAAATAGTTTTGAAGTAATTCATAAACAATCTTTTTTTTTTTCAGTGCAGTCTTTAGAAATATTTCCAATTAGCTTTTATTTATTTTTTTCGCTTTACTTTTAATTTTAGTTTCATTTTTAGTAAATCCTTTTGTCATTTTTATTATGTTCTGTTATTTGTTTGTTATAGTTTTATATATATATTAGGTTGAGTACTTGAAGCACATTTTGATCCTTTATTTAACAATTTTGATAATATGGTACCAATTTCTATAATTATATGTATTGCAATTTTAACAGGATGCAAAATAAATTAAATAAAAATAAAATAAATTAAAAATAAATTCATTGCAACAAACCAACATACTGTACAAAACATCTCTTTCTGATGTGTGCATTCGAGTTGTCTTTTTCGTTTGGTCAAACAGCAGTGGTCCCGTCCATTTGTTCGGTGGGAGTGTGTTTAATCCCGCTCTCCCAGAATTCCCTCATGTAGGGTCCTTTGATTCGACTCTTTCACGGCTCCTCTGAGACCCAGCAGAGATTCTACAGAACTGTTGATCTCAGATGGTATTAAGGGCCACACAATCCGGTACACTGAACCATTTACAACCACAAAATCCCTGTTTCAACCCGAGACTTTCAATGCATGTTGTCCAGTCCTCCGTCTTTCTCACTTGCTTTCTTTGCTTGTGTCTTGTCGGGCAGCATCCAAAGATTGAAAGGCATCAAAGTTTGTTTGACATCCTTTCTACTGAGATGCATTCTTATAATTCGAGCCACAATCAAATGCATTCGATACCCTGAGTGACTGAAAAATAATCTTAGTGAGAGGTTGACAGAGAAGCATTTATATTTGTACTTTTTTTAATGGTTTTGAAAGAAGTCTTGTATGCTAAAAAATATTAGAACAAATTTAAAATAACTGCTTTGTTTTTAAATATTTAGAAATGTAATTTATTTTTGCAGCCATCACTTTAGACTTCAGTGTCACATGATCATTCAGATGTAATATGCTGATTTTGTGCTCAAGAAACAGTTGGGACACTTAGAATTTTTGTTTAAAGTATATATATATATATATACACTCACCTAAAGGATTATTAGGAACACCATACTAATACTGTTTGACCCCCTTTCGCCTTCATGAAAATCCCAGTAACTGAGATCAGATTGTGAAATACTCAGACCAGCACCAACAACCATGCCACGCTCAAAATTGCTTAAATCACCTTTCTTTCCCATTCTGACATTCAGTTTGGAGTTCAGGAGATTGATTGATTAGATAATTGCATTAATGTGAAATTGTTGAAACAGGTGTTCCTAATAATCTTTTAGGTGAGTGTTCAGTGTGAATACATTGCTATTAACAAAAATATATTTGTTAATTGAAGTGAATTTCACACTCATGACTTGGTTGTCTATGAAGTTCGATTTTGTTCCGGATCATCAGTCTTGATGTTATGGTCCCTTTGAATCTGGTCTGAGGCAGAGGGAAGCCTGATTTGGTGAGAAAGAACCTCTGAACAAGTGTGTGTGTTCTGTCACCAAGTATGATGATAAGTTGGAGATAGATATGGCTTGTGATGGCAGCTCCAATCTTGGTGATGGCTGGAGGCAGAGGCTCATATCATGGCCGATCGCTGGACATATTGGACTGGTACTTTGACAGGAACACTCCACACTTCACAGCTGAGCACAAATCCATCCATCTATCCATCCAGTAACGAAAAAAAAAATGAAAAAGAATGAATTTATAGAAACTTCATTGATCAAACGTCTTTTGTCATAGAAAGTCGATAGAGGTGGTAAATCCATAATGTCTTCAATCAGGTGGAGGATTAATCTGTCATTTCACAAAGCTGGATGGATGGCGGGAGGCAAGAAGAACACAGTTGGCGGCTCGATGAGGTCTGGAGTTCAGGGTCAGATATTTTTAGTTTGAGTGCCACATGGCACCTGCTGGACTGGATCAGAAGCACAACCCAAGCCCGAGATTACAGGAATAGCTTCCTACCATGCTACTTGATGCAGTATGAATACTATAAACAATTTGCAAATTTGTGTTATTTATTTTTTGCAACCAGGAACTGCATGGTATGGAAACCATTTCTGCCTCAGAGTAAAAATAATACAAATATGTGTCAGATATACATGTGTGTGTATATATACATACAGTATACACAAACATGCTACTGTATACTTGGAGATGGAGATTGAGTTAAAGTCTACATTTAGAAAATCATTTAAAATCTTGTTTCTTGCTGTATACAGTTTTAAGAGTTGGCAGTTATTTAATTGAGTTAATTTACTGTTTAATGGTAGACTGTAAAAAAATATTGATGGTTTAACTTAAAAAAGTAAGTAACCTAAAAGTAAGTAACCTGGTTGCCTTACAATTTTAAGTTCATTGAACTGGAAAAAGTAAGTTAATACAATGAAGGAGATTAATTTAACCATCAGAAACTCAAAATTATATGTTATCTGAACTAAATAAATTATTTAAGTTGATTTGACAAAAGAAAATATGTTGTGATAACAAATCTTGAAAATATTTTTTACAGGGTAGTTTGATGAGTAGATTTACAAAATCATTTAAAAAAAAACAGATGAGAACAACAAATGAGCCAACAGTGGTACTGTACTTGTCCCATTTCAATACCTAAAGAAAAAAAAAAAGGTAGGCATGTTTAATGCATTTAGTTCTCTATTTTCCATTTCATTAATCCTATTTTGGAATTACGTGGCTCTTATCTTTTAAAATTCTTTAATTCTACTAACAGGACATCTTCAAACCTTTTAAATGACATATGCGGGTTCATTGTTTGGGCATCCCTGAAATGAATCGCTTCATCATGTAACAGAGTCTCAGCCTGTAGGATGTTTGCTTCCTCTCTCAACCCTGAAGATGTTTTGAACCGTAGCAGACAGCCTTGCAGCGGGAGCTCTGGGACTCTATCAACCTCAAATGGTGGAGAATGAAAAGAAAGCGAAAATAGTTGATGCAAGATGATGTGCAGTGAATCACTAGTGAATTGCATGGACAGAAAATGATTCCTTTTAAAGCCTGGATACATTTTTAGGCGAGTATGGGTTATTGCTGGATAGAAATGACAGGAATCAAAAGGAATTGAATGATTATGGTTATACTTCTAGTTTCTTAATGATTGCATCAATCAATCAATTAATATATTTTAATTTAATATAACTTATTAACTAATAAAATAGCCGTTTCTTCATATAACAATGTTTAGTTAGATATATCTAACTAAACATTGTTATATGAAGAAATGGCTATTTTATTATGGACAATGGTTATGTGGACAATAAAATAGCTTTTCTTCATATAACAATGTTTAGTTAGATATCACTCTAAAAAAATGCTGGGTTTTAATCTAATTTTGGGTAAAATATGGACAACCCCATGCCATTGGGTTAAAAATTTAATTTAAAAATGTAACCCAATGATTGGTTTGTCCATATTTTACCCAAAATTGGGTTAAAACAACCCAGCATTTTTTAGAGTGTACATTAATTTGGCCGAAATTTGTCCATATACCCAAAATTGGGTTAAAATAACCCAGTATTTTTTAGAGTGTATATCCAACTAAACATTGTTATATGAAGAAATGGCTATTTTATTATGGACAATGGTTATATATGGACAATAAAATAGCCATTTCTTCATATAACAATGTTTAGTTAGATATACACTCTAAAAAATGCTGGGTTATTTTAACCCAATTTTGGGTAAAATATGGACAAACCCAGCCATTGGGTTAAAAATGTAATTTAATAATGTAACCCAAGGATGGGTTTGTCCATATTTTACCCAAAATTGGGTTAAAACAACCCAGCATTTTATAGAGTGTACATTAATTTGGCCGAAATTTGTCCATATTTTACCCAAAATTGGGATTAAATAACACAGCATTTTTTAGAGTATATATCTAACTAAACATTGTTATATGAAGAAATGGCTATTTTATTTTGGACAATGGTTATATATGGACAATAAAATAGCCATTTCTTCATATAACAATGTTTAGTTAGATATACACTCTAAAAAAATGCTGGGTTATTTTAACCCAATTTTGGGTAAAATATGGACAAACCCAGCCATTGGGTTAAAAATGTAATTTAAAAATGTAACCCAAGGATGGGTTTGTCCATATTTTACCCAAAATTGTACATTTGGCCGGAAGGCCTAATAAGTTTTCCATTTTTAATTGAATACAGTTTTGTAAACAGCTCCATAGTTACAAAACATAAATCTATCTATATATCTATGTAGAGATTTAGGACAAGGTATTAGCGTCTACTTTTTTTTTGGGAAGGCCAGATGGACAAAAAAAAAATGTTGCTATTCTAACCCTTACTAAAGTTAAAGTCATAACTCTCAATGTTAAAAACAGACAGACACTCTGGGTATGTGGAGGGGCC
This sequence comes from Pimephales promelas, assembly GCF_016745375.1. The sequence continues at coordinate 4,689,280 of NW_024121532.1, forward strand.
AGTATAGGTTGGGCACAGTGTTTGTGAGGGGTTATAAATAGGGGGAACAGCACAGAAGGATAAGGGCAGAAAATCTCTCACTACTGGGTTATGTATATCAGTGACACTCTCTTCGGCCACAAGCACCACACACACCCACTGAGCGCCGGCTGCCGGGAAGCTGTCTCTGCCACTTTGGAACTTTGATACTGGCAAAGAACACAAGCATGTCGGGCAGCTTTGTGTAAGCACAGCTGTGTTCATATGATGATGAGCTAACGGCTTGTGGCTGTGTTTTCAAATCAGATATCTTGAAATGCACACACACGCTTTTTTTCTGGAGTGTGCTTTGGTATACTTCATCTGTAGCTGTGAAGTTCCTTTCCCTCTCGCTGAAACTGACAAGGAGTCATATTCAAAAGAAAAGAATATCTATGTTTAGTACAAAGAAAATATTCCCTCTTAACCATTTTTACATTTTTGTTTAAACTTTGAACTTTTCCTGACTTATTAAACTTACCTTCTGGGAAAACAAGAAAAAAAAAAAAAGAAAACGTTATTTGCTCTACTGAATTTATTACTTATTTTGATTGAAATATGTGGTAACACTTTACTTGAAGGGGTGTGCATAAGACTAACATGACACCTTACCATATTTGGTGACAGAAATGTGTCACCAAATATGTTTGTGGATGTTTTTGATTGCCATGTTATTAAAGGAGAACTCCGGCGTAAAATGAACCTTTGGTCTAATTACACATTGTTACCTAGTCTACGGTTATCTGAGATTTGTTTTCATGATGTCCGAATGTAAATAGTTTTATCTCTAAAAACAGTTTAGCCTATAATGCTAGTATAACGCTAGTATATAGGGCATAGAGTAATGACAAAGTTATTCGCGAAAACAGGACGAAGTCATCTTTGAAAAATAGTCTCTACCAGTCGATCTACGAATGCCGATCCAAGTGCGCTGAACTGTGCAGAATCTAATATGGTCCGTTGTTTTCGGAAGAAACACAAACCATTTTCTTCTCTCCAGTATGTACACTTAGCCTACTGTTCGCGTTCACTTTATCACCTTATTCACATCTCTCCAGGGCACTTGGATCGGCGTTCGTAGATCGACTGGTAGAGACTTTTTTTCAAAGATGGCTTCTTCCTGTATTCGCGAAGTTGACGTATAAAATATCTTCTTATTAAACTCTATGAACACTGACAAAGTTCTCAATGCTTCGGTTTGAATGTAGGGACCCTTATTATGCTACTGTGTTAGTGTGGGGCTATTTTGAGCCTTGTTAGTGGTAATAACAAACGATTTTTATTTGTCATTACTCTATGCCCTATATACTAGCGTTATACTAGCATTATAGGGTAAACTGTTTTTAGAGATAAACCTATTTACATTCGGCAATCATGAAAACAAATCTCAGATAACGGTTGACTAGGTAAGAATGTGTAATTAGACCAAAGGTTCATTTTGCGGTGGAGTTCTCCTTTAAAGAGACTGAAAATGCGATTGAACGATTGACATCCATCCATGCGTCCATTTTTATTTCTAGGAAAAAAGGCCTCTTCTAGGTCCACATAAATAATCATAAAAACATGCTTATGAGCGCCAACGCCATGAATGGTAAATAAAGATCACTGGACTATTAATGAGGTACTTCAGCAGCATTATCGCGGAGATATGAAACACTGGCGGAGGAATGAGGCCTTTGGGAGCCGGAAGATGACTGCCACATCTTCTGTAGATTTATTTACACTCTGAACGGCTGCCAGCTTCTGTTGCCCAGGCAATCATTTTTTTTACAAGAGGCCGTTTGACTAGAACTCCTCGTAACTCACGCTCAGTCTATCAAATCAATAAGCACCATGTTTGAATGTGATTTAGAGAGGTAATTAAAGCTGTTAATTGTTTTCATTACTCAGACTTAGCTGACGGCTGTCTGAGGAGTTTTCAGAAAGAGCTTTGTGTCTGTCTTCAGGACACTTGCATGGGATTTTTTTTTTTTTTGCTCAGTTTGAGATGTTGTTGTTGCTGGTCTTGTTAGTTGGGTGATAGTGATTGATGTTCTCTTTTCTTGACATCAACCACTCAACAAAGCTGATATCAAAGCATACCGTAGAGTGCTTCTATCTATGAGCTTCTATTTCCATATGATGAAAGCGTATTATGACCAGAGGCTATCAAGCTCTTGTTTGCTTCCTGTCATAAAGAGTGATAGGGTTTGTTCTTTGGGTCTGACTGTGTTGTATAACCCTGCAGGATCCGTGGAAGTTACATAGATGGTTTGCGAGTGGCCTACAGTGATCCTCGTGGTGACCCTATTCAGTGTGACAAAGCTCTCAGAAAAGCTTCAGCGGCCACATCACAGCCAATGGCATCTTTTCATGCTCTGGTGCCTTGAGTGGGACAAATGAGGGTGACATTGAGCCCGACTAATGCCAAATCTTCTTTTAGATTAAGTGTCAGGTCTGAATCTCAGCAATTCTCAGAGTTCTAGTTTTTCTCCGATGATCGATTCACCTCTTAAACCTTTTCCACTGTTTTCGGAAGCTACTTTGAAAATGTAGCCCAACAAGCTTGAAGTTACTCACAATTGAATGCAGGCATGCAGATTTTGGGGGAAAAGTAATTAGATTCTGTAAAGTGTCTAAAAAAAGTACAGTAAAACTAGGGATGCATGAATGTATCGACCAATAATCGGTATCGGCCAATAAAAACAATTATTTTTACTATCAGACAATGGGCTATATGCACGCATAAGTTCCGCATTTGACGTAAGGATGCTTGTCCATTTCCGGTTGTGTAGATTAAAGCGGAGGAAAACCAGAGAAAACGGGATTATGGCAGAGTCTTCAATATTTACTGTCCTCCCGTCTTTGAAACGAAACGTACATACGTTTAGATGTAATTTGATATATAGTTATGTTTATTTAATATAATTTTAAAAAGAAGCATAAACACAACGAGGGGTGTCTGTTTTATCTGTTTTTGTGACTAACGTTTCTTTAGTATAACCATGGAGTATAAAATTCAATATAAATTCTCGGTATTGCATTGGACTCTACGATCGGCGGAGGTTATCGAGCATCCTTAATCCTTCACCGGAAATAACGCCGTGCATAGAGCCCATTGACCCTTCGCTAAGCCCCGCCCTCCCTAGTTACTGTTGCTACGCCTGTCAAGCTTTCACGGCTGGCACATCTATTATAGTGTGGATGCATCGATGTCAGACATTCCCAATGAGATAATTAGTAATTTTTGGCGAACATGTAGCCTGGATGCCAGCCCGAACTCCGCCCACAACATTTTTTGGTGGGGAAGTTCGGTCTGGACTCAATCCATTGAGGAGTAATTATGATCAGGCAAAGTTTGTTAGTTAGCTAGCTATAAAACACAAAATATGAACTTATTTACAGTTAATTATATATGTTTGACTAAATTTGAGACTGTCTTGAATAAAGTGTTTGTGAAAACTACCTTATGCAACTTAGTTGATCCTGGAACAAAATTCCCATCCAAAAATGATGTTCTAACCCTATCCTTAAACCTAACCCTACCCACAACTAATAATGGGAAATAATGGCTGAATAACACTGATGTAGAACCACTTAACCCTTGTTGTAAGCCTAAACTTGACATAAACTGTATATTTGACCCTCAAATCCACTTCTTTTGCTGTCAGGAATTCAAGACTTGGGTCTGAACTCGTTGTTTTGGTGCCACTGATTGCATGTGAACTGTCAACCCTAAATTAACACAAAGTCCAGACATTATTTAAAGCCTCATGTCAGAACATGCAGTTCTTACTTTGCTAAAATGGTTCAGTTATATGCACTTTCAGGTTTCAGTCTTCATTCTGTTTTGCTGTTGTTTTATGGGAAATATTACTGAATGTCCAGCACGATGATGAGTTTCAGTCCATGTTGCTTTAACTTGTGTTACACAACTAAAGGCAAAGGCAACACGCACATTTTCCATTTTATCAAAACACAAACATGCAAACTTACTTAGTTTAACCCAATGTTCACTGGCTATGTCCCAATAAAACCCAATCTCAAAATAGCTTGTGTTCAGTTTCAGATAAATTATTCAATTGCATATTTTTCTTCATACCTAAAGACTTCAGCTGTGGAAGTGATTGATGAGGTGTGGTTGAATAATTTAGACTTTTAGGAGTCTCGTGGATCTGCCGACTGGACCACTGGCTCAAGAAGAGAAAAGATGAGAGGATAGTAGTCTTGAGGCTGCCAATGACAGAAGAAGACGACGAAGAAGAAAAATCTTACTCAGATTTGAGATGACAGACCAGCAAATGTGTTTTTATGTTTGTATTGGAAGCACGCAGGCCATTTTCAAATCTTAGCCAGAATTTGTATGTCTGCATGAGAACCAACGTCTGTGAGGATTTTCGTGATATAGCTATACAAAATGTCTACTTTCACAGTGAACAACACAAAATACTTTCTTTTAAAAGGATGATCTCATCCACCATATGGGGTTGCAGATAAAAGTCTGAAACTGAAGCAGACTATGAAATCCAGTCTCTTGCATTTTCCTATAGACAGATTGTCTCTTTACCTTTAATCAATGATTCTGATATTCTGCTGCGATTTGTCTTAGGCTTGCTAATGTGTAAACAATTATGGTTATTTAAAAACAAATTACTCATTCGGTTTTGAATGGAAAGGTAAATGTTAACTCATTAATTGGAGAGCCCTTAAAAAGACAATAGTTAATTGCAGCAATTTGCATTTGGTATTGCATGAAGAAACATAGACATCGAAATGCTCTTCAACTATGATGCATGTCCACATTTATATTGGCTCATGCAATACATTCTTCTGGCAGATTAACCAATCAACGTGTTCTTTATGCAGTCACACTTTCAACTGTGCCTTAAACTCCAGTTTATACATACTGTATGACATCGCCCAGCCCTACTTTTCAAAAAGGCAATTACATGCCCATCTGAGCCCACCTGAAACAAAAATTCAAGGTAAGTTAATGGCAAATGGTGCAATAAATACCTATTGATATCAATGTTCATTATAGTCTGACATTTATCCATTGGTATTAATTGCACCTTTGCCATTAACTTACCTTGAATGTACCATGGAATTTAATTGTTAACCTATTCCTTAACCTCTCTCTTAACCTTATGGCATGATTCCCGACACATTCGTACGCTAAGTATATCTTCTGTAAGTCACACTTTCGTAAGGTTGGTCTGGACCTTTCGTAAGCTCTCTCTTGGCATAGTTTGAGCTCAAGACGCTAGTCGCCGCCACTGTGCAGAAGTCTTTAGAAAGTCAAACTATGGTATGTTGACAATGTTGTGGCTTAACAATGATTTTATGGACATTTTGAGACTAATAATGAAATATATTCGCACAGGCCTATTAATGAAGTTGACTTTATTTGTTATCAGAACTAATATGGTGCTAACTAACCTAAGCTATTTCGCAATGTCACTAAAGTGTTTAAATAGGCAATCAATTTGATAATGAAAATCTGGCAAACAATTTGTGTAGGAGCTATTTGAGTTTAGTTTAATCTAAATTGTTGTGCTATTGGAGCACTGGAATGTTTTGTTAGATTTAGGATCCTTTATTTTGTAGGGACTTTTATTTTGACAGTTGGTGAGAATGTTTAAATAAAAAGATGGCCGCCTCTCACTTTTTCAAACATAAGAAAAGAAAAAAAGGAAGCTTTAGGAACGTACAAGCATACAGTTCTTTACTTTGCTATCGAAACGCTATTGAATCAATTGAACCCTACGTGGACATTAGTTTGACATTTAAGTTGTGCCTTTTAACACCCTTTCTTCAAACAACTACCAATTGTTTGTTGGATTATTGGAAGCCATCCTGTCTAATACTACCAACCAACCAAACTGCCCGCTGCCTGCCTTGCTTGGCTTATCAACCTACTACCTGCTGGAATTCCATCTCATCCATCAAAAAAGGTACAATTCAAGTTTGTTAAAGAAGTAAACCAATGCGTCCCAGCTATCAGTGGTCCACCATCACAATTTGGCTCTAAATTGCTAAGATCTGTAAATAGGTTAGCATGATTTCCTTGTATTGAATCAAAGACGGCTCCGGCTGTCTATGCTATAAATGTTACTGGATTAATTTCAGGAATGATTCATTTGCATTGAATGTGTTCTTTCTTAACGCCGTAATGCACCTTTGCGTGAAGTGGAATATCGATTCCTGAGAAATCGATCTCAACTAATTCAGCAGCTTCACTTGGGACAGCGCCTTTGTAACGTCGAATGTAAGAGGCAGCGTCTTAAGATGTTCCTAAGGGACACTTGGGGAACACACTTGGGAACAATAACAACTTTGATAAGATTCTTCTTAGCGCACTAAGAGTGAGCGATCGGGGAATATCGGGGAACCGGGCTCAGTTCTTTATAGATGGCTATAAACACGTAAAATACCTTGAATGGAGCATGGATTCCCTTCTTTCCTATATTGTCTTGTTATTTTTTGCTGATTATGGTGACTGAGTCAGCAATAAGAGTCACTGTAGAGATCCATATTAATCATGTCTGTAGGCCAGCTTTCCTCACGGTTCCACTAATCACGTTACTCTGAGGATGGAGTTAGGATAGAAAAGACATCCTGGTTTAAGTGAGGAAATTCATGGAAGGATTGGAGGGCAAGGTCACTACTTTGGGAATGTCCTGGGAGCTCAAGTAATTGATGCTCTCAACTGAATGCGGTGAGCATAAAATGAAATGCAAAATGACAAAGTTCAGCTCGGTTTTTATAAAATGTGAGTCGTGTTTGACTGCAAACCTCAGCACAATGCTATAGTTACAAGCTTGACATAACTTCATTTTTTTTACAATATATTATGTCAAATTGCATTATATGGCTGCCGTCGCATCATCCAGGGGGTTGAGGAGATTCCCCCTTCCATATGTTAAGTGCATATAAATATAACGAGTTACTTAGTGAAATATTGGAAATATTTGCAAAAGAAAAAAAATATATGTTTAGATATGTAAGATATGTATAGTTTTGGACCATTTCTGTTTATATTTGAATTTTAAGAATATATTTAAAGTACCATTACCTGATATTAGTGTGAAATCATATATCATCAGAGTAATGAAAGAAAATCTCTGTTTATTTGAGATGTGACATCTCGCCTTTTCAGTTAATGCATCATGACCTGACATTTCCCCCGATCTGTTTTCAAAACATTGAATCTGTTAATATGGCCTCTCTCATCTCCATCTGTTCAGCGGCATCACGTATGCACTGTCACTGCTGCGGTAAAGGATGCGAGCGCATGCTGCTTTTTACTGGGTTCTTGTACTTCCATCCACTCTCTTAATGCACAGGCACATCGAGGGCAAGCTGAGCTCTGTGTCCTTATCCACTGCTCCTTCAGATGTTTTTTCTTGCCTTTGTTTTTCTTTGGTGTCTGGTGAACCAATGGTTGCTAATTGCCATGATATGAAGCAACCGTAACTGGTCGCAAACAAATGTTGTTTATTGATGCCAGTTGGGAGTTCTTAACCAGTCCACATGCCAATAGTTTCCTTGGTGAACACATGTTTCCATAAACACCATGGTGGTTGTAAATAGTAATGCTGGTCCACAAGCTAGACCAGCACCAAACAAGCAGCAATGGTAAAATGCAAAATCTCTTGGTTAAATGTCTTTTGTTAGTTTTGGTTTTGGACTTTTTCTTTTGGATTCTGGCAGCTGTGTAACACATTTGCATCCATAATTCCCTGGCAGGCTGTTATGCCACTTTGCACTGTGGTCCCAATGCATTTCAAACAGATACCCAGATGTAGATTGTGTAGTGATTTGTTTGGGAAAGGGAGTTAATTATTGCATGTGCGCTCATCTTATTGGACTTTGGAAATGTTGTTCTCTGTAATACCAATGATTTAGAGTTTTTCAAGAGGAAAAAATCGGAAGAAAGACTAAAGAAAAGTCTTAAAATCCAGTGGTAATAATGATACTTACTTTTTTTACCCTTGCAGTTATGTTACAGTAATATATTATGTTTGTCATATAAAACCACACAGACAAGTTGGGGAAATGCATTTTATGACGTATTTTATGCTGTTTGCATGTATTTATTACATTTAGCTTTATTACAAAATCGCAATTGCTGATGCCAGAGGAAAGATTCAGTTACAGTTTGAAAATGGCTGGTATAGTATAGGAAAGATAACAAAATATATTTACTATGAATAAAGTGCTTATAGACTTTGGAGTTGCTTCCGAAATCGCATACTCTTAAGTAGGTACATAATTTGAATAAGCTTGCGTATGAATGTGTGTAGCATGAATGTAATAACCATGTTGGCGTTATCATGTGACACGCCAACATCAATTGCGTCGCATTACCGCCATTTACAAAGTCTCTCCCGTGGCTTTATGGGATAGTTATGAATCAGAATCTCACCGGAAGTAGTAGAACATCCAAAGACCTGGTGTCACCTACTGTTTTTCGCCTACTATATAGTATGTGATTTCAGATGTGGCCCTAGTGTAGAGGACTTTTAACTGTTCAGAAGTTGCTCCATCAGACACGAGAGATTTCATTTCAGTAATGCTTCAAGTATGATTTGTAAGTCCGATGTTTTTCCTAAAATTCCTCAAGAAACGTCTATGACATTGCTGATATATCCTGTAGACACACTGCCGCTGTTTTTTTTTTTTTTTTTTTTTTTTTTTTTGAGGAAATTGAGACTTATGGTAAACGTCTTCATTTAAGGTCATTGCTGTCTATTTAGGAGATCTCATTTGTAAATTCTCCTTCCTGTTGGTGTTTACGCTTTAAGCACATCATTTTTTGTTGTGTGTGCAAAGAGGTTTTCTAAAAGGTGTCTTTTTTTCTTTTTATTCTACAATAGGTAAGGTTACCATTTCATTCTGTCTCCTTGGTAATTTCCACAAGAAAGAGTAGGCCACTGTTATTCATTACAAAGGTATCTAAATGTATTTTCTAAAGACCTGTGCTCAGAGAAGTAGAATCATTCAACGCCCAGAATTAAAGCATTTAGGGAGAATTCATTATTGCGGTTACTAGCCTTGCTCAGAATAACTCAGAAATTGTACTATTTCTGCATTGTATACAGTAGTACAAAACCATTCAAAGGTTTGGGGTCAATAAGATATCTTTTTTTAACAGATATGAATACATTTTCTCATAAGGATACTTCATAGCAAAATCCCCAGTGTTAAATTAACACTGAAGCAGTATTAAAATTAATTAGATAATTAATTGATTTAATGTGTTAATGAGAATAGATTAATTGAGTGATGATTGAGTATTATTGAAGACACCTGATGGTGATAATCTGGTTGTTATAACTCATATGCAGCAGCCAAACAAAATATAAAGTTAATGATTTAAGGGTCAAGAGCCCAACTAATATGAACACTGATCACCATAATGGTGACTGCAAATTACGTTTTTTTTCTCCTTCAGTGATTCTGCTTGTTATGTGTTTTCAATAATGCTTAATTACCAATCATTTATTCACTTAATTATCTCATTCCATGTTAATTTAACACTGGGATTTTGCTGTGTTTAAATTGATCAAAAGTGACAGTAAAGACGTGTATAATGTGATAAATGCATGCTTCGGCACAATAAGCCAGTTTTGGGATTTCTAAACGAATAACATGGAGTCGGTGGATTGAACTCAAAGATGTTTTTGTGAGCTTGTCTAGATCGGTGTTTTGTGGGATGTTTTGAACAAAAAGCCATTCTGGCCTTTGAGCCACATATGATGGTAAATGATACTGTCTGCCTCCTCATGTCAGAGCTTCAGGCACGGTCAGCAGGGCCAAGCAACACCAGCCTGTGGAGAAAACAGCAGAGGTCACCGTCTTCCGGAGAGAAGAGTTAGCCATGAACACAGCTGATGTTAGTCACAGCAGGGAAAGATCAAATCTGTTCAAGTTTTACATTTACTTTGGAATTCAGTGGCTTAAACATCCATTTTAAAATTTTTAAATCTAAGGGGCAGGGATTTATCTTGCTTTTTTTTTTTTTTAAATAAAAGAGCATTATCAACAAACTATTCTAGAATCCACAAGACAGAATTCCATTTATGGAATAAATGATATATCCACACAATTTGATGCTCTTTATTAATTCTAGGACTAATTATGCAACAAAAACATTCAAAAAGAAGGGGATAGGAGTTCAAGCTTGTAGCTAGAATATCACCAGCTTGATAAAGAGTGTGCAGTTATTTGAAAGAATTTTTAATAAAAGGATCTCTTACATTTAAATCAGATTAAAGGACAGCTTTTTTATTAACATACGGATCTTCAGAATTCAAATAGAACGTTTCAAATATGCAGCCATGGAGAATATTTTACTTTGAAGAGCAGTAATGAATCATCTTAGAGATGATAAAAAAAAAATATTCATGAAAGACATCGAAACTCTACAAAGCAAAAGCAATGACAAACAGCAACAATCTGCAAGTACATGTGCCACTTAAAAACTCCAAAGACCACACAAGTCACCCTACACCAGTGGATTTCGGCTTAATCAAATCAAAGACATGATTATATTTCAGCAATTGGAACATCTTGTTATTTGTCAGTCACCTCATGTCAAATGTATGTTTGAGAATGCATCACTGAAGAGTTGCATTAGAAGTATATGAACATTTTGTGCAGTAGTGCATTGCATTTATTAATTTAGCAGACGCTTTCATACTAAGCGAAATGAATTAATTAATGAAACGAGCGATTCATCTTAAAGCTGCAATAAACACGAGAAGTGCATGATGACCCAATTACAGTACAGGTTTAATTCAGCAAGTTGCATGCATTATTTTGTATATGTTTAGCATTTTTCATTTAAGTTAATTTCATTAGTTTAGTGCTAAAACTCCTACAAACGTGTCTATTATGCATATATTAATTTGTTATGCCACAAACTGAGTATTTCTAATCATTTTTTATGCACGGGGTAATTGAAGTGAATCCACCTTAACACTAAGCAATGTTGCTTTTAACTTTGTTTAAACGACTGCAACATCACTTTAGTCATTATTCATGGTCTTTTCCTGACTTTTCCCACCATTTTGCGGGGTCTTCGCTTCTGTAAGCAAATTACAGTGTTTATGTGTGGCTCGTGTCACAGTATTTAAGCTGTAAACACAGCATTTAGTAGTCCTTTTTATCTCATTCAGTGCACGGTTAAGTTGCTTCTTCACAGGAAAAGCCCCGCGCGCTGACCTCTCCTTCCCCTTACACTCGTATCTGAAATTAATTAGCGGTTGAGGCGCTATTATCTTGCCTCTCTTTTTACAGCTTAATTGACTAATTATGAAATCAGCAAAGTTGCAGTGCAACAGTGCTGGGTTTTGGTTTGGCTCTTTTGTAAATGCACTCTTAGGAAGGCCACTTTGTGAGAATGGACATTGGCTAATTAACGTCTTATTTTCACACTGTGTTCATGGATTTCCTGCTGTTCTGAACTATTAAACACATTTGACCTGCTACTGAGCTTTCTCAGATTACTGTCAGTGCCAAGTGACCCATCGCGAAAATCGTTCCGACAGGCTCGGATACAAACACAATAAACAAAGTGATGCAAATGAATCCGTTGCGCCTCAGGACAAGGTCATACATGTTGATAAAAAGTATGACGGGATGCATAGAGAAATATTCCTTTTATCGGAAGTTTTGAAGAGGTTTTTGAAGCTTCACATGAAATGCCGTTATCTGATTTGATTGATATTGTTTTATGCATGGGTCATTTCAAATGACCATTGAATGAATCTGAATATATTAAAACCATCCCTGCTGCTGAATCAATGCAATTCCTCTAGGCTATGAGTTGGAAAGGAATTGACCCCAACCTTAGATATATTTTGGCCATGCTTACTCTATCCAGTATCCTTGATTATGTTATCAGACGGCTATTCAGTTTGCATGCAGTCTTATTATTATTATTATTATTTTTTTTTTGTAGTTATTGTCTTTAGACAAAAAACGTATTTAAATTTAGATTTAAAGTCATATTCATTTATTTTAGTCACAGTAAGTAAATAATAAATAGTAAATACTATATATATATAATTTTATTTCTGTTATTTTTTATGTTGTGATATACTATGAAAAGTTAGGTAGTAGAATTTAAAAAAGAAAGAATTAAAGATTTTAAATAATTAAAGAATTAGTACTTCTATTCAGAATTGATGCATTAAATTGAAATTTTTGACATTTTAAATATTACAGAAGATTTCTATTTCAAATAAATGCTGTTCTTTTGCACTTTCTATTCATCAAAGAATACTGAAAGTAATTGCATCACGGTTCCCCCCCCCAAAAAAAAAAATAAATAAAAAAAAAATCAACAACTCAGTTTTCAACATGTTTAAAAAAAGCACCACACTGTAAAAAAAAAATATTGTTGGTTTAAATTAAAAAAAAAATAAGTAACTTGTTTCCCTTAAAAATTTATGTTCATTGAAATGGAAAAATTGAGTTAATACAATGAAGGAGATTGATTTAATCATCAGAAACTAAAACAAAATATGTTATCTGAACTACATCAATTATTTAACTTGATTTTATAAAAGAAAAAAAAAATTGTGATTACAAATCATAAAAATATTTTTTACAGTGCAATAATAATTAATAATTGAGCACCAAATCAGCAATAGAATAATTTGTAAAGGAGTTTGAAAATTCAGCTTTGTCATCACATGAATAAATTACATTATAAAATATATTAAAATATAAAACAGTTCTTTTAAATTATAATAATATTTTACGATATCACATTTTTGAGCTATATTTTGTATAAAATAAATGAAGCCAAATGAGTGATATTAACTCAATTTAGCAGAGAAGAATGCAAGTTTTCCAAAAAGAAGAAGATGTGAAACTTGCGTTTGTTTGTATATTTGTCTGTTTGGTTTAGAGTAACATGTTTGTGAATGGCTGTCAGTACTGAGGCCAAACATTCGTGATCAATCACACATTCTCAAATCCTCAAAGGTCACAATGACTTTATTTCAGCTGATGCTTTTCCCTCCTAAAGTCGTTTAGGCCGAATATGATCACATTTAGAGCTTCTTGTTTGTAGAAACGATAATGGAAGACCATGTGTTCAGGAAGTGAAGGATATAGAATGAGGAAAATGGACATCCAGTTGATGAAGTATGACAGGAAAGTGGGATGTACATGATTTGTGTGGAAATCTTTTACAACCCTCGCATTGTCCTCTAAAGGATGACTTCTCCGGGCTCTGGGATGACATGGCTAGAATGTTAAATAAGCCTGGAGGAGTTTCACATTGTCACACTGTCACTGAAGCATCTGGATGAAGTTAATCTTGAGGGCCATTTGAACAGCATTAGCCTGCTGAACCCTCCAAGCGGACTGGCTTTCCGTCTGAGTTGTTTTGCCCATACTGTTCCGTGGCCAGCTAACACAACCTCAAAACAAATCTTTATTTATTTATTTTTTTTATTATTATTATTTTATTTTTATTTATTTGTATTATTTATTTATTATTTTATTTTTTAATTTTTAATTTATTTTATTTAATTTTTTGTTTGTGATTTATTGTAATATTTTAAGAAAAAAGCGTAATTTTATGAGAATGAAGTTATAATATCCCAAGGCTAAATTTGCAAGCTTGAGAAGTCATATGCATAATAATGATGCAGTAAGCCATGAAGTATTGATCATTACATTGGTTTTACTACAAGGTTTTTTTTTTTTTTAGGCATGGTGTCTTGTGTGCACAAAACCTTTGTCTAGTTCCTTATGCTTTTTTTTTTTTTCTCCAATTCAAGATTTCCAACAGTCGACTAATCCAGATGTTTAAATATTAAATTTGTATCCGTCCGAGTCTCAGTATGTGCTCATTGATTCATCCCTGCTGGCAGAGTGCAAGCAAAATGAGCTTCATGCCTGTTTAAATAAAACATCCCAAATAGCGTATGTTAAATCTGGACGTTATCTGTTTTTTGGGTGACAGGCAGAGTGTCGGGATGTTTGGAAAGGATGAATGGCAGGCAGTATGTGCATATGTGTATTTGTGTGCGACATCGCTGATGGGGTTGGCTGTCAAACTGTTTATGCAGACGGAAACTGATAGTAATTTATCTGCATCATTCACTCTGGTGCATCTAAATGGCTTGCAGTATTTGACTGCTATCAGCATCTGTTACATGCAGCTCCCCGTGGGCAGGTGTGTGCCTCAACGCTGGGTGTGGAGATACTTTACAATAGATGTTTTACAGGCTGATTTATGCTTGGAAAAGGCCATTGACCCATTCATTGAGGATATGCTACAATGTTAACAATAAATAAAAGCAGTTGTATCCATTTGTATACTGAACTGAAATGAAAGCATTATATATATGAAGAGTTCAGATGCAAAAGCCTCTAAGTGCCATTTGAAATTTTCTTCTAAAATTGTCATTTTTATCAAGCTTGTATATTTAAGTTCAGTAATTTCACTTAAATGGCAATGAAGATTACCTATTAATTGTCATTTAAGTGAAATTACTGAACTTAAATACACAAGCTTGATAAAAATGGTCAGTCTAGAACAAAATTTCAAATGGCACTTAGAGGCTTTTGCATCTGAACTCTTCATATATATATATATATATATATATATATATATATATATATATATATATATATTTGTGTGTTTAATTATTATGTTACTTTAAATTGAGCGGCATTTTACTGAAAGATAAGCATTTGCTCTATAAATGTGTATACACGTGCAACTACTGAACGTTTTATAGGTTTTACAAAATAGTGCTTTTAATGTGTAATACAAACTTGTAGTCTGTGTTTTGAGCAACAATTATCTTTAATGGTGACTTAATAGATGGAATAGCTCTCTTGATAATTGCAACATCTCTCTATTAGAGCAATTAGTGCACTGTTATAACGTTAACAAGAGCGGAGCAAATTAGCAGTGTTGTTATGAGGTGTGCGTGCTCTCCTAAACGTGGATGCCTGGGAGCAGTAATGAGACAGCAGCTTCTCATGGCCTAACTAGTGTTGGCAGAGTTGGTAACAATTTAGAAATTGATGCGCCTGCAGATGGCCAGGCTTCCAGCGAGAGCCAGGAGTGTGTCCGCATGGTGTTGGAATGGCATGGTATGTGTCTGTGAAATCTGTGAAAACAGCAACTCATATATTGCTTTTGTTTGCACAATATCAATGGGCATTTAAAGGGATACTCCACGTTTTTTTTTTCTTTTCATATTAAACTATGTTATTCCCTTAACTAATAGGAGTTAAAACACACCTCTGTCGTCTCAGTGCGTGTACTCAATCGCTCTGGCGCACGAGACACTTTGATCACATTTAACTTACCCCAGTTCGTTCAATAGGGGCCAAGCAGAGAAGTGACCAAACACCTCCATGTTTTCCCTATTTAAATACAGTCACACGAGTAGAGTAACTCAACCAAGAATGGTGACACAAAATAAAACGTTGCACTTTTCTAAGCGTTTAAAGTGTATAACTATAATTAGTGATGCACCGATGTGAAAATTTGTGGCCGATACCGATAACCGATATTAACATTGCTGGTATGGCCGATACCGATATTTACCGATGTCGATATCCCTGTATAGAAAACACATAGCGAGGATTAGGGCTGCATGATATTGGTAAAAAATGACATTGTGATATTTTATTTTTCTGCAATATATATTGTGATATAAAAACAATTTCACCAGATTTCTTGAATTGCTCTATTTGGAAAGAATGAATCATTCTAGAATGACTGGGGTAGTTTTGTCATGGAGTAAATCCGCAGAAACTAATATTAATAGAATGTTAACAAAATTTGTTAACATTCTATTAATCTATTAACCTTACACTTTACAACAAGGTTCCAGAAGACCACAGCAAGTAATTGGGAGCACTTCGACTCTGCGCATGTATATCTATGGACTCGGCGCAGTTCACGAGTGATGATATTACTACGCCGAGTCGAAGTGCTGGATGGATGGATGGATGGATAGATGTATGATTTGGGATGTTTCAAATCTTCTGTGGCCTTATTTCTGTTGTCTTCACTGAATGTTTTAGGGTGCTGCAAAACCTGATGAGTTAGTTCAACTCAAACCGTTTGAGGAAACCGATTGCCTTAAATCATTTAAGTTTATTAACTCAAACAATTTAAGCATAAAAAATATTTGATTTGTTTCCAAGTAACTCAATAACTTATTGTTAAGATAACTTGGATAAATAAAGTTAATATTACCAATTAGTTACTATAACTTAAATCTATGAAGTACACTGTAAACCCGAATAAGTTGGCAGAACTCAGATCACTTTTAATAGTATAAACTTAGTTAGCTTTAAAAGCTAATCTGCTGACATATTAGAAACGGTATGTTATAAGCACTTACAAGCACAGAAGCACTTGCGGTATGAGCGTAATAATATAAAGGGGTAATTTGCTCTTAAATCAAGCTGAATGCACCACTTATCATGGTAAAAAGCCAACATTAACAGAAATTCGTCTAAATTAGCATAACAAAACATTAATCACTACTAAATCTCACACTTAACATTAATCTTACACAAAAAAAAAACGTTATATTGCACTTAATTTTAGCATTTACACACTCTTTCGAGTGCCATCGGCAAAGCATGCTGGGAAATAGATATCCCAGCCGTTTCATAAAACTCAAAACAATGAAACAGTTCAGTTTACTTAAAATATATCGGTTCTGTGAGCTTGAAAGAAAAAGAAAGTGCTAAATACTCATAAAAATTAATTTGACTGAACTAATTCGTTGAATTTAAGTTTGTCCTACTCAAACCAATTCATTATTTTGACCGTTAGGGTTTACAGTGAGTGTCAGGCTCTCCTGAGAACTGAAATGGGTTTTTTTACACTTGTGCCGATATACACTATGGACTTTTAATGATGTAATTAGAAGCAAAACATCATCAGACTGCTGATGCAGGGATAAAGACTCTTTGACCGCTTTGTCCCTTTTGGTGTAACGCTGGCTGGTTTTGCACATGACTGCGAAGGATGTTCAAGAACGTTTCACTTTGATTGCCTCTGGGTTTCTCTCATGTACTTGCGCAATAATAGTATTAGCTCTTCTTTTTCCATTAGGATAATCACTGTGCTTAGCTTCTCATTCACAATGCCGTTCTCTTGAGGGGATTGCTGAGGTTTCGCTTGTTACGTTAATGTTGTAATTACATTGGGAAGAATTTGGTTGATTGCTGTCATAAAGACATTGTTTGCCTCGAACCACAAACCTAAAGACGGGTTTACATTAAATTCCCTTTAATAATATAAGGAAAAGTTGGGCTGTTTTAGACACACAAGGGAGCATCTCAAGGTCATATTGATGCTCTCACCTCTCCAGTGTGTTAATTCGATTTAGGCTGACAGGTGTGTTCAGATGGACATAGAAAGTACAACCAAACACTTGCAGTTTGCGCAAGCCAGCATGTAACACCGGTTTTATTGAACTATAATGTTTGATTATGCATGCCACACTTCAGTTTTCACCTAGTTTAAAACTATTGTAGTCCGTAAGTCTTTTTTTAATAGTTTAATGATGTCACACAGGTGGTGGATAACTTATAATAATCAATAATACAATACGTGTGTGTGTATATATCAAGCGCTCAAAAGTGAAGCCAAAACGCCTCGATCGCCCCCCAGTGGCCGGTTCTAGTATAGGTCATAAACCCCGCCTCCCTATGTTATTCAACGGGACGTGTGACCAAACTAAACAATTAAATTACACTTCACATATCCTTTTTTCAAAGATAGTTTCTGTTATTTACTGTAGTTTCGTTCAAGTTGATGTAATTTCAAGAGTTTGTTTTTAAAATAAGTTTGTTTTTAGTTAGTTATTTGATGCTATAAAAACGGTGCTGTGACATCATGATTGACAGCTGTGATTGACAGGTTCTCTGTGCGAAGTAGTCACTGAAGCACCAATGACTTTTTCTCATAATGTTGACTATGTGGTTAGTAGTTGTATTTACCTTATTTTAACGAGGTATTGCAATCAACAGACACCATTGGAGAGGAACGGAGCCGACAGAGGCCACTTAAGAAAAGTGCGGGGCGTGAGCTCGCGATTGATTCTGCAAGAGTGAGGGCGGGGCCTTGATTTCGCGGCTTTACTTCCTGCTCACGACTGAGCATGTCTGGAAAATGCAAGTCCCAAGATGTCAGCGCCATATCGAGACATTGGCGGCTCCAGTTCTCACCGATGGAAAAGAGCGAAGTGGCGTCGTTCATCTTTTTTACAATATGTTATATATATATATAGCAGTTAAAGTGGGATTTGGCAGGTGGGGGAACCCTCAAATTTTGTGTAAGTGCAACAGGGAAAAATTACTCATCATGGGACAACATATTGAGTATCGGGGTATAGCAATACTTTTAAGTGTCACTTATTTATTCCCCTTCTAAACTAAGAATGATAGTCTTTTCATTTTCGTCTGCGTCAATGAAGAAAGTAAACATAGGATTTACTGATATTTATATGTTTTATGAATTATTTTAATTAAACAAGTTAATTTACTCAAGGCTACCAGGTCAGTTTTGCCACCTTCTATCATCTTTGGAATTTGAAGAATAATTTTAAATAATACAAATTATTGGCTACGTTTAACGCAGTTCGTGGAATTGGCAGACGTTCCCTTATGGTATATTCACACCAAACGCGAATTTAATTATTTGTGTGAGTAGATTACATTCAAAGTCAATGCAAAGACGCAAATAGATGCATCAATCGCGCCTGACGTTGCGAATGACACAAATTGGGCGACGCGTTTACTGCAAATCTCTTCCGTGCAAATTGAAAAATTTTAACTCGCGTGAATGTTTAAGCGTCTAACTACGTTGAGATTAATTAATCTATTACTTTATTAATATATCTGAGGTGCCGGAACACAGTTCCAGCCCACTTTGACCCCTGTATATAAATATATTATGTCTCAAAAAAAAAAAAAAAAAAAAAAAAAACCTGAGAACTTTGCTCATTTCAAAACACCACTGTTTTGAAGCTGCTTTATACATTTTTCATTGGTTCATTCAGAAGCTGCTTTTCTGTATAAATAAATTGTGACTCGACTTGACTTTGTACCGTGCTGGTATTGTCATGGTTAAGGTTACTGTAGCAGAGGGGCATGTGGGTTCATGCCTATAAAGAAATATCATGTTTAAAAAAAAAGCATTGGTTATACTCTCGGGTTAGTGTCAACAGTCCCCAAGCTATGGCGAGATTTCCAAGGTCAGAGTCAGAGTCGTGTTCTCCAGGGAGTCATTACTGCAGCCTGTCTTCTGTGGGGCAAGATGAATGAAGCTGAGCTCAGTGTACTCATCACCACCACATCAAGGCCTTCTCTATCAGCGCTCATCTGTGTTTCTCAACTGCTCTTTAAACTCCCCCTCCCAGCGTTCACCTCACCGCACCGGTAAAGCACCTGTTTTCGGTCTTTGTGTGTGCGGCCTTTAAAGCATTTTCAGGTTTATTCCTTTGCAGTTGTGATTGAGGCTGTTGGTATTTCATTTTCTAGGAGAAACACGGGGAAACAATGAGATAAATCTACTCACCGTCACCTGCAGTCAAATGTTTTGCATCCTTGACTTTCCTGCAGGGAATAGCATCAAATATGCACAAGTAAAAGCGTTGGAGGGAGAGAGCGATAGGAAAAAGAAAATCTTTAAGTGAGCTGTTACATATCTTTGAGGTGCGAAGTGACTCTTTCTTTCAAAAGCCACCCCCATGTTCTCCTGCATCCTTGAAAAAGGGAGGGATACGGAGAAAACAGACTTGAGGTGAGCAGGAACGGCTGCCCCTTTTGAACAGGACACTTGCTTGACAGGTTTGAGTGGGCGAACAGAAGGTTAGGCGATTCTTTTCACTATTTTCAGCCCTGGATAACCGATTTACCTTTCTCACATCTGTACTGCCGCTGTACTGTACTTTTATTTTTTTGAGTGCTTAGTGTCATAGAGGGTCTTTTTACATGACTGGATTTCTGCTTTTGAAAACAGACGTTGTAAAAGACTTGCTGCAGAAACGAAAGGTTGAAACACAAGGTGAAATTGTGTGCGTTTGTTGGCAAACTTTGTATTTTTGAGGTTTTAACGCTGTAAAAGGTATTCTTAAATAACTTAACTTATAAATTAATGTTTACTTTTTTATTTTACAGTGATCTTGTTACACATATTAAATGTACTAACCATAGTAATGACAGTCAATTATTCGTAATTACATTAAACTAACCCTCAACCAAATCCCAAACCTATAGTAAGTACATGTAGGTAATTAATATTACACAGTACCTAAATATATAATTGCACTGTACCAATGACACCTTAAAGGGATAGTTCACTTTGACATTAATTTTTGATATGTTTTAGCTTACCTCAAGGGCATCCTAGATGTAGGTGTCTTTGTTTCCGCAGTATTTTCAATTTTTGATATTTTTAGGTCAAACCGTTCTTGTTTGTCAGTCATATAATGGATGTCTATGGTCACCACCTCAAAGATGCACAGAGAAGTCCAAATTAAACATGATTTAATGACTCGTAAATGTAAGTACACATTGATGGCCTAAGACACGAAACGAGCGGTTTGTGTGAGAAAATGAACAGTATTTATATTGTTTTTACCTCTTGTAACCACAGCCACAAGGCGACCACGCCCTCAGATCACTTGGACGTGGTTATAAGAGGTAAAAACGATATAAATACTGTTCGTTTTCTCACACAAACCGCTCGTTTCGTGTCTTAGGCCATCAATGTGTACTTGCATATATGAGTCCTTAAATCATGTTTAATTTGGACTTCTCTGTGCATGCTCTTTGAGGTGGTGACCATAGACCTCCATTATATGACTGATAGACAAGAACGGTTTGACCTAAAAATATCAAAATTGAAACTACTGCGGAAACAAAGACACATACATCTTGGATGCCCTTGAGGTAAACTAAAACATACCAAAAATTAATTTCAAAGTGAACTATCCCTTTAAAACAAAGTGTAACCCTTTATTTTAAGGTTGTAATTAAGCTATACATTGAAGCTCTGAGTGATATTAATTCAAATGTAGGCTACTATATTATTATACATGAATAAAGGACATTTTTAAATAAAGTGTTACCAAATAATTTATCATTTTGCTTGTGATGGAGTAAAGAGTATTTATGGTGGTCATCATATGGCATTTTACATTCAATTCTCGATTTGACAAAATCCCGCTGTACATCGATCGCAACTTCCGTTTCATGTTGACTTTAAGTGCTTCTTTAATGGGATACTAACCTTTGTATTAATATTTCATGTAGCGTGTTCATGAAAGAGGGTGTTTCGTGGTTTGTAAGGGGGATGTGCTCTAGTCAAGGGCAATCAGTGTGGCCTCAGCTCCCTTGGAGCAATTTGAGTCAAATGTTCCTCTCATGGACATTGGCAATGGGTTGAGGAGCTGTGGTGGTAGCAGGTAATGATGTCTGAACCAGTACTCCCCTGCTACATATTCAACAACAAAAACAACCACCAATGATGTAACCCAGCAGTTTTGATACGGAGACTCCAAATCTTTAAAAAAATCCACTAAATTGTTATATTTTTTTATCAAAATTTTCGTGGTCTTTCCGTTCCAAGGGAGGAAACAGCTTAAGCTGATTGTGTCAAACTATTTGGCCTCGTCAGAAAGTCAAAAGCAGATCTAAGAGCCGTCTGAGAGATCCATCACGTGATGCCGATGCCTGACTAACAGGACACGTTGGGACCTGCTGTAAATCTACAGTCGTAAGTATTGAGGATTCTGTCGGCCTCAGTCATAAATTGATCCACACTCCTCACCTGCTTTATGAACAAGAAATCACTCCATTAAATGAGCAAAAGAGAATCGGCTCCTCGAGAGCGACCACTCAACCCTGCGAAATGACAAAGGGAGCTGCAATAAACTATGATTCAGACAAACAAAGCGTTTAATGACATACTAGAATACTCCCATGCTGATATAAGTGAGGATGTCTCAAAAGAATCACAAATGAGAGGACTCTAATATCTTACATACTGTATATGTATACTTTTTTTTTTTTCTTTTTTAGGTTCACTGGAGAACAAATTGAGACTTTTACTTAGCCTATATTGCTTAAGAAACACTTCTTATTGTTATCAATTGTTGAAAATGGTTGTGCTGCTTAATGTTTTTGTCCAGCATCCTTTAATACACAGTTCAAAAGAACATCATTTATTTGAAATAGAAATCTTTTGTTAAAGTTTAGTTGTACTGTACTGTCAAAAAGTGTTTTTTTTAGTAAATGTGATTTATTTGTATAGCCTATATTGCTATATTGTAACATACACCAATTTAAATGTGTTTAACTTGACGATTTGAATTTCAGGACAGATTGGGGAGATTATTATTTATTTTGGCAATTTTTTTGCTGTTTTTTAGTATTCATATTATTATTGATTTACTTAGACTAATCATGTAAATATTTGCTTTTACAACAGTTTAATTAAATTGCAAATACATTGTAAAAAATATTTTCAAGATTTGTTATCACAACATTTTTTCTTTTGTCGAATCAACTTAAATAGTTTATTTAGTTGAGATAACTTATTATTTTGAGTTTCTGATGAATAAATTAATCTCCTTCATTTTATTAACTCACTTTTTCCAGTTCAATCAACTTAAAATGTACTTACTTTTTTAAGTTAAATCAATAATATCAGTTATATAGTCTCAATTTCAAATCAAATTGATATAGTTGATATTGATAGAGTAGTATATTGTATATTATATATTGATACTGACAAGTTGATATATCTAAAATATATATAAGTTGAAATATATAAAAGTTGATAAAGAGTTGCTAAATCCAAATGATATACTATTGGATTTTAGGAAAAACATCTGAGACAAAGTTGGGATGAGTGGGAATGTGCTCAAATTTGGAAAAGCACAAAACAATTATTATAAAACATGAATTCCGGTCCTTGATTCTGATTGGTTGAGGCGTGTTCGAAGCCATTGTAAATTAACAAACATACACCTGTGACCGCATTACATTAGTATTACTGCGCAAATGTCGTTTGTGATTGTTGCTGCATGTGTTGCCTGGCAACCTCTTTGGAACTACATTACTCGGCGGAGGAATACATGTTACAACGTTATATTTTTTGTTGGTGGTGTTTATTTCCATGAATAAAATAAATACTACAATGAATATTTATATGAAGTAACCATTTTCTAAAAGCAACAGCTCCTTCGCTGTTCTAAATTCACAGTAAATCACGGCTTCGCGGGTCTTACTGCTTTAATAACCCATTCTACGGAGCCACTAAAGGGACATTATTCGGATTGCTACGATAGTCTGTTACATTACAGTACATCATCAGTTATCACGTGACGAGAATAAGGAGAGGTGACTGACGTTGTCAGGGGATTTGGTGCACAATGAATCCAACAGATGGACTTCGTAGAATCTGCTCTCTCCTTTCCAAATTCTGACTTCGGGCACATCCCTTGACACTTTTAAATAAGTCTCCTGAGCTAAAAAGCAAGTCCTGAGCATTGTTTTCTGAGCTAGACTGTGTGTGTGTGAGTGGGTGGGTGGTTGTGTGTGTGCAGCAGTTTGATTGGGTGTAATGAATTGAATCCTGTTCTACAATTGATTAGCAACAGTCGACCTGTGGAACTAAAGCATCAGCAGGACTGGAGTCCATAATCCTCCGTCCTGCTCTGCAGTAATTGAGGTATTACACCTACGCAAGAGTGAGAGTGGAGAATAAGATTACTCCTTATCACTTGTACTCTAGCAAGTGAAGTGGTTTGGGCTAAAAGCATCTGCTAAATACTGTTACATTTTATTTATTTGTAAAGTACATTTAAAAAGACCATGCTCCATTCCTGATTATTGACTCTTTCTGCGAGTGACAGAATTACACAAGACCCCCTGCATTAAAATCAAGTTTTAACATTGTTTATGTCTATGTAGGTTTTGAACATGCTTATTTTTGCGTAGTTTCTCCTTAAAACTGCAGTGAACCAAAAAAAAACCTCCCCTGTTTCCCACCGTCACCAATCCCGCCAATGTTCGGGGTGGAGCTTTTCATGAATCTTGCATGATTTTTCATAAATCTTCATGCTTTTGCAGCTCATAGTTGAAGGCTGCCAAATAATTATTATAATACACATGTGGCACTGAGAGCAGCACACACATAAAGCACATAGAGACACTCACAGGCCTCATGGGAAAGCTGCCGAATAATGAGGAGACACCTCTGGCAGCTTAATTACTGCACACATCTGTCAGCATCACACATGGAGCATGTGCCATCGCCTGAGACAAACTTCCTTTTAGTGCTTCTGATATTAAAGAGAAGAGTGTCCCTGCTCGACTTTGAGACAATTTGCTTGCTTCTCTTGCTAGGATTATCAAAATGCAAGCATCTAAGGGGGCTTTTACACTGGGCTGGTTTGCTGAGGTCCGAGCCCGAGTGCGTTTGTTCCTGGCGCCCCCCGCAGCGTTGGTCTGGTTTCACACTCAACTCGATTCTATCGAACCCTGGTGCGTTTGCGTGCATCTTACGTCATCGCAAACGTGTGTGCCGCATAGGGTTGGGTATCGTTTGAATTTGAACGATTCTGATTCCGATTCCTTGTTTCGATTCCGGTTCCTAACGATTCTCGATTCCGATTCTTTTAAGAGGCAGGGTCAAAAAAGTTTAGCTAACCTTGCTAACCAACGGCCTTTCTGAAGGAAATACTCCTTCTGTAAAAATACTCCTTTTGTCACAAATTTTGCATTTTGCCGAGATTTCGTTATTTTTAGAAAAGTGAAGCCACACTTTGGATCGCCGACGTAAGGTACTCATGTTCAACACTTCCGGTAGACGCTTCTTCGTTGGTGTTGTTCAGCGGTTTCTTCTTCCGCTCGGCGGACTGTGAATATCGAAACTAGGAATCGAAATTTTAACTTTTGAACGATTCCGGGAAAAACTAAAAGTTAGTCTCGGTTCCAATCGATACTCCATTCTCGATACCCAACCCTAGTGCCGCATGATAGAAAGCAGAATGTGGGTAAATATTGTGTTTTTTATTTTTATTTTGAGCAGTTAAGTGAACAATACTGCTTGCAAACGGACTCTTTTGAGGAGACAGTGGATTTCCAAATGTGTTGCTCTGATTCCACGCGCAATGCACGAATACACATTCTCGCTCGTATCCGAGGTAAATCATTAACACTATCATCCCTTACAAGTGTTTTATTTAACTGAATACATCACAGTATGCTAAAACGCATGCGCAGGATACTTTACTTCCTGAACGCAACCAAGTCCGTGTTGCTTTCACATTCACGTGAAACCGCGGCACGGTTCGGAAGCAACGGAACTCAAACCACCTCTTCCAGGTAGTCTCGGGTTCGGTACCCCAATGCGCACCCGGGTCCCAGGACAGCGTTCACATTAGCGATTTTTCATGCGAACCGTGCCCTGTTCCGAACTAAACTGCCAGTGTGAAACCCCCCTAAATTATTATTATCACATTCTCATTATTTTTGCTTTGTTTGCAAGAATTTTCCTCATCATAAACCATTGACGTTTTTATATATGTTTATTGGTAACAGTTTACAATAAGTTCCCATTTGGAAATAGTAGTTGACATGAACTACACTAAAAAAATTTCAACCCAAATTTGGGTCAAATATGGACAACCCAAATATGGGGTTAAAAATGCAATTAAAAAATGTACAGATGAAAGTGAAAGTTGACGTTGGGTTCAAATTTGAAATTAGAGTTTTAATAGGGCTGTCAGTTAAACGCGTTATTAACAACCCATTTTAACGGCGTCAATTTTTTTTATTGCGCGATTAACGGTCTTTTTGGCCTAGCAAACTTTGTAGTTTACTTTCACATGCTTTTGCAACAGGACGCGGCATGCACTATGAAACCCATTCATTTCAATGACTTTTTGGACTTTTTGTTGTTTCGCCGACCAAAGCACAAGCGGATCTAGCTAGATCGGAAACAAAACAACAGGCACGCCGCACTTTGGGCTTGCGAGCTGATCAAATAGTAGGTTAACGTTACGTTTTGAATGGATGACGAGCGCGAGACGACGAAATGGATGCCGATAAGATTCTGAATGGAAAGTTTACTTTTAAAAACTTGCCAAATTGTTCCATTGAGAAGACCAAAGTGATCTTTGTGTTTTGTCATTGTGAACTGAGCTATCATCATCGCAGCACGTCAAGTTTGAAATACCACTTGATGACACACAGCTGATGCGAATTCTCCGGCCCTCGTAAATATCAGGACCTCGTCGGTATTTCTTTCACCCTTTTATTGATGGACAGTGTTACATTGTGTGAGAGATTATTTGCTCCTAGTGAGAATTTTTTATTGTGAGTTTGAACACAATATGCTATAAAAAACGAGTTAACTATGACGTTAATGCGATTAATCGCGATTAAACATTTTAATCGTTTGACAACACTAATTTTTAACACAACATTTGGGTTTGTCCATATTCTACCCAAATTTGGGTTAAAACAATGTATTTTCCAATGTATTGTGATGTTTCAGTTGTATGTATATTAACTAGCGCTAACAAAGATTAATACTATATCTATGTACTAAATGTATATTGCTTATGTTATTCAATGCATTAACTTGTTACGCTTTTATTTATATACTGCGTGTCATATGACTATTATTTGAAATTTTAAGAAAGGGAATATAAGATTTCACTATACCTAACTAGAAGATTTCAATATTGAACTGTCAAACATTATTCCATTTATATCCATTGTTATTTGCCCTTACAGACATTTGAAGAGATCAATAAAACATAAGTCCTCTTGGGGATTTTTGTCCTCTTTTATATATTTTGAATGTATACTTAAAAATCCTAACCCTTACAAACATGATTTAAAACTGTTCATTCAGACAGTCCGACGATGTGACCTTGCTCTTCATCTTGTGCCCTTCAGAGCTAACTCTTTTAGCGTTGTAAAAAAGCACTGCTTTAACCACAGGTTTATCAAAGAGCGCATGTGACAAAGGTGATGCAATCCATACGACATCCTTCAATCTCCATGCATTATGCATAGAACATTGTCAAGTGTGAACAGGGAAAAAAATGCGTTAAATAAACCAGAAAATACAATAGCACACAAAGGCATTGTTTTATCTGTTATTCCACAGAGAATATGAAAACTTTCATTTGCAGGGCATCTTGTATAAAAATGATGGGTTTAAAGAAATGCAACTGCTATTGTAGTCTCACAGATGTGTGAAATGGGACCATAACCTCCTTTCAACATCTCTCTTCGACACACTTCGCCCGAAAGCATTACGTGCTCCAAATCCGGACAATAGGGAAGTCAGTGACCAAGGTTAATGTGGATCCGTGATATCCTGTGATTTTCTCACAAGGCACTGGCTATAGACAGATGTCAGGGATTTAATCATCTGTCAAAGAGCACACACACACATACGCAAGCCAGCCATGCGTGGGGCGTAGAGAAATTCGCAAATTCATCTCTTGGAGTCCAAACTCTCAGTGCAATTATTCTCTCATCCTAGATTGAATTAAATGGGAAAAATGTACATTGTGGAGAGCATGTGTTGAGTGATGCAACCATCCTAAAACAATAAGTGTGCCAAAATTGTTGTGAAGGCTTATGACAGTAGAACACTATAGGAAGCCTCAGGGAACCTCAGCTTGGTTGAAGGTTAGGATTTACTTGTTCTTGAATGGCTATGAAAACTGTTTATGCAAAGCCAACATCAGCCTTGACGATTCTCATAAAAGGTAAATTCATCCGCAGCCATCCCATAAATATTTCAGGTGTTTTCTCAAGGTCCGGAGAAACGCAGTGAAAATTGTCTTATTTTCATCAGCAAAAACGGATGCACGAAATGTCCTTGCTTGACTTTTTTCAGTTTGTACTGCTTTTAGACCATATTATAGGCGACCTGGCAGAGTATAACATGGTCATAAGAACTCTCCACTGTTTTATGGCCTCTCCGGGTTTTCAGTTGATTTCAGATGAGTCCATGAGTAAAATAATGAGTAATGCGTACATCTCTGTTCTTCCCCTCATAAAAGCCCCACTCGTGAGGACGGGTTGCAGTGGAAAATGTAATTGCTCCAAAGTTACTCTTTGAGTTTCAATATAGTTTCAGATGTTTATTCTAAAACAAATTTGATGGTTGTTGACAACACATACAGTTCGAAAGTTTGGGCTCAGTAAATTGTTAAATGCTTTTGAAAGAAGTCTTTAATGCTTAGCAAGGCTGCATTTATTTCAATAAACAGTATTATTGTGAAATATGATATTTGAAAATTTTTTTTTGTTACAATGTAAAAGTCTTTAATGTTAATATTGAGCTCAGTTTGAGACATTGATCTCTTCTGAAACACATTTTGAAATTATTGGGGTCTAAAGAAAATCTCAAAAATTCAAACCTTCAAAATTCAATTTCATAATTTTTAGCATTTTTTCCCCACTTCACATGATCATCGAAGCATAGTTTGAATATCCATCTATCCATCTATCCATCTATCCATCTATCCATCTATCCATCTATCCATCTATCCATCTACCCATCTACCCATCTACCCATCTACCCATCTACCCATCTATCCATCTATCTATCGACCTTTTTTCCCATTTATCTGTATTGATATTGGATGTTTAATTGTGTATCGTCATTTCTTCAGTTTTTACATTTAGATTACTTTTCCATTATCTAACTCTCAATGTTAATTAGGGGTTGTAACGACATTCGAACCGAACCGAAAAAACGCGATACAGAACTCACGATTCGAATCACGATACTCTCATTGAGTACCATACACGCCCCGCCCCCTGCTACCCTGGCCCCGCCCAGCTGCTCAATGGACCTCATGTCTTACTGTATGTGTACAGTACACAACGAATTCAGTTTTGTAGCCTGACCATCGTTAACACCAAATAACAAGCTCCATGTTTTGTTCCTTTCGATAATAAGCAAGGTGTAAGCTTTCAAATTCGGTTGATTTGATCACGAAATTCAAACAATAAATGGCATTTTGGCGCTCTTTGATGTGTTTACATGTTTTCATACAATGTGTTGTGTGTTGATTATTATATCTAAAAAATAAATATAGTTAATGTGCGGCTCCCTATATAGTTTACATCATTAGCTGATTTTGTTTTAATCCTTGCGAAACGTTTAATTGTAATTGAATTAATTTAAAGACAAAGAGAATTTTTTCATTAAACCACTGTTTAAAAATAAAAAATTAGCTTTCTAATCCGAACCGAACCGACTTGAGACGTCAAAACCGTGGGAAAACCGAACCGTCAGTTTTGTGTATCGTTGTATCCTCTAATGTTAATATTTAAAAACAAATCAAATTTTCAAACATTTATTTAATAACACACTATTAAAGGGTTAATTCACCCAAAAACTGTCATCGTCAGCACATTTTGTCATCGATTCATCCTCATATCGTTTCAAACCCATAAATATTTTGTTCATCTTCAGAAATCTAAATATTGCAAATGCGATTAAAGTTAAATCTTCCATATTTGAGTGATTTATACATGGCCGCTGATCAGCTTTTATATGTGAATAGAATTTTTGATACATTTTAAATGTAATCCTTAACACTTCAACTGTTGTGGTGCCAAAACTCACTTGTTGCATTTAAAATGTTTGGTTTTAATTTGTTGTGTTTTACTTTTAAAGTAAAGGCCAAAAGAGTTTGAATCAGGTCATATAAAAAGAGGATTGTTAAGACTCTTTAAAGTCCCAACTAAAGTCAAAAAATTATTAATTACAGGCCTTAAATATTATCCATTCACTTCCATAATTTCTTATATGGTAGCATGGTTCACACACTGCTCATTGACTCACACAGCACTTGCTGCTCGCCGGTCCGAGTCAGACTCGGTCCCCTTGGGTTCGGCCCTCAGCCGTAGTAGCAGGCTGATAAATGGCACAGGCTCCGTATTGCTCTCTATCTGTTTTGACAGCAGACTCCCACTTTCTCCAGGCTTTGTGAATGTATGGAGATTGCCACAACATACACCAATGAATTTTAATCTACTTGTCTCCTGCGCTCCCCTAATCAGAGGCAGGCTCCTGTGTGCATAAGCTGCTAGAATATTAACTGTTTGGGAAAATAGTACACGGTCCCACTCGCCTGTGCTCAGAGGAACTCTTTGGCTTTCATATCAGGATATCATGAATAATATGACGAATGTTGTACACTATTGTGCTCTAGGGCAAGAAGATGCTTTTTGAGTGAAGCGTTTTCTGGCAGAAGAAGTGTTTACGAACAACACTATAAATGTCAAAAGTCACCGTGTTTCACTTGTGCTCCTATGTTTCATCTCTGTTATTGGTTTGAATAAGAAACATCTTGTGTTGCGTTCAAGTGCTTTTGTTGTCATAATGTGGTAAAAAAAAAAAAAAAAATGGAGATCCAGACCTGTTATTCAGCTAAAACTATTTTAGATTGCTTAAAGGAGTAGTTCACTTAAAAAAAAAAAAAAAAAAAAAAAAAACTTTTGCTGATAATTTACTCACCCCCATGTCACCCAAGATGTCCATGTCATTCTTTCTTCAGTTGAAAAGAAATTAAGGTTTTTGATGAAAACATTCCAGGATTTTTCTCCATATAATGGACTTCAGTGGGAACCAAACGGTTCAAGGTCCAAAAGACAGTTTCAGTGCAAACTGCAAACTGTTCAAAGGGCTTTAAACGATTCCAGACGATGAATAAGGGTCTTATCAAGCGAAACGATCACTCGTTTAAAAAAATAAAATAACAAAGTTTAAGTTTTATAAGCTCAAATGCTCGCCTTGCTCTGTTCTGTGATGCACGTTCGAATCTTTTCCCGAGTCAATTCGTTCATTTCATTCATTGAATGAACCGTTCGTTCATTTATTCATCGTTTAAAGCCCTTTGAACAGTTTGAAGTTTGCACTGAAACTGTGTTTTGGATCTTGAACCATTTGGTTACCATTAAAGTCCATTATATGGAGAAAAATCCTGGAATGTTTTCATCTAAAACCTTAATTTCTTTTCGACTGAAGAAAGAAAGACATGGATATCTTGGATGACATGGGGGTGAGTAAATTATCAGCAAAAGTTTTTTTTTTTTTTTTTTTTAAGTGAACTACTCCTTTAAGTCATCTGGTAAATCATATGCTATGTACTTTTTAGATCATGAATAGTACATATGTTTACCATTCGCGATTCTTGCATTGCTCTCCACCATTTTGAAAATGTCAAAGGTTATTTCATCTCGGCAACTCGTGCATCAAAATATTCTAAGAGCTGCACAGTGGAAAATACCACATCATGTACATTTCCCACTTCGGCTTTTGGTATTTACCATAATTACCATAACATGTGAACGGAGCATTAGACTAAAAGCAACTTGCACTGGAATGTTTTGCCAGTGCCACTGTGTGTCTCAAGACGCACACCAGTCATGTTTTTTTTTTTTTTCTAAGACATGTTTCTAAAAGCCATGCCCCAATTGAACTAAGGCCTAATCCTGGCTTAATCTAAGCTCTGTCTGTGAAACTTGACACTTAATTCACAAAAGGTCAAATGTATTTTTCCATTTTCCATTTCAGATATTGCTTGCAGTATGACTTGCATCGAGTTGTTTTTTTCTTTTCTTTTGTTCTCTGAGGTTTGATAGCAAACGTTGGTATTTTTTTCGAATTAGAGCAGTTGGTAGAGATCTCTTCTGAAACTCGACAGGCCTTTTCTCATGAGAAGCTTCAGATTTAAGCAAAAGTCTGCTTCGAGGAGAAACTGTTTAGACTTTAAACGATCCCATTTGTGATTTTTCTATTCTGTTGGAGATAAAAGTCTACATTGTTTTCTTTCTTTTTACATTTCCTGAGGGTTAAAGAAAGTGAACTCATCTGACATCTGAATTTGTAATCACCTCTTTCTTAAAGGGATAGTTCACTTTGAAATAGAATTTTTGATATGTTTTAGCTTGTTTCGTGTCTCAGCCCATCAATGTTTACTTGCATTTACGAGTCATTAAATCATGTTTAATTTGTACTTCTATGTACATGCTCTTTGAGGTGGTGACCATAGACCTCCATTATATGACTGACAGACAAGAACGGTTTGACCTAAAAATATCAAAATTGAAAATACTCTGGAAACAAAGACAACTACATCTTGGATGCCCTTGAGGTAAGCTAAAACATATCAAAAATGTATTTCAAAGTGAACTATCCCTTTAAACACTTTATTGTCCTATTTATCATAAGTAGCTTTCTTATTCTCCGCATCGAAATGCATGTGAATACACATACTCTTTGTGAATACCCACAGTCTTTGCGGTGATTAGTGGGCGGGGGACTGGACTACATTTGCAAACCATCCTAGATTGAAATTCCATTTCATCAAGGAGAGGTCAATGCAACATATGGATGTTGAGAATCTATCCGTCTCTCACTTTTATGATTTGAATATGTTATTTCTGTAAGGTGAAATCTCATTAGTTGGATAACTGCAATAGCTTCGTGTATTGGGCACAAATTGAGGATTTTTCATTCTATTGTAGATTTTGGGTGGATCAAAAATGTAACGCATTCAATTGCTGTGTATGCATTTTATCCATTATCCAGTGTCAAACCTGGTTAAAACTGTGGTGATTTGATTGTTTTTTTTTAATGAATACAACAGTTGGAACTGCACATAGACTAAATCTATAAACTTTTTTTTCCCCTTACAAGAAAATTGATTGGAACAAGTAGTTGGAGTTGTCTTTTAACCCAGGTGTGCTGATTATTAATCATAAATTGCAGCAATCGCAGATGAGCTCTGATAAGCTGATTTGCAGAGGTCTTCCTGTTATTGAACTTCCTGCTGTTCTCAATAGGACACATTCTAATCACCTGATAGTGTCCTGCTAAGTGGACTTCACAGAGAATTTGTATAAATCTGAAATAATTATGCATATTATAATTTGCATAATTTATTTTTTTATTTTTATTTTTTTTTGGATAGTTTTTAATTGTTATTAATTGTTGCTACTGGAAACTTGAATTTCCTTAACGGATGAATAAAGTATTTATCTATCTATCTATCATCTATCTATCATATTAGTAACCACCGGCAAGGCTTAAAGCTACACTGTGTAACTCTTTTAGTTTATTCTTAGCTAAAAACACTTAGTTCTTTCAAAAATATATGTGCTCATTAATGTATATTTACTTCGTTCAAGTAATAAAGTATTCTTGTGAGTCGTGAGTGTATAATATGCCATTGAAAATACATACGGGTAAGGGGTTCTAATGTCAGTCGCCATGTTGACCCTCCATCTTGAAAGTACATTAGCCAAAGAGGGACATACCCGTTAATTCAAGCTTCGCCTTTCGTGTTTACGTTTGAGTTAACACTCACGGACGAGGTCGAACTGGAAGCCATGTTAATCTTGGACTACATTGGCCACCGTAGGAGTTAAAACGAAATCGGAATTGAGAGGAACAGAAACTGATATTCACTGGAAGGTCATATACCTTTTCACCACTAGATGGGGGTAAAAATCACACAGTGTAGCTTTAAGTCCTAAGCAACTTGTCCAAAATGTCTTAACTGAACCAAGGCCTAGGCCTGGCTTAGTCTAAGCCATTATACAATGCCATCTTGAAAACGTACCTGCACTATTCTATTAACAAAAAAAAAAAAAAAAATCAATTAGGCAAATTATTGATTTTGACTCGAGGTGTTCATAGAGGAAAACTTTTGATTATTTGACTCTCTCCCTCTGTAATGTGCTGAACGTGTGGTAATAGAAGTGAAGGCAGTGTCAAAGTCTTAATGTCAGTCAATGAGTGATAGTCAAAGAGTCATTACTCTCAGTCCATTGAGTTCATTATTGCCTCTCGCTGTAATAACCGTATATCAGAGAACTCCGCAACTCATTCGCTCCCATTCTGTATTTATTGATTCACTGTTTAAGGTCAGACGTCCAGGTCAAGGCATTAAGTTCATAATGTTAAATAATATGAAGCCTTGCACACAGAGGAGAAAATATCTTTATTCAATGAATCTAAACCCATGATTAAAACACCAATGAATGACATTATTACAAATTATAGTACAATCAGAGATATGCAATGTCTTATTTAATAGTCTTGTAATAGCATAGTTAAAGGAGAACTCTGGGGCAAAATGAACCTTTGGTCTAATAAAACATCGGTACCTAGTCAATCGTTCTCTGAGATTTGTTTTCAAGATAATCGAATGTAAAGAGTTTTATCTCTGAAAACTGTTTAGCGTATAATGTTACTACTGGGGGCATTTACTAAGTAAAAAGAAATCACTAGTTTATACCACTAACAAGGGTCAAAATATCCCCACACTAACACAGTAACATGATGAGGGTCCATACATGCAAAGCGAAGCATTGAGAACTTTGTAAGTGTACAGACCGTTTAATAAGAAGATACTTTATAAAGACTGTTCACTTCGCGTTGACAGACAGGAGCCATCTTAGAAAATAGTCTCAATAAGTCGATCCTCGAACGCCGTTCATACAGTTCAGCTCACTCATCGGTTGACTAGGTACCAATGTTTTATTAGACAAAAGGTTCATTTTGTGCCGGAGTTCTCCTTTAATATAGTCTTGATAAAATAGTAGTGTGAATTCTGAACAATAAATATTAGATAAAAAAATGTAGAAATAAAATTAGAGAGATTGTCTTGGCAACTATACTGAAATAAAAGTTTAAGTATAAAAAATACATATATAGTTAAAAAATAAAACCCCTAAACTAAAATTAAAATGTGTTTAATAAACTAATAATGGACAAAAAATTGAATTAAGATAAGCTAACTCAATCTATTCATAACTATTATAAATGCATTGTTTTTCTTGCTAACTACAAAGAACGATATTACTAAGCTAATGATTTATATAGTGGCGCTATATTAAAGGGATAGTGACTTGAGGAAAAATGATGTTCTGTGTTCTTGTCTCACAAATGTTTTGCTTTCCCCCGATAAACATTACGTACACTCACAAATGTTTTGTGTGCATGAGCGAAAGCAAAACACATGCGAGTATCTCTGTCGACTGGGATTAGCAAGCCCGTTCTCATCCCAAGGCGTCATATACTGACGCTTTTGACATTTCGTCTACATCCAACGCACATGGCACCCCTTTAGCATCAATATGAGACACAGAAGGCGCCTCCTAGTGGTCTAACCCTAACCCTACCCCAGACCTAAACCTACCCATACTCTGTGCGTTTTATATTGACGCTAAAGGGTGCCATGTGCATTGGATTTAGACGAAATGTCAAAAGTGTCACTATGACGCGGCGCCCTAGGATGAGAACGCGTTGGATTAGTTGACGGTTTAATGTGACCAGTAGGGTAGCACAGGATCGGCACTGCAAGGCAGGAATCAGCCTCATTTCTGTCGTGGGGCTTTTTATGATGGCATTGAGAGATCTGAGGCAAAGAGCAGCAGCTGACCCCCTCTTAGGGCGTTTTTTGCAAGATCCACAAGATTTGAAAGGCTCAGAAAACATTGAGCTGTAAGTGTGTTGCTCTTTTCACTGGACTGTTTCACCACATGATTATTTCTGTTCATATGCATTCCACACTTTAATGGCATCAGATTTTGCTGTTGTGTTATGCTGAAGTGTCCCGTGATAGCAATGGGATATTTTGTAGTAAACCGTAATGTTGTGATTTGCAGATAAATTACGTCTATTAGAAAGGCAACAGCCATGTAAGTAAAGCATTATGGTCGCTGCTTTGTTTTCATCTTATCCTCTCGATGGCCTTTATCTTGTTCTAAATGACATGATGGATTTGGAAATCAAAGCAGGAGCCCGATGTTCAAAGGATTATCTAAAAGTTCTTTATACCACCTCTCAGTAATCTCAGAAAGATCAGCTCTCAGAAATATTTCAGTATAGAAGAAAACTTCCATAATGACCTATTCAAGCTTATATTCTTAAAGGGATAGTTCACCCAAAAATGAAAATTCTGTCATCATTTACTCACCCTTAAGTTGTTTCAAACCTGTATGAATTTCTTTTTTCTGTTGAACACAAAAGATTATATTTTGAAGAATGTCTGTAACCAAATAGTTGATGGGCCCCATTGACTTCCATAGTATTTTTTTTTTTTGTTCCTACTATGGGAGTCAATGGGTGCTTGGGCCTGTCTGGTTACTCATATTCCTCAAAATATATATATTTTTTGTGTTCAGTAGAAGAAAGAAATTCATACAGGTTTGGAACAACATGAGTGAGTAAATTATGAAAGAAGTTTTTTTTTTTTTTTGGGTGAACTATCCCTTTAAATGCAAAGACAGTTATTCCCGATATCAGTGTGCACGGTTTCTGAAATCTCTGAAACGCCTTGATTATAGAGCATAATACATAGAGGTCACAAAATCCCTCATTTCAATAATTTGCGCCCAAGGAATACACAAAATAAAGGGGGCGGGCCCTCGTTAAGTTGCGTTAGTAGTGTGTTGAAACATGGTAAGGGGCGTGACATTTCCAAAACGAGCTCAAATCGGTTGACCAATCACACTTGCACACTGGTCGAGCTGACCAATCAGAGTACATTTATTTCATAGTCAAATGTTTCAGATAAAAATCTAAAAAATCCTCAAAACAAAATAACTACTAGAGAAGCAACACTGAATATGATATTAAGAGTTTTAGAGAATGAATCCCAGACAGCAACATAGTGTCGGCCCAGATCCGTTCCACATCTGGGCCGTGTGGAATCCAGATGTACCAGATGTGGGCCGGATCTGAGCCGACACGTTGCTGGTGTAAATTATTCTTACTTCACTGACAGATTTAATAGTTAAAAAGAAGTGACAAAAATATTCTGGTTCAGTAACATTGAAAATGTATTTAACGTATTCACAGAATCACAATCAGAAAGATCTTTGTTTATGGAAGCTTCCACAGCACAAACAGAATGACAGTGACTAGACAGATTATAAAAAGAATAAAAATAGAATAAAAAAAGAACAAATGCACATCAGTGTCAAATATGGTTGGCCATATTTAATATTCCAATACGTATGAGAGTTGCCTTGGAAAACGATGCCCATATTATTCCTTTACAAAGATGACCGACATGGAATGCATGATAATTTCAATGACTGCGAGGTATCGCAGTGTGTGTTCTGCGAACATCTGTGTCTGATTTCAATGCAAAGGCTCAGAGATGCTGTTCATTAAATGTTATAACACTCAAAATGCATCAAAAGCACACAGAAGCTGAGTGTTTATCAAGAGTCAGAATACCCAGATGTTTTGTGATAGCAACTAATTAATAGTGCGGTTTCATTTCACTGCTGTGTGAAGAAATGTCTCTAAATGATATTATTTCAAGCACTACAGCATGATTTAAACCAAATAAATGTTTAAACTGTTAACTATTTACAGTTTTGAAAATTTAACGAATTTTCATGTTAATACAGTATGTGCTAACATGTTTCAACTCATTTCATTTTGTAGAAAAGGAATGGAAAGTACTGTAGCTATGGTTCCTGATCTCAAATTATTTAAGCTCTTTTTTGTGCATTACAGACTTTTTTTTTTTATTTTAACTAACACTGGGATGAATCGAAATTGTTTAGTGATAATTGATGCCACAGATCTGCCAGCAGAGCTTCCATTAATTGTCACCCTTCTTTTTGAGCATAGATGTGAACATGCACTATCCAAAAGGAAATGACTGTTATTCATGAATGCTTTGGAATACAGACCTAAGAAAGAAGACAGCAGATCCTTGCTGAAGTGAAAACCCATCAAAAAATGGAGGTGTAAAAAGGTCATAGAGGTTTAAATTTAGCAAATGTAATGTACTAAACAAAATGGAACCTTGAATCTCAGACTTTTCCGACAATATGTTTTTAGTCGAGATTAGAAAAAGTTTTGATGATAAAATAAATGTTGCAATAAGAAACAGGGGGAACCCGCTAAAAGATTTTAAAGGGATAGTTCACTTTGAAATAAATTTTTGATATGTTTTAGCTTACCTCAAGGGCATCCAAGATGTAGGTGTCTTTGTTTCCGCAGTATTTTCAATTTTGATATTTTTAGGTCAAACCGTTCTTGTCTGTCAGTCATATAATGGAGGTCTATGGTCACCACCTCAAAGAGCATGCACAGAGAAGTCCAAATTAAACATGATTTAATGACTCATAAATGTAAGTACACATTGATGGCCTAAGACACGAAACGAGTGGTTTGTGTGAGAAAACGAACAGTATTTATATTGTTTTTACCTCTTGTAACCACAGCCACAAAGCGCCCTCAGATCACTTGGATGTGGCTGTGGTTACAAGAGGTAAAAACGATACAAATACCGTTCGTTTTCTCACAGAAACCGCTCATTTCGTGTCTTAGGCCATCATTGTGTACTTACATTTACGAGTCATTAAATCATGTTTAATTTGGACTTCTCTGTGCATGCTCTTTGAGGTGGTGACCATAGACCTGCATTATACTGTATGACTGACAGACAAGAACGGTTTGACCTAAAAATATCAAAATCGAAACTACTGCGGAAACATAGACACCCACATCTTAGATGCCCTTGAGGTAAACTAAAACATACCAGAAATTAATTTCAAAGTGAACTATCCCTTTAAAATATTGTTTCCAGGGTAACGCAATGATCCAATTTCAAAGCAGTTTTCACAGGCTGAATTTTGAGTGTTTAAATATGATGATGATTATTAATAAAATATGTGATAAAAAAGCGGCCCACTAGATAGATGGTGACAGTGACTGGGGTTAAAGGTGAAGTGCGTAAAAAATTTTTATGTTAAAAGACATTCTCTTAACCCAGCTTGTTTTACATTATTCATTGGGTTATCGTCCCAGATAGTGTAAACACTGAGAACAGTCCATTCAGACCTGTCAGTCACTTACAAGCTCAACCAATAGAATGAGTTTTGGGTGTGGCTAATGTAGCAGGCGGAGCCAGAGGCTGTTTAGCCAGTGTGGGACCATAACTGATGCCTTACATATAAACAGGTCATGAACAAATACAAGTGAATGGGGCATTACAAAACAGCACGCTACAATGGACGCTTCAGAATCATACAGCATCACCATGCATGTTTTTATTGTTTACTTTGACGTGCCTACTGTCCAGTGTAGACAGCCTCAAATTAGTATGGGTCAATAAGCAACTCCTCTATTATTTCCAATAGTGGTTGTTAGATAAAATTCCCCATTCTCAGTGCATGCATCAGCATTCATCAAGAAGAGTATCAGCATATGTTCTGTCAAGCTGTTTATCTGTATCCCGTCTACAGGATCAGGCGACATGAGCTGTCCCTGCTACATTAAGTGCAAAACTCTTTTCAGGGTTATAAGAAGAGAACGGCTGCAGAAAATTGACTGGGACGAGTCATTAAATCCTCTGTCTGCTTAATACAAATCTCTTCCACCTGTGTCTCACCAGCAGGTGATGCCTCGCTGCTCGCTGAGAAATCCAAAGGAACTGGATAATCAATTTGATGAAAAGGGTTTTATATTAAAGAGATGATAGTGATTCACAGCAGCACAGAAAACATTTGTGTCATTGTATTGTGGAAATGATCACACATGTTTGGGCCTATTATATATTTTAATTAAAGAAAATTTATTTTTATAAGTGTTAGTCCATTAGAAGAAACGAGGGAGTCTCAGCAAGAAATTTAGACGTCGTCTTATATTTGATGAACCAAAATGATATTTTTTTTGAAGAAATGTAAACATTGTTTCATCATCAATTCATGGAATTGATCAAAAGCAGCAGTAATGTTTTTATAATGTTACAAAAAATTCTATTTCAAATAAATACTGTATTTTGAAACTATTTATCAGAGATTCCTGTAAAAAAAAGTTAAGATTATGGTTTCCACAAAAATATTAATAAGTTAATAGTGTTAATAAGTATAATAACTATTATCAGCTGAAGACAAAGTCTTCAAAGACTTGGTCTTGACTCGGACTCGACTGTATTTGAAAACCAACGGACTCGGACTCGACCTTTCAAAGACTCGGTCTTGACTCGGACTCGACTGTATTTGAAAACCAATGGACTCGGTCTCGACTTGGACTCGACCGTTCAAAGACTCGGTCTTGACTCGGACTCGACTGTATTTGTAAACCAACGGACTCGGACTCGACCCTTCAAAGACTCGGCCTTGACTCGGACTCGACTGTATTTGAAAACCAACAGACTCGTCTCGACTTGGACTCGACCCTTCAAAGACTCGGTCTTGACTCGGACTCGACTGTATTTGAAAACCAACGGACTTGGACTCGACCCTTCAAAGACTCGGTCTTGACTCGGACTCGACTGTATTTGAAAACCAACGGACTTGGACTCGACCCTTCAAAGACTCGGTCTTGACTCGGACTTGGCTGTATTTGAGAACCAATGGACTCGGACTCGGCATAGGCGGTCTCGTCCCCATCACCAGTTTATAGGTGCTGCCCACCACGAGACAAACTTGTCTCTTTTCTCAAAAAAAATGATTGTAAACTTGATGGATGAAGAAGTATTTACATCTTGAGTATTACTTCTATGTCTCACCATAAGCATACGCTTTTATGCCATTCGTGTTCGTATTAAGATGGATTCACCAGAAATTAGTGTTTTTTTGTTTTGTTTTTTTTCCCTGTGGTCCTGACCTCCATGGTCCAACAATGGCATTACTGAAATGACGGTGGGAAAAAGGCAAAGAAAAGATGTCCTCATTTGCCCGCCATATCTGCTTTCTGTGAAGTAAATTAGTCCTGCCATGAATGAGTCTGCAAGAGCAGCACAGCGGTAGGCTTTATTCATTTAGTTTCTCTTGGCAGCGGTTCCATGCAGGAATTCCAGGAGTCAATGGCATAGACATGCCCACAACATTAAGTACAAGGCAGAGGTTCCACAGCGGGGAGTTTATGCGTGTGTGTGCATGCATGCATCTGTTCGTGTGTGGGGGGGGACATATGGGGGCATACTATGACGCCAGTTGAATGCTTCAATCTGATTGGTTGATGACAGCCCGGTCTCATCCCCAAGGCGTCATAGAGGTGACGCTTTTGACATTGC
The DNA here is from genome assembly GCF_016745375.1 of Pimephales promelas. The sequence continues at coordinate 4,730,391 of NW_024121532.1, forward strand.
GTCTACATCCGATGCACATGGCGCACTTTAGCGTCAATATGAGACGCAGATATATACATGGGCCAGAAGGCGCCTCCTAGTGGTCTAACCCTAACACTACCCCAGACCTAAACCCACTCATAACCGAAGCGTGTTATATTGACGCTAAAGGGTGGCATGTGTGTCGGATTTAGACGCAATGTAAAAAGCGTCACCTATATGCCGCCCTAGGATGAGAACGCGTTGTTGATGAACGTTCTAAGGTTTGCAATTATTTTCAGGGAAACGCACAGCTAAAGTAGTTCCAGGTCTTGACTGGATTACAGTTCCATATCCCTTCGCCAAATGAGGTCCTTACAGACTACAACAGCAAAAGAACCCAAACCCACAACGACACTAAGCAAATAAATATATTAAACAATAGGATAAAAAAACAAAACAACAAATTATTTTCCATTATTAGTTTTTGCCATTTTGCCACAAAATAATGTACTTTACGGAAAGCATACACTCTCTTTCTCCCGCTCTCTCGCCCACTCAAATGCACACAGATACAGTACGGACACACACTCGCACAGAAACATGTCACAGCACTGCTCTGATGAACAACTTAAAAGCTACATGGCATTTCTCACTAGCTAGGTCATAACAGCGCTGTTCTTGGATCAGATAAATTACAGTTTCTCTATTAGTAAAGCCGCTGCCGCTGAACACTGTTCACAAATGCTTAATCTCTCTCTCGTGCAGCCAGCATTACCACCTCGGGTGTGCAATATTTTTTAAATAATTCAACGGCCCGTCTTCAATTATACCCTACTTCTTCATATAAAGTTCCCCTTCAGCGTTCAATTTCTCCATATTACTATTTCTTTCACTTGCAGCATCAACTCCTGCCCAGTGGCCACATAAAGCTATAGCCACATCACTAATATAGACTCAGTTATTGATCAACCTTTAAATCAATTTTTCATATTTCTTCCCACTGTTCGAGCACATTTATTTCTTTATTTTAAAAATGTACTCATATTAAATATATATATTATATATTATTATATAATTATAATATATATATATATATAATTATTTTATAATCTTTGTATCTATATTGTTATTATTATTACCGTAAAATAGAATGAATATTTTACATTTAATGTATGTGTATTCTTTATATCTCTTACTGCGGTCAACAACCTCAAGAACTAGAAATGTAAAAAGACTTGCTTTGGTAGTAATGGACACTGATGCAAAAGTGACATAGTGAGTATTTCCTGCCAAAGGAAACTAATGGCCATTTGTTTCAGGAACAAAAAGCATTTTCACATGAATCATTGGATATGTACTTTCTACTCACGCATTTACAATAATCCTCTCTGTGGTGCTCTGCAGTCATGGGCCAGCTGATGTAGCAGATGGTTCAGGCCGGACCCAGGAAGGTGTTTGATGGGTGGAAATAGGTGTATTTAATTGCATGTCAAGTCTGACACCTCTGCCAGGGTTAAAGGAGGCTGTCTGTTCCTGTGCCTGTTAGCCCTCACAGCTCCTTCAGCCAAGACTCATCATCACTGTCCCTGGAAATCATCGCTAATACCATACACACCAAAACAACACTTCTCCACTGGTTCTCCACACGGCTTAGAAATATCTCAAAACAGTAGCTACTACAGTAAAAGGAAGCAAAAGTTATGTTTCTGGCCACATTTTGCCCAGTGACAGATTAGGTTTTGTATTCCTTTACTATATGGACTATGCGCTGATGCTGAGTGGTTCGATTTTAACAGTGAGAGAGGTGGAGGACTATGTAGAGCCCCAAAGGTTTTTTTTTTTTTTTTTTTGGTGGCTACTTGTCATGAGCTCCTGGATCACTCCTGTCCATGCCCAAACCAGCTATCATGGCTCCCTGGGGAAATGAATTATAGTTTAAAGGTCTACAAAACCGATCACAGAAACTGAATATTGGAACACGATTGTACTTCAAAATAAGATTCCAATACAAGACAGGGGAACACAGACCAGGATCATGACTCATACCCATATTGTAAGTTGCATTTTAGTGTTCCCATGATGTTCAGACTTGCAGATCATTTTGGGTCCATTCAAAAATGTTCATTGAATTTAACCAAAAATGAAATCAAAATGACCTTGATCTAATTGTGCACACTTCTTCAGTGTGTAAAATATAAGCGTTCTAAGATTTCATTAAATGTGGATATTTTCACAATATAATTACTGTACTATTTTTTTTTTTAATGTACTGTATATTCTGCTTTACTTGGGAATCCCTTGTGGTGGTAGTTAAATGATGAGCAAAAAAAACGTTGAAAACAAGTGTTCTTACATTATCATCACTCAAAAAGTCACACCATTCATATGGCAAAACGTGTGATACAATGTGGTTAAACCAATGCGGGTTGTAAACGCATCCATTGATACAGTGTTTTACCGTGCATGAAGACCCCATCAGTTTATCTTATGAGCGACTGTTACCGTGATAAGTCACTCCAAACTGAAACAAAGACAGAAGAGTTTTTGATCTGCATGAATGAAGCCTGCATGGCATCTCTGAGATTCCACGCAACAACAATCACTCATCAAATACTTCATTAAAACCTGCAGAACAGCCCTCGGTGCGGTTGGACAAAATTGAAAAGAGAATCTGATGTTAACTGTTTCCAGGCACACACACACACACACACAAAAAAATGCAAAATCTCTGTTTTATGTGGTTGTTTTCCATGGCAGATGTTTAGCGTTGCAAAAGCAGGGCAGTGAACAAACACACATGAACCTTCGCTCACTAATTTGGCTAATTACTTTCTTAAAGTAATGACCTGTGTCATTACACACAATATGTGCGATTCTGGAGCGTCCATATGGAGAAAAAGATTTATGATTGTGTCCTGAGGACATTCCACACATTGTTTAGAGAACCTAATGCTGCTTTGGAAAGTTTCCAAATATTTTTTGAGGGTTGTATTTTTTTTTTTGCTTCTCACCCACCTACCTAATTGGTTTTGTCTTTCATAGCTGCAGTTACAATACATTTTGAAGGATTCATTTGCTTTGATCCATCTCTTATTTTTCTGTCCTTTACCTGTTTCTCTCCCTCCTTCTCCTCTGCAGTGTGTCCTGGCACTGATAACAAGCTCAGCACGCTGTCGGATTTGGACCAGCAGTATAAGACTCTTCGGAAGTTCTATGAGAACTGTGAGGTGGTCATGGGAAATCTGGAGATCACCAGTATTGAACGCAACCGTAACCTGTCTTTCCTCAAGGTGAGATTATCATTGCCTACGTTGTATGGATCATTATCGGCACAGTCAAGGAATTCAATCGGTAAATTAAACATTATTTAATCATGAACAATATCTTTAATTTGATGGCAAATATAATGGGGCCGGTAGTTAACTAACAAACCTTATTGTAAAGTGTTACGGTATTTTTCTTCCTTCTAAAATTAATGATTTTCTTTATTGTCTCAGTTAAAAAACTCTTTTTTAATATGCAAATAAAGCCAAAGTCAAAAAGGTTGAGAACCACTGGACTGGGCTGTTGTTTTGTTCTCTTCTCATGTTGCTCTTACGTATGAGGGTAATTTTGGGACCTGGAGAGAATAGGGGCTTAAGTCTGCATTTCCTTTGATTATCTGAAGAGTAATGTAGTGTAGTGATCAGGGATGGTGGAAATTAATCAGAAACCTCTCAAGTTACTGTATCTTTATTAATAATAAATTCCTAATCAGTGAAAAGGAGGATGTTCGAGAGAGAGAAAAAAATAATTTTTAAAAAGGAAGTAAACTTTGTTTAATATTGGAAAGTAAGAATATTGTAATATGCAGTATTTGGATGCAGTCTAACACACAGTCTTTATCAAAAGTTAAATAGTGTATAATAATAATGCACTTTTTCACTTATTGTCTTGGTTTGTCTCATATGGTGTTGTTAAGATCCATCTTGCGTTACAGTGCTGTCCTTCTCTAGATGTATAGATGTAGGCTACATGCCTTTTAAATATACAGGCCAACACTAGCATTCAAAAGTTATTAATATTGTGAAATATGTTGCCTTGCTTTTGGCTTGCTTAGTTGGGGACATTTAATGTTCAACAACATTATTGATCTGTGTTGTATTACTTTCATGTTATCTCTGTGAAACTGCTTTGATACAACCTGTATTGTAAAAAGCGCTATATAAATAAATGTGACTTGACTTGCAATATTATTACAATTTAAATGAACTATATTTGAATATTAGATTGAAATGTTGTATTTAAAATGCTTTGAGCACAGCAAACATGATATATGATGACATTTACAATTAGTAATTTAGCAGGCTGAAGACACTGAAAATTGCAGATTTAATATGTTGTTAAATACAGAATCATCAGTTTATACTGGTTTATAAGCTCGATCAAGTCTATGACGGACCTGTTTATTAGCGATTTATCTGCCATTTTAAGTAAAGTGTCTTCAGCATCACTATATTCAGTGAAGTACCTTCTTGTCATAGACAATTATCTTGTGTGTGTGTGAATGAGACTTTGTTCCCTATACAGCCTGTTGTCCACAACTGTGTATGACAGTTTGTTAGCCTGTTGTGTCACCAAAGCCTGTCCACTGTATCCTGTGATGATGGTTTGATTGACAGTTCATTCAAGTCTAATCAGGCCACCTGATTGTTACATGCCAGCATGGGGACATCAAGCTCAGTGTCCAAGTAAGCACCAGACGAATAATTGCCTTTGCCTGCAACTAAAATATGTGAAAAATGTAAACCTTGTGGGTTGATGTTGTTCAGTCGAGTAGTTTTCTGCAGACCAAGCAGGATTTTCAGCACAATGGGGCTGTACTCCGGTATAATAAAGCTTGAGTTGTTCTGGCTGGCTCTTGTTCTCTTACACGGGTCATTCACTCCCGTCTCTACAGTCGTTGAGAGCAGCGAAGTGGTTTTGGGCAGTTGTGAAGAGGATGAGATTGTCTTAAAAGAATATCAGGATGATACACGCATACACCAATTTACTGTTCCACGGTATCGTACGAAATGGGTTAGGATATTTGTACATGATATTAGTGGAGTTTGATATGAAAAACTAAAGTAAAGTTGGTGCTCTAACAAACCCAGCGATGTTGGGTGTCGTCACATCTTGTTGACGTTCGAAGTGTCGTCAAACAAAACGGAGGTTAGCTAGACACTCTCGTCCCCCCGTACTGATACTTCATTCAAGGTGTAATGTCACCAAGTTAGACAAATGCCTTCATATAATGGAACTGGAACAATGTTAGTTTTGTTTCGTGGAGCGGATTGCCCCAGTTTGATTTTGTCGCTGTTTGTGGAGCCTGGGGTGTCTACAGAGACCGCATTTTTTACAGTGTGTTCAGGGGACAGGCAGCTGGTGGATAGTGAGGAGATGTGTAAAATATGGACAAACTAAACATTTTTAACCCAATGGCTTGGTTTGTCCATATTTTACCCAAAATTGGGTTAAAACAACCCAGTAGTTTTTTAGAGTGCATGATTTTTTTTTTTTATTTCCCCAAGAAGAAAAAGTTTCACCTCAATAACTTTTCATTTGGCTGACGACACCAAGCCATCTCATCCACGCTCTAAAAAATGCTGGGCTGTTTTAACCCAATTGTGGGTAAAATATGGACAAACCCAACCATTGGGTTAAAAATGTAATTTAAAAATGTAACCCAATGGCTGGGTTTGTCCATATTTTACCTCAAATTGGGTTAAAACAACCCAGCATTTTGTAGAGTTCACCTGAATTAATTGATTATACTGTTTTACAACACAAATGGGTTGCAAGCACTATTTCATGTTTTATTTAAGTTTCAGTACTTTCACTAAAATTAAAATCCCAAATTGGCTTTCTGTACAGATTATAGGCAGGACTGAGACCAAAAAGAGAGGTGTGCAAGTCGATTTGAAATGTAAATGGCGACCCTCGTTGTGGAGAATGATCAGATTTATTTAAATTAATTAATCATTCAAATGGAGATTTGTGTTGAGAATTCCTGGCCAATGGTTTGTAATCATGCTTTGCCGAACCAATCTATAGTGGAAATATAATCGGAGCCGCCCCTTGCCGTTTTTAGAGCAGTTCGGCCCAAAGCAGATTCAACGGCCCAACGGTACAAAGCAGATAATGATAATATTGTTGTAAATAAGACTTTATTTTTACATACTTCAAATGTACAATGTTTCTAGTCTGGGAAAACAGACTGTTCATGGTCATATCCAAGTTTTTGTCCAATCAAATGTTCTCTAGATTGAACTATTCCTGTCTCTAACTTACAGCAAGTAGCAAATCAAGTGATTCGCTATTTTAAAAGAACAGGCATGTGTCCCTTCGTAGCCTGTTCAAACTTCCTGCATCAACAGGAAATGGTAAATGCAAGAGTTGCATTTAATACATTTTACCAATTAATGCATTCCCTATAGGGATCGAACCCATTCGCTTGGTGTTTATGGCTCCATACAGGAATACATTTTCTTGTTTTCTCAATTTATGCTTTCTGCATCCCTTTCTATCTACAGCTTTCTGTGTGACTCAGTGTAAGGGCCACTTGCACACTCACAAGAGATTTTAAACGGAGCCTGTAATATTGAGGGAGACAAATAGCCACTCGACTCCTGGATTTCTGCTCTTCGGGTTTTAGACAGCCTGCATTTTCACACTGGAATAAAATGTGAAAGAAGGGTTTTCAGTGATATACTGTCCAGAGAGTCTGTTAGAGGAAGTATTAATCACTGTGATGGGCTAACAGCTCTGCCTCATTATCACTCTTTCACCGTGAGAGGTTTAGGCAGGTTCAGTGCAGGGCTGAGTGTTACTGCGAGCTTCAAGCGACTCATTTGTTATAGCTTCCACTTCACTAACTCGTTGCAATGCTACAGCATTAGCCGTTTAAGTATGTTTGAGTTGGATTCATGTTTTGATCATTAGTCCTTGCTCTAAGATGCATGCAAGATTTTGTAAGTGTTAATCATTTGCTGATTTATTAATATCAGATGTTTGGCATTGTTTGTTTCCCGCATGATAGGATTATTTAGGGCAAAAGTTTGTTTACAGTTTTTTATAATGCTAACGAGCCATATAATTGTGCATAAATAGAATAGATGTTCAAATGGTTCCTCCTACAGACTATGACCCAGAACTACCGAGCTACATAGAATAGCTGTGTTATAATAGTCATAATTATGTCATTTAATAGCCCATATGTTCTAAATTGATAATGAATTTCATTACCTGTATTTTTGTGTTATTCTCTGCAGTACTCTGACTGTCACAGCATGATTTAGGTGGCCTTTTCACCAGTTTTCTGCTATCCCATGGCCCTGTTTATGTGATCCAATGGTTCTGCTCCAACATTTAATGAGCTGCCTTGTTGTGTACTGCCAATATAGACAGCTGTCTTCTATGACAGCATCCAAACAGAGATGGAACCTCATATGTGACTAGTTTTTGAACCCTCTGTATAGGCAGCATCTCAAATACCAAGAGACTCTACTTACAGTTGACTCTAATAGTGTTTGACGTTAAAATGTTTTTAACAATGAATCAGCCTCTTCGATGTTAAAATTAGGAGCATAAAACATACACATTTTTTTTTCTTAATAAATTGATACTTTTATGCCCAGAGGAATATTAAATTGAGAAATCGATATTTTAAATAAATGCTGTTCTTTTGATCTTATATATTAGTAAGCTATTCTTATAACTTTTTTATTCAATGGTCTGTCTGAATACTCGATTCAGATGCTGAACAGAGACACAGGTACGAATCTCTCTCTCTCTCTCTCTCTCTCTCTCTCTCTCTCTCTCTCTCTCTCTCTCTCTCTCTCTCTCTCTTTTAATGATTAATTAAAATAAACAGATTAAATTATTTTAATGCACTTCAAAAAAAAAAAAAAAGATTTTTGCTGTTTGTCGAAATTGCTTACTTAAAACGAGCTTAAGCAACACAAATTGTATACATTTTGTCCAAACTTAATTTGATTGTGTTCAATCTACTTTAAAGTTTACTCAATCTGTTTGTGTTTACATTGGGATTACATTAATGATTTGTGTCGCATTAACTGAAACCGGGCTGTGCTTGTTAGTTCCCATCATGCTTTGCATATGGCTGAATTAAGAGAGAAAATAAATGTCTAAATAAAGTGTTATTTTTTGAGAAAATGAGAAAAGAGGAAGTATTTATAGTGCGTAATTGTGTTTAATGTTCAATTACATTGCGATTATTAGTACCATTTAAATTACAGTGGGTTACCATTGTGGAGAAGAGTGGAACATTTGGTTAGCCTGAAGACTTAGCAATACTTTCAGAGAGCAAATGCTTTGGTTGATGAAGATCAAAATTTAAGATGTTAACAATTGTTATTGGTAGTTAATACTTATACTAAATACTTTTCAGTTTGTTTGCCCGATATAAATACTGATTTATCTTTGGGAAAGTAGGGAGCTTGATGCCATTATTTTCTTTATTGTAAACTGTTTAATCTCTGTTTTTGGTTAGGGAGACAGGTTTACTGATATTGATTGATACTGTATTTTCAGGGTAAATTTCAGGAGGTAAATTTAAGGTCGTTTCGTTTGTTATTTTGGTTTGTCACCTCCTGAATCACATGTCCCAATTTAAGAAAATAAATAACTTTTTGTTCTAATTCCTCGCACCTCGTTGACTATTTCATGTTCCCCATAGACGGGGTGTAACACTAGAAATCTATTAATGTGACATTAAAATACATTTTATTGTATTGGATGAGTGAATATTGTGAATTTGAATACCTGAATCATATCAGAGAGCTTTTTTGAATTCACTGACAATAATAAACCATAGTTAATAAGAATCAACCTTATTACATTAGTTGACTCAATGAAAGTACATTCAATTGGAATAACAGCATAATGCTGAAATAAAGCAAGTTAATTACGTGAAAAACCTTTCCATGATTTTTCATTCAAAGAGTTGTTTTTTTGAGTGTAGGGTATATTTAAAATCTTAATTTCTCACTATTTAAATTTTCAGTGCATTTAGGGATTCCCTTATGTGCAAAAGATGCAATGCTGCTTTCTTTGTCAAAACAAAGTACATATCTAAGAAGTTGCCTCTCATTTGGAACTGCCTTTGAACTGGAAGTGTGCCTGTGCTCACTAAGTTTTGGAACAGAGCTAATAATTCACAGTTTCACTGGCACTAAAAACTGTTTTTCTAATAATTTCACTCTTGAAAGTTTCGTTGAGACAAGAAACAGGCCTGCTGGGTAAACCATTATTGCTATATCCAGCCTAGGATTTCCTAGTAAATTATTATTACTTTCCTGCTTTTTATTTTTTATTTTTTATTTTTTTTTAATCTACAGACAGGGTAATATTTTCTCCTGCAGCAAATGTTCGAGCACAGACCAGACCCTTGTTAAACTTTTCAGTTTGTGATAATGCATAGGCCATCTATAAATAGATAGGGTCAGGACGAACTGAACTGCATGATGGATTGTTCTGCGCCCAACGCCCTGCAGCAGTGTGGAGTTGTGTTCTTATTAGTGGGTAAACAGATGGGAGGATGACTAAGGTGAGCTGATGTTTGAGATGCTGCTGGCAACTGCAGGCCAACAGCTTGTCCTCTACTATTGGAGTTCATGCATGGTGATGTGGCTATACATTTGCTTGGTTATAAACTTACTGTATGTACATACCTAAAAAAAACAAAGAACATAAAAATAAAAAAAACTCCAAACTTTTGAATTGTAGTAGCTACATCATTCAGTTTTGCACACCTAATAAGTTGCATAAGCTAATGTGGAACTAAAATAAAGGCCTTGATTTTATTCCTTCTCATAGGCTATTATAATGCAGTTTCTGACCCCGGTTGCACTTAATCTTAACCCTTCTGAAAGTAAAGGGCAAAAATGATCACGTATCAGCAGTTAGTATTAACTTCTGTCCTATTTTAGAAAGCCACTGTTGTTTCCCATTCTAGCCTCCGCAGTTTCTTATTAGATCCGACACAGCACTGTGGCAAGGTCTCGGAGGTGAAATAATTTCCTGAGAGCAATTACAGGCACCAGGAATTCCCATGATTGCCATTATATTAAAAGGTATGGCTATAAAAGTGAATTATAATTGAACGATCACCATTTATCTGAATAAGGCTCCATCTTTCCTTGCATCACAAGGGGGAATGCTGACCGTTTAAGCTACCAGTTTAAATCACGTCCATTGTACATTCATAAAGCAACCTCAGGCTTTTTGTGTGTTTGTCCACAATAATGAAGTATATTATTGTGAGTCGAGGTTTAAAGGAGATCATAAAGGAGTAGTTCACTTTTTAAATTTTTTTTTGCTGATAATTTACCCCCATGTCATCCAAGATGTCCATCATTCTTTCTTCAGTCGGAAAGAAATTAAGGTTTTTGATGAAACATTCTACGATTTTTTTTCCATATAATGGACTTCAATGGGAACCAACCGGTTCAAGGTCCAAATGAGAGTTTCAGTGCAGCTTCAAAGGGCTTTAAACGACACCAGGCGATGAATAAGGGTCTTATCAAGCGAAACAATCGGTCATTTAAAAAATGAATAAAGTTTTATAAGCACAAATGCTCGCCTTGGTCTGTTCTGTGATGAGCGTTCGTGACTCTCCTGTTCAAACTCGTTTATCAAAATGAACAAATCTTTTTTCGAATCATGACTCAAAGGGCCCTAAAGACCCATATTCATTGTCTGGTGTTGTTTAAAGCCGCACTGAAACTCTCATTTGGACTTTGATTCGTTTGGTTCCCATTGAAGTCCATTACTTTAAAAGTGACATATTTAGGAACAGATCATTTCTTCCATATTGTGACGCAAATCCAAATGAAATGGATTATCAGAAATGAAAAATGTAGGGCGGAGACTTAGTTCAATACATCGGTTCGGTTGTTGATTGTTTGGAGGTAGATCTGTATGCGAATATGTAGTTGATTGTAAAAAGGGGCGGGGTTTAACGAGGGATGTCATAGCTGGGAATGACGTCACCTGAGTTGGCTAAGATGGATACATCTGTACACTTTACGCATATCCTACGCGTAAAAAATGAAGTAAACTTTGAGCTTCACTGCTTTCGATCCCATTAAAAGACAATAAAAGCCACTTCGAGGTGGGATGTTCTTGGCCTCTTTTTGCATACATCATCAATTTAACATAAATCCTTTAGGCTGGATTAACATATTAAGCACCTCCCTTTGGGGTAGGGTCTCTTAAATGGAGATTGTCTAAAATCCACATGGTTATAGTGATTAACACTCACGAATCCTCAGACAAAGGTCTATAACAAGGGTTTGTGTTTGTGATATTCAGACGTTCAACTGACTTGTTTCTCTCCATGGATTTTTTTAATATCTACCCTGTCACAGATGGTTTTGATCAAGCACATGTTATGTCACCTGCTGCTAAAGTGGAACAAATAGATTGCATTTAACATTGACATTTATATTGTTTGCTCTTGGGCTGGAATTCACAACGAGTGATTGCTGCCCGCTCAGCTTTATCTTTACCACATTCGCTCAGCGTTGATGATAACAAGGCTCACCTCCAGTAAGTGTTGTAGAAAACTGTATTTGCTCAATGGTTTTTCTTTTCTTTTTCACACTATTAGTGCAGGAATCCAAGACTAAAATACAAACTGCAGAGATGTTTGGTTGTTGTTTGAGAGATTTGTACTTGTAAGAGTGTCGTTTTTAGCATTTTCCAAAATACAGACACTATTGTATGGTTCCAGAACTAAAGGGGAGGGGGATACGTTGGTTTTACAATCTAATGATGCCTGCAAGAAAAAAAAAAGATGGATATTGTAAGCGAGCATTTGGAACTTGGCTGTGTTTGATTGCTGGGATTCCAGTTGGTACACTGCTATTTCAGCTACACATATCTTCTACTGTGTCTTTGCAGTGTGTGACCCGAGCTTGGGCCAAGTGTTGTTTGTAATGTATGAAACGGTTTTACAAAACCCCAGGCTTTCAATGCATGTCTAGGTATAAAGGTGAACATCAGTGAGATTTTGAAAGTAACATAAAATGTATAGCGTTGTTTTATACGTATATGTGCTTTATATAACTATACAGTTTAAAGGTCCCCTGACATGAGGTTATTATTTTTTTTTTAATAATGTTGCCCTTATAGTGTTAGTACGTTTTTTTAGATTAAAAATAGTCATAATTTAGTAATAAAAGGCATTTTTCCTAGCCTGATTTTAGCCTCTGATTTGAACGCTCTGTTTGAAGGGGCGTGTCTGCTGTGGGATTCAGTGTAACCGCCCACTGCTGTGATTGGCTGACATGCTTGCTTATGAAATAGCTACATATTACATGTGAAACTCTCTTGAACTTGCGCTGTGTGGAAAGATTGTTTTTTGATCGCAAAGCAGAGAAAGGGGAGGTAACCTTTCCTCGTTATGACGTAATAACGAGGCGATACAAGATTAAAAAAACTCAGAAAGTGAAAATTTCAAGTCAGGGGACTTTTTTTGGCTTTTTTTTTTTTAGGAAATAAGAGCCATCTGAGTTTCAAGCTAGAACTAGGTATTTATTTTCAAAATGCAATTTGATAGTTTTTGTGAATAGTTCATCAGTTTTTGATTCCAAAGAAAATATATGGATCTAAATTTTAATCTAATAATATTTCTAAATGTGTTGTGTTGGTTTGTATTTTCTTTAGTGACACTGGTGGATGTTACTGAACATATGATATGTTTAAACTTATTAGAAAATGTACAAAGCCAAAATGGTGAAAATGGTATAAAAGAGAAAGCATTAGTGCAAAATTTCTTTTTGAACCAATGTTTTTTTTTCTTCTTTTTTTCCTGTAGTGTGAGGCTTTGATGTGTTATTTGTTCATCAGTCAGCCTGTATGAAAGGTATAATCAAGATAATTACTGATTACAGAATTCATCCTTTGTTCACTGTCTCTCGTGTCACGTTAGGACAATGACAATCTCTCTGCCCACACTAGGAGATATGCTTGATTTAAGACTACTTCATCTACTAACAACTATTACTTGAGACGCAGATGGCTTGAATTGAATGGACTCCTCCATAATAATTATCCTAAAACTTGACTGATTTATAAAGACACTAATACAAAGACAGAAACTACTACAATCTTATCACAGTAGAGAGATGCAAATTTCCAGGTGTATTACCAACGGTACCTCGCTGTATGTCCAAAAATTCTACTAGGATAAGATATTTTGAAGAATGTTGATAGCCAAACAGTTTCTGTTCCCATTGACTTCCATTTTATAGACTGAAAATAATGGAAGTCACAGGGGAACTGAAACGGTTTGGTTACCAACATTCTTTTAAAAAAAATAAAAAATTATGCTCCACAGAAGAAAGTCATACAAGTTTGGAATGACGAGTGAGTAATTGATATTTGTTGGGTGGACTATTCCTTTAATGGTAAATGTTAAGCAGGCATTTTATTAATTAACGTGACTGACCAATCAGAATCCGGCATTTAAGACAGCAGTATATAAATGATCTCATTGGCTTTCCAGTGCGTGTGACTGGCAGGTGACAGCTGTCACCGTGTCCTTCCGTGACTACAACAGCACTATGTGTGTGTCCGATATCACGTTCACTTCTTCTGCGTGAAATAGACCTGTCCACTGTGCCTGCTAATGATACTCAGTGTGAAACAGTGATTGGATGTCAACATGATTGATGTGGGTGTGGAGAGGGAGGGTCCAGCGCTCTCTTGGGCCATTATCTCTTCAAATTATATCAAGGCTGTCTCGTTGGGGGTCCTTTTTGGTGATGCTCAATCGCCGTGATCACCGAGGGCATTTCTGGAACTGAAATTAGAGGACAAATCTCTGCCTAAGGACATAGTATGTTCCGTGAGATAGATATGAATAATTTCGAAAGATCTCACAAGCTCACTTTTTGCTACATTTCACAAAACGGATCATTTGAATTTCATGTTTAGCTTAAATTGTTAATCATGTCTAACTGTAAGTATTTGTATCTCCGCAGTCTATCCGGGAGGTGACGGGTTACGTGTTGGTGGCTCTGAACCAGTTTGACTATCTTCCTCTGGAGAACCTGAGGATCATCCGCGGCACTAAACTGTATGAAGGACGCTACGCTCTGGCCATCTTTCTCAACTACAGACGAGATGGATACTTCGGCCTTAAACAACTCGGCCTCAAGAACCTGACAGGTATATCTGTCTGTCTATGGTCTTCGTTGCTGTGCGGTAGACATAAACATGAACGAGCATATGGGTCCACATCAGATTTCTAAAAGAATGGATCATCCTTTTCCCCCTTTTTTACTAAAATAAATCGATCAGCTAATCACATTATGTTTTCATTTAAAAATGTTATGTGCATTAGCATCTTAAACTCTTAAATCAGCTGTCCCTCCTGTCTTCCCGTAGCACTGTCTCAGGCATCTTACAGTACATTATGGACATTGTAGTTTATTGCGCCGGCCACATCTGCAGTCCTCATGCAGTAGGACTATGCCATGTTCTCTTTAAAGCGATACTTCACCTCTGGAAAGATGAATATGTATTTAAAATGGGTCATTTATGTAGAAAAAAATGTGAAATTATTTATGAATTTGGAGCTTTCTGGACTGAGAAAAGCCAGAAAATGTATTTTTGGCTGAATGGATGAAAGACAACAACTCCCAGAATGCACTTGCTTCGCTGCCCTAGGAGGCCACGCCTACCGTTAACAGAGTGCAGTTTTTAACAACAAGTCTAGGCTACTAGCAAGTTTCCGTGATGAATCTGCCCGAAAATGTGTTTCGATATCGCCCAAAATGTCCGGGATTCGGCTTTTGCGTTCTACAGTCGCCATTCATTAAGTTTACTGTGGCGAGCGGGACGAGTGAGGGCCGCGGGAGATCGGCGAGAGGCCGGTGGCGTGATTACCGATGAGCGACACCTGTGAGACGCACCGGTCTCGTATCTCTCACGGAGGAGCGGGAATTTTCTTAGTAATGTTAAAATGCACATCAATGTAAGCACTACATTTCCATTCATGTAAACATTCACCAATCAGAATCAATTCAGTTAGATTGAAACAAAAGCTGTGCATGTAAACAATGAATGTCCGGACATGTCCGGACATGTCGACGGCTGGACATGTCCGGGAAAAAGAGGATGTTAACACCTACTACTCAGCTTTCTCCACAAAACAAGAGCCTGCTAGCTTAGCTTCCAAAAAAAGATGGCTGACACTATGTGTTCATTCTGAGTGAGATCCCATCCTCTATGGGCGGGTGGAGAAAATGCGGGACAGACCCTACTACTGACTGTAGTCTTTAGCCTCTGGCCAAAAAAAATCCTCCGATGATGCAAAATGACGATTTTTCAGTCGTCGGGGGATTTTTTCCAGACAAAAAATACATAAATCTCTCGTCTCAGGGGGATATGAGGGTGGAAAGCATGGTAATTCGAAAATACTACAGGTTTACTACTAATAAAGCTTAATGCTAAATCCTGAAGTAAGGTCTGTTTTATGTCCTTAGTTATTGGAACTGTGACGTTAATCCCCTACCGGTATAAGCTGTTAGCCTGTTAGCATCTGAGGGATAGTTCACCCAAAAATGAAAATTTTGTCATCATTTACCCTCAAGTTAACCTGTATGAATTTCTTTCTTCTTCTGAACACAAAAGAGGATATTTTGAAGAAGTCAGTGGGGTGAGTAATAGGTGGGGGTGGGTAAATGATGACAGTATTTTCATTTTGGGGTGAACTATCCCTTTAAGGACTGTTCCATGGGTGCATTAAGAAATAACTTTGTTGCCGCTGTTTTCCCCTCTTTACTGAATAATGACAATTTAATCACATGAGCTGTGATTATCTCTGGCATTAAATCTACATTAATTAACAAATAAGGTTGTTCATCATATTTTAGAGTGGATCTACAAGGTTTTACTTGAGAGTTAACAGAAACATATTTTGTTGAAGAAGCTACAGTACACAACTCTTTGACAGGACGTGTATGTTTTGATGGTTGAGCTGCCTATCTGCTGTGTGTCAGAATGTTGCTAGGCAAAAAAATAAAATAAAAATGTAACTCCCTCCCCTACACACACACACACACACCAGTGTTCTAAGTATGTTTTCCCATGCCTAAGGCCCTTTTGTTGACCCAAAGGGGTAAAGGATGAGATCAAATGGAGAGAGAAAGCCATCGGTATGCCGATCAGACACAACCTCTCTGCCATAATTAATTTTTTATAGACTATACATTTGAGGTTTAGTTACTTTGTTAAAGTTGGATTTATTATAGTCATTATGATCTTCCAATAATTACATCAACTTGTTAGTAACATTAACAAACATTAAATATATATATTCAGATAGAAATGCCATAAAACTTAGATTTTACTTTTTTTTTTCATAAATTACCGATACTGTATATAACATAATTTAATGTCCCTGAATGACTCATAACGTTCTAAAATAATACTATCATTGTGTTGCAAAGTGCTATGGTTGGGTCCCTGTGTATAATACATGGTTGCAACTACCTTCTAAAATATTTTTTTTTTCTTAGAATTATTCCATTACTCCAATCCTGCAGTGTTCCTGGTAAAGAGATAAAAGTATGCATCTTCGTTTCTGAGAGACAGCACACTGATGCTTAATGGATCCTTTTATATAAAATATAGTTCATCGTCTTTTCCCTGTTCTTATTATCCTTTACTGATGGCATGTAGCTTTCATACTATATATGTGGTCACTTCAGCACAAATATAACTTTTCTTTCACTCTATCAAAGTAAATAATGCAAGCAAACCTTAAAGGTGCAGATATTATTTATATATAAAAAAAAAAAATTACAAATATTCTGCTCATAATATTCTAAAAAGACCCTGACAATGTTAACGGACAAGAGAATCGTGCTAAACAGATTTCAAGCATGGATTTCAGAGGACGTTTCAGAGTGTCAGTTTTTGTAGTTTTCTTACAGATACAATTCTATCCACCATTTAATCATATTAGCATCCTAGCAGAGGCAAAGAGACAACAGATTGTCCTGACAAAATAGAAATGGTCATGTCTTTCAAGAGAAGCTTTTGTGCATATCACCAGCATTGCACTCTGTCTGTCTGCTGTTCTTCGTAAAATGTGCATCATACAGATTATAATCTTCAGGAAATTATAATAAATAAATAAAATACCTCCCCTTGGAGTGGACTTTGAGCTTTGCAACCTTGTAGATCGTTTTTATGCTCAAACTAACTGAAGTTGAAAAGTTGAAACTAGCGGGTCTTTGCGAAGGGTCAATTGCTAGCTCTCAATCTTTTTTCACTTGAAGGCACTTAACATATATACCCAGATATAAGATATTTCCTACAGTATTTTGCAGTATTATTCAAATTAATTGTACAAACAATATATTCATTTAAAATATTATAAGTGAATCTGCAGCCCCCTTGGATGTAATGGGTCCCGGGCCCCTGGTTGTGAACAATTGTGCTTGCTAGGGTGTTCAAAATGTTTTTTTCTTGGTGTAAAATCCCCCAACATACTCTTAGCCATCAGTAAGGCTCATGTTTTCAGGTTTCATCCGTCCACCAGGTAATGCTGGCTGGCTCATATTCCCCTTAGTTCAAGGTGGAGGTCGTTCTAGTCTTATTTACCCCACAGTAATGTTAGTGTTTTTCTTTTTTTTCTTTTTTCCTTCTTGTGTTGTCATTGTGTATTTCCAGTGCTACATAATGATTGCTTTTGAGGGATAATATTCTTTATATAAACACAACCTTTCCACACATATTAGGCAATCTGGCATCACAGAGAAAATATTTTAATATTGATATTGTGGCGTAACCCTGATGGCATATCAGTGGCACAAGACCAAATTCTATGTACGGTATACTTGACTGTTCCTATAAACATATGCACATGAAGTATTACAAATATCTTGCTTTACGGTCCTTCAGATTGTCCAGGCACCCAGAACAGGCAAACATGAATTTAAAAAATCTTAATTTGGAGATTGACAGATATTTGCACCACATAGATAATTTTACTTCAATCTTTTTACTGTCTTTGGAGGGATAGAGCTGGTAAGCCAGACTATGACGATGGCTAAAGTGGCCACAAAATAGATTGCCAGTCCACACATTGTTTTGAATATAAAGGTAAATCATCTTGTAATCTGAAAAAGGCTGTTATTTACAGATTCCTCCATTTTGGCCAATGATGTTAAAGATATAATGGCATTGTTTTTGACCTCTTTAATGCATTTTAATGGAATATTGCATTATTTATTAGAAATGATTTATTTGTGCACATCATTTTTTTATTCATGTGCCCCCATAATCTTTAATCAAAATAACTTCCCTTCCCTGCCCTTCCCTGCCCTTTCCTTCCCTTTCCTGCCCTTTCCGTGCCCTTCCCTGCCCTGCCCTGCCCTTCCCTGCCCTTCCTTTCCCTTCCCTGCCCTGCCCTTCCCCTGAGCCTGATGGCATGTTTACTCGCGTGAGGGCGAGACAACTTGTCACTCATAAAAAATCGTCCAATTGCAAACTCCAACCAGCCAATCAAATCCCGACCGACAAAATCAATTCCTGCCACACATTTTATTCTGGTTTGAGAAGCTGTTTAACTTGGATATATCACAAAAAGACAATCACAATGTCTGTTTTCAACATTAACAGTAGCTTATTGTCATCATTGAAAATATGTCGTTTGAAACCTCTATTACATTTCATGTTATGAATAAATATAAAGGAATATGAAGACAAAATAGAAGATTTATTGACATCCTGATTTAAAAGCCGGTTTACACTATTTCGATGGTCCGGACATTTTACTAACTGTAAGTAACTTTGCAACTACATGTCAACCATCAGTAGAGTATTAGTAGATTGTCTACTTAAGTGTTGAGCAAGTTTCATATAAAGGTGTTGTATAATTTAATTACAAAATACAAGTTTTTATTATGTTCATTATTATTACATAGTATGTAGTATCTTTACATTTTTACAATAATTGTACAATATATTGGTGTAATCATGCTTATATTAATGTCACACACAATATTAAATAATAAAATAAAAAAACCAACTCTTGCTGACCGAGCTATTCTGGGAATTTAGAACTCATGTGTGAAAAGGCTAAAATGAAATGAAGAGAGCAGAGCTAATACCATCTCACCGGTCTGTTGCTCAAAAGGCTGAGAGAGGAACAGCTCCATTAATAATGGATCCAGTATCATCATTATGCAGCAAAATGTTTAAACTACACAGAATCTCAGAGCTTCAAACACAACTTTTTAAAAACATTCCCTCATGAATCTGAGCTAATGTCAGCAAATCTTAAACCGAAGTTATCAGTAAAGTGAAAGTTTGAGGGAATGGGTCATTTATTTACTTTAAAAAAATACTAGTAAATATTCACAAAATAATTACAAAATAGATAATATCTGCAGTTGTTTTAAAGGAACACTCCACCGTTTTTTGAAATATGGCTTTTTCTCATTCTTTCCTACATTTAGATATGTGTGCAAATGCATTTTTGTCTCAGTGCATGCATTGTTTTAGTTTGACAGGGTCGGCGCTAGCTTAGCTTAGCACAATGAATGGAATCCTTTGTTGCCAGCTAGCATGTCCTGAGTAAAAGTGATAAAAAAAAAAAACCACGTAATTACTTCTTGTGGCCTGCGTATTCACAACGAGTACAAATAGCGACGCAGATTAACACTAGGCGGTTTCCTAGGCAGATATTGACTTGGGACTATATTAGGGGGAAGCACAGGCGAAGCACCGCTGCTAAGGGTAATCACTGCTACTTGGGCGCAGAGACGTCACGCAACACATGAAATCCCACGACCTCCATAAACATACCGGTGTTCAGCGCGTCAAAAAAAAAAACAGAAGAAGAACATCACATTTGTGACTCTCTGTCAAAAAAGATTTGTTCATTTTGATGAACGAGTTCGCAGTACAGAGCAAGGTGAGCATTTGAGCTTATAAAACTTAAACTTTGTTATTTATTTATTAAATGAGCGATCGTTTCGCTTGATAAGACCCTTATTCATCGTCTGGAATCGTTTAAAGCCCTTTGAACAGTTTGTAGTTTGCACTGAAACTGTCTTTTAGACCTTGAACCATTTGGTTCCCATTGAAGTGCATTATATGGAGAAAAATGCTGGAATGTTTTCATCAAAAACCTTAATTTCTTTTTGACTGAAGAAAGAATGACATGGATATCTTGCATGACATGGGGGTGAGTAAATTATCAGCAAAAGTTTATTGAAAAGTGAACTACTCCTTTAAATTGCATTGAAGGTATACATTTGTTTAGAGACCCTGCTGTTAGGTGTGATTTCTGGGACGCTCCGCTATCTCCACAAGCCAAACTCCCCTCCCTGTGAGGCTGAATAATGAGACGCTTCGTGAATGTGGACGTGTGGAGAGTGTGTGTGTGACAGAGGGCTGTGGATCATGATCTGAAGCCTCAGTAGAGGATATTAAGGGTCGTTCACAGTAGCGACAAACTGAACAGAAGTTCTTCGCTTTCAAAGACAGTTGTGATCGCTGCGGGAGCACATGCTGTGCGAAGTGGAGAATGTTTATTGTGTATTATTTGAGTGTATCATTTGGGTAGGAGTTAATAGTACTGTGAGATTGCACTGTTTGTTTTTTGGAAAATGGTGTCAGAAATTTGCTGTCATTCTAACTGAATTGGATTCATGCATCAATAATTGTTCTTGTTCATGAAATGTTGTAGTTTCAGCATGAAAATGTTTTCCTTATCAAAGTATGACAGAATATTGTTTGGATTACTCAATGAATAAAATTGCTGTCATGTGAACAATGAAAAAGTTCCTCCTGGAAAAAGTCTACTTCAGACTTGTTCCTTTCAGAGTAAGAACCAAAACCTACACTCTAAAAATGCTGGGTTGTTTTAACCCAACTTTGGGTCAAATATTGACAAACCCAGCCATTGGGTTAAAAATGTAATTAAAAATGTAACCCAATGGCTGGGTTTGTCCATATTTGACTCAAAGTTGGGTTAAACAACCCAGCATTTTTTAGAGTGTATATATTCCTCACAACAAAATCCATTTCCGTATTTTACATGTTTTTGGTCATAGGCAGACAGCGACTGACTAAAAACTTCAGGTTTGTTTTAAATATTATATTTCACATCTAAAGTAAACAACAATGATCATATTGATGCTTTGCTTTTTTTAAGCTCCCATCATACATTTTTTAAAGGTTATTGTGAATGAATAACAATATATATATATATATATAAAAAATGAAGGTTTTCGGTGAATGCCTGTTCTTAACTGATTGCCTGGTTTATTTTCTTCATATGTGCACTGGTGACCTGTCCTTTAGGTTTTCCAGTCTCATTTGCATCTCCCTGATTATAATCTGCCATTTGGAGACGATTTGTCCATGTAAAAATGGACACTGACAGAATGAAATGAGAATCATTTTTCAAATGTTAGTGGTTTTGACACTGTTTTAATTTGGCTTTAATATTAAATTCCAGTTCTTCTAGGTATGCAAAATGATTGCATTTTGTGTCAGATCTAAGAAAATAAATAAATAATCAAGATGATGTGCATTTTTTTTAATCACTTAAAATGCATCGTAATAGTCTGACAAGAATAGCTCTCCAATTTGTGTTAATTTGAGTGAATGAACAATATTTTCTCACTTGTCTTCTGTCTTGTAAAAAACATGAATTGGTTATGGCACAGCTGCACATTCATTTAAACGTGAAATTGAATTTATGCTTCTACTTTAATTTCTGATTTAGTTTGTTTGCCTCGAAACACACCGTAATATGCACATCTATTCTATTCTATTCTACCCTGCTATATAATTCTTGTTTATGATTATTGTTAATGAGTTATTGTTATGCTTGTTTTTTGTGTTAAGGGTTTTTTAGCTTAGGCCTGCTGTATATATTTATTCTTGTATATATTTGTCTACGATTTTCATTTTATAAAGAAATATTGCACTGTGCTCAGCTTTGACCCACAGTTAATTGTGCTTTTGAATCGTTTGAGTCATGTTTACAGATGGAGGCAGACAGTTAACGTTAATAGGGGTGCCATAATGTCGCTCAATTTCTCGGGCCGATAAGGACCGCAAGTGCGATGAGTTCTTGTCCTTCAGATGACTTTATAATATATTTTGATTAGCTCAACTTTTCCCTCCTTTTAATTTTTCTTCAAAAGCACTATCATTTGAAATTGATAGCATTCTCATTAAAATTACAATTGTTGAATGTATTCCTGGTTTTTCGCCACCTTCTTTGCGAACTGTGTGCAGATGAACTCATCAAAGAGATGTTAATGATGCAAAGTGTTTCTCATGCGGGTTGGGTTTCCAGCTGTGTGAATGTCAAAAGTGACTCTTTAAAAATGAATCCGTATGGTCTGTTGTTCCATTCACAGTCTCAACCTTTCCCCCTGCACACTCCACTTACATCATCATGGAATTGCTGAAAGGAATTTTCAATATTTCACTTTCACTCAAAGGAAGTGAATGTGTCATGTTTATTTTGAATGCAGGGATGAGACCTGGTGATCTCACAATGCTGGTCGACTCGGCGGGTTTATATGAGATATTGACACTGTCAAAATGTGTATAAATTCAACCTTAAGCTTGTTAATGGGGTCAGTACCATAACTTAGGGACTTCTACCCTTAAAACATGCATATTGACATGACATGTCATTCCTATACACTGTAAAAAAATATTTTCAAGATTTGTTATCACAACATATTTTCTTTTTTCAAATCAACTTTATAATAATTTATTTAGTTGAGATAACTTATTATTTTGAGTTTCTGATGATTAAATTAATCTCCTTCATTGCATTAACTCACTTTTTCCAGTTCAATCAACTTAAAATTTTAAGGCAACCCATGTTACTTACTTTTTTAAGTTAAACCAACAATATTTTTTACAGTGTAGTAATCACAACATTTTTTTTTGTCGAATCAACTTAAATAATTTATTTAGTTCAGATAACATATAATTTTGAGTTTCTGATGATTAAATCATTCTCCTTCATTGTATTAACTCACTTTTTCCAGTTCAATGAACTTAAAATTTTAAGGCAATCACGTTACTTACTTTTTTAAGTTAAACCAATTATTTATTTATTTTTAACAGTGTTGTGCTGTTATAAAATATAAATGCAGGCATATTCACAAATATTTACAAATAACATTTTGTGTATTTATTGAAAACGAAATCTGCTAAATTTATACTAGTACTCAGATCCATTTTAATACATTTTACCCATTTTGTGTGGACTTAGCAATTAAAAACAAGAAACAGTGGGGACTGGAAGATATTTGCTGAAGCTTTACTGGTGAGATCTAATCAGTTGTGTTGGTTCAGTATACAAACCCTGTGCAGATCTGAAGCGTTCTAACAGAACTGTCCAGTTATGTAAATTATAAAGTTACATTAATTGATTATGAAGCGGTAGCCAGTGTCGGAATTATAATATTGCTTCATTAACTTCCTATTTGTTTTCCTCTGAGAGCGAATTCAACAGGACTAACCCATTTTAAACAGCTAGCCATGGTCTCATTCATCAGGAGGTTGTTGGAGGCTATGAACCATCATACATTTGTGATAAAAATGGATTTTTTTTAAAGCAGGCTTACCAATACACACAATGACTGATTTCTTGGTAACTGAGGCTATTCATTAAACCCAGTAATATTTTTTTACAGGGGAACAAGAGGGAGGGATTTGAAAGGGTGTATCAGCTCAAATATACTACCTCCACATAAAGCATATGTTCCCAATCTCTACAGACACATTGATATGCTCATAATCTTGCTTGATCTTTTATAAGCTCCTTAACTTGGGAATTGGGGTGATTTCGTTCTTAAATCCTGTTCTAAAAAAGAGATTATTTTCATTACACTGCTTTTATAAATGGTTTTATAGAGAAGTCGGGGTCATATCCTTAGGATGTCCTTGAAATGAACTGTACATCTTTGATATGCACATAAAGTGTTTATTTAACATTATTAAGGCTGTGAAATGGGCTAAATGGCACATCATGTTATTCACAAGTGAGCATGATTCCTAATTCACCCTCTTTGAATTTTCACTGTTGTAGAAATCCTGAATGGAGGCGTGTATGTGGATCAGAACAAGTTCTTGTGTCATGCTGACACCATCCACTGGCAAGACATCATCAAGAACCCACGTTCTGAACTTCTGGTTGTGCCCTCAAACAACAGTGGAAACACATGTGAGTGTTTGGATGAGTTTAATGATTTAAAATGGACTGAAATAATTTATCATTTTCATGGATTTACTCAAATTGCATTCATAAGCTAAATTTAAAGCTGTAACAAACAAGAAGTTAGTTAAAATGTTTTATCCCCGGTGTCACAGACACTGCTAAGTTCTTGACTAAAATGCATGTTTGTATATATTAACTGACAGCACTGACATTAAAACATGGTTTGTCTCAAGATCCACACCAGTAATATTTTGTTTTTTTCTAAGACACATTTATAACAGGCCTTCAATATTTACAGCAATAATGAAATATTGGTGAAAGTTTGAATTTACAGTGAAATGCCTTAAAATGTCATGAAACTTTTAAATAATGCATACATTTATTTATTATACCCAAAAGTTTGAGGATGGAAAAAAAAGTCTCTTATCAAAAATAGAGTAAAAACACTACAGTTATTTATATATATATATATAATAATTTAAAATAACTGTTTTCTATTTCAATATATTTGTCAAATGTAATTTATTCCTGTGACGCAAAGCTGAATTTTCAGCATGATGAAAATGATCCTTCAGAAATCATTCTGATATGCTGATTTGCTGCTCAAGAAACATTTCTTATTATTAATATTAATTAATATGAAACCAGTTTTTTTTTTTTTTTGCTTAATATTTTTGTGGCAACCGTGATGCATTTTTTTCTGGATTCTTCGATGAATAAAAGTTCAAAATAACTATTTATTTTAAATCTTTTTGTAGCATTATAAATATAAATATCTTTACTGTCACATTTGATGCATTTTAATGAGACCTTGCTGGATAAAAGTATAATTTCTTTAAACAAAATCGTACTGTCCCCAGAACTTTGAACTGTGATATATTAAACACATTTATTATATTTATTCATATTTAGTAAATGTTTCATGAATTTTCGCTATCAATTTTTCACATACATTGATATATATATATATGAAGAGTTCAGATGCAAAAGCCTCTAAGTGCCATTTGAAATTTTCTTCTAAAATGATCATTTTTATCAAGCTTGTATATTTAAGCTCAGTAATTTCACTTAAATGGCAATGAAGATTACCTATTAATTGTCATTTAAGTGAAATTACTGAACTTAAATATACAAGCTTGATAAAAATGGTCATTTTAGAACAAAATTTCAAATGGCATTTAGAGGCTTTTGCATCTGAACTCTTCATATATATATATATATACATACATATATATATATATATATATATATATATATATATATATATATATATATATATATATATATATATATATATACATATATATATATACACAAACTTTTATTTTGGATGCGATTAATCGGGATTAATAATTTGACAGCCCTAATATATATATATATACACATTAGGGCTGTCAAATTATTAATCCCGATTAATCGCATCCAAAATAAAAGTTTGTGTTTACATAATATATGTGGGTGCACTGTGTATAATTATTTTATATATATAAATACACACACACACATGTTTGTATATATTTAAGAAATATTTCATGTATATACTGTATATATATATATATATATATTTTTTTTTTTCTTAAATATACATGCATGTGTGTATTTATATATATATATATATATATATATATATATACTAAAATAATTATACACAGTGCACCCACATATATTATGTAAACACAAACTTTTATTTTTGATGCGATTAATCGTGATTAATCGTTTGACAGCCCTAATATATATTATATATATTATTAATAATATATATATTATTTTATTTTTTATTTATTTGTATTTTTATGCAATCCCTGGAAAATAGCAGAATTTCTTTAGTATAATCGCTTTTAATTGAACTAATATTGTTACTCAGAGTCCCACTCAAGCAAACTCTCTTGGTAATTATAAAACAGTCAATTAAATCTAGTCGGTGATAAAAGTAAGTGAGGACATTGTATGAGACAAATCCCAGAGCAATTAGAGTAGTGTTGTTGTTGTTTAGGATTAACGATACGATGTATCCCACAGGCAGAAGGTGCCATCGCTCCTGTAACGGCCGCTGCTGGGGCCCTCAGGAGGATCAGTGCCAAAGCTGTGAGTATTTAACAAGTGCTTTATCAATTAACTTGCACAACAACACATGCACACACACATAAATTTCAATATATTAAGGCCGGTGTGATGTGACCTTTGACCCTTTTGCAGTATTATATTATTGATTTCATAGCAGTGTGTCTATCAGAAATTACAGACATTTAATGTATTCGGATAGGGCAACAAATCTGTACAAATTAATAAATTAGTTTTAGTATATAAGATTAAAGTTACAAGATTATGGATCATATTAAAGTGCCCATATCAGCTAATTTACAATTTCATGATGTTATTAATGTGGTCTGCTAGTATACATGTTCTTGATTTAAACAACATTCCTGCAGCACCTCTTCTCACTCTGCCTGAAATGCTTTGTTTTATTTTCTGTCTCTTTAAAGCCCACCTTTCCGAAAAGCCCAGTTTGCTCTGATTGGTCAGCTGGCCCAATCTGTTGTGATTGGTCTACCACTTAGACCGTGAGTCAGAAATGTACGGTGACCCTAAGGGGACATGCACATTGGAGATTAATCTTTTATAAATTAAGTCTTCACTACCTTTACTTTTCTGGGGCTTGAAAGTGGTAGTTGCGTAGGCTGTCAATGGAGGGACAGAAAGCTCTCAGATTTCATTGAAAAGAAGATGAACAAATGGCTTACGGGTTTGAAACGGCATGAGGGTGATTAATTAATGACAGAATACATTTTTTTTAGGTGAACTAACCCTTTAAGTCACAGAAATATTGGCAGCACTACAAACGAGACGTTTCAGGCAAGTATTTTCTGTTGGAGGGATCCTCTTTCTTTGGCATGGTGCTTTGTAACTTTGACACAAACTATGCACAAACAGCTAAATTATACAATATAGGAAAGGTTAAATAATAAAAATAAATGAATAAAATTATCGATACTAATCATGATTAATCAAAAATAAAAGTTTGTGTTTACATAATATATGCGTGTGTAGTGTGTATAATTATTCTGTGTATATATTTAGATATATATATGCATGTATATATTCAAAAAATGTGTGAAAAATGTGTTACAAATGTGTAATTAATATATCAAATATCCATATTTATGTATAATATAAATTTTGTATAAATATATAAAAAGTATGTTCATGCAAATATTTCTTAAATATATACAAGCATGTGTGTGTATGTATATATGTATATAAAATAATTATACACACTACACACATATATATTATGTAAACACAAACTTTTATTTTGGATGCGATTAATCACGATTAATCGTTTCACAGCCCTAAAAAAAATGTTAGCCTAAGTTGTCAAATTAACATAAAAATCTGGTAACTTCATATAAACTTTAAAATAACTATATATTGGAATATTGCTGAATCAAAGTTTGACACACAAAGACCATTTTCAGAGATTGAAACTGTCAACATGAGTTCTGTCTATAATGTAAAAAGCACCTCGAGTGATTGCTCTTGGGAACTCACTGATCTTCCCTGGTGCTCTTGTGGCACAACCTGTGGTGATGTTCTCATGAGTGGGTGGCAGGCACAGAAGGAGGGACGGCAGGGGATGGCAGGGGACGGCAGGTTCAGTTTTCACTACATAATTATGTATAATTAAAGAGGATCCAGCTCCATAGAGTGTCAGGCGGATGAGGGGTTGCACAGTGTGTCTGACAAATAATAGATTTAAGGTTGTTGCTGTATCCTGGTGACTTTTGACATGTTTACAGAAAAGTAAAAATACAAAAAACTCCACAGACGCTGAGAAAGCTTAACTTTTGTCTTTGTGGTTACAGTGACAAAGACGGTGTGTGCAGAGCAGTGCGATGGACGCTGTTTTGGTCCGTACGTCAGTAACTGCTGCCACCGGGAATGTGCAGGAGGCTGTTACGGACCCAAAGACACAGACTGCTTTGTATGTCAACTCTTCCTTTATTTTTCCCATATTATGCATGATTTTTAAGTGTAATAAAGGTGATGAAGGTAAACTCTAGAAGGCGCAGGCTGGTAGGTCCTTAAAGGGATGCTCCACTTTTTTTGGAAATAGGCTCATTTTACAACTCCCTCAGGGTTAAACATTTGGGTTTACTGTTTTCGAATCCATTCAGCTGATTTTCCTACCCTATCTCATGACCAATTCGTACGAATTCGACGAATGATTAAAAAGTGGCTAATTCAATTTGTATGACCTCACTCTAAACTTTATGGCCAATTCGTAAAATATGTACGATTTAGCAAAATCGCACTAATTCGTACGAGTGAGGTCGTATGAATTCGTACGAATTAGCCCCTATTTAATCATTCGTCGAATTCGTACGACTTGGTCATGAGACCGGGTTGGATTTTCTGATATTTAGAAGAATGTCAGTAACCAGAGAGTTTCTGGTCTCATTGACTTCCATAGTAGGAGAAAATATACTATGGAAGTCAATGGGAGCAGAAACTGTCTGGTTACTGATATTCTTCTAAATATCGGAAAATCAGCTGAATGGATTTGAAAACGGTAAAAACTCAACTGTTTAACTCTCGGGGAGTGGTAAAATGAGCCTATTTCCAAAAAAAAGTGGAGTATCCCTTTAACTCATTTAGTAGTGACCGCGTCGTCATCTACATAGTGCAGCTGATTGGTTGCTTCTGCATCAGCGACCAATGAGCTGCGGCTCAACATTCAAACAAATCCCGATAGTGTTTCTGTTATCAATGTTGAAATATGAAAGCTTCTCTGACATTAACGTTCTGCCAGGGCTTTCTCAAAGATATACACAAACATTCTTCCAGTAATGTTAAAGAGGTCATTGGATGCCATTTTAAAAGTGCATTATTTTGTTTATTGGGTCAATAGAATAGGAAAAACATGCGTAAATAACACTATTTTTCCTCATACTGAACATCATTGCAGTACCTCTTTTCTCAGTCTGTCTGAAACATGCTGATGTCTTACTTCTGAAGCCCCTCCCTCTGAAAAGCTCGGAGTGCTCTGATTGGCCAGCAGACCCAGTGCGTGAGATCAAGCGTGTGTCGGAAGTGTCATAATCGCGAGCTTCAGCTTTATCAGTTTTACCGTATCAGTTTGTGCCCGAGTCAGATTCTGCAACTTTACAAGCACAACTTGAGCAGAACCAGCTGAAGTATATAGCTGGCGTTGTACTCTCCCAGGTTGTGTGCACATGCAAACCTTCGGATTATAAACCTCTGATTCCTAATTTCAGCCATTTTCAGAAGGCCAAGTAAAGAGGTTTTGCTTTCGCATCCAAACACATCCAAAAACACGTTTCCGCGACATGGCGAGATTGGCAACAACACTAAAATTCACTGGAGCCTCGGGAATATTATGCTAATATTTCACATTGTGACGTAGATTTTTTTTTTTGAGGAAGTTACTGAAGTTTCACAGCTTTTTATTATATCCAACGAAGAAGATACATCGAAGAAAAATGACAAACAAAACTGTAGTGACACACTAGATAGCAATACAACAGTGACACCTATTGGCAAATTACTATATTGCAATAGAAGTAATCTGGGCTATACTACAATCGAGGCGTTTCAGGCAGGTCTGGATCTGTGTTCTCTGTTCGATAGAATAAGTCTCTTTGTAGATTGTGTATGCACAAGCCGATACATTACACACTAAAGGAAGAGGAAAACATTAAAAAAAAACATCATATGACCCCTTTAATAGAAAGGTTGTGTAAATGGAACATACAAAACATTCTTAGTTAGAACATATCTTTAGCAGGGGCAGAGGTGTCGCTTCATGTTAGTCTTTTTTTACCAATCGAACACATATTTGCATGATTGTTTTTGTTCTCAGGCTTGTACCAACTTTAACGACAGCGGGGCCTGTGTGACCCAGTGTCCTCAGCCATTCGTCTACAATCCGACAACCTTCCAGCTCGAACACAATCCCAACGCCAAATACACCTATGGAGCTTTCTGTGTCAAGAAATGCCCACGTAGGTTACACTGATTTAATCATACATGGAATAAACAAATAAATCTAAATTGAAATAAAATCAGAGAATCATCCATTTTAAAGCAGCATCTTTCACAAGTAAGCTCTGTTGTTTTTTTTGACATAGATAATTTTGTGGTGGATCACAGCTCATGTGTCAGAGCCTGTCCGAGCAACAAGATGGAGATGGAAGAAAATAACATCAAGATGTGCATCCCGTGCACTGACATCTGTCCAAAAAGTACAATACTTACCATACTTACAAAGAACAGAAAATAACCTCTACGCTTGTTAGGAACATATGATTGTGGGTATGTTGATGTTTGTTTGTTTGTATGTGGTGTTCAGTGTGTGATGGTATAGGTACCGGCAGTCTTCAAACGGCTCAAACCGTAGATTCCAGCAATATTGAGAAGTTTGTCAATTGCACCAAGATCAACGGCAACCTCATCTTCCTCATCACAGGCATCAAAGGGTGAGGAATGGTTAAATCTTCCAGGCTGATGGTTTTAAGTATTCACAGATGACAAATTTTGTGTCTCTCGTTGAACAGTGATGTGTCCTCAAATCATCTGTACACAAAAAAAATCTAAGTAAAACTTTGAGATGGTCCTCACTCCAGAACTTGAAATCCACGGGGAGGAGTCGGATCCAGATCCAACTCCTCCCACTTTACATATACCTAAACCTACCCATCTCCACCCCCTGATCCCTAACCCCACCCCTAATCCTACCCATCTCCACCCCCTGATCCCTAACCCCACCCCTAATCCTACCCATCTCCACCCCCTGATCCCTAACCCCACCCCTAATCCTACCCATCTTCACCCCCCTGATCCCTAATCCCACCCCTAATCCTACCCATATCCACCCCTGATCCCTAACCCCACCCCTAATCCTACCCATCTCCACCCCCTGATCCCTAACCCCACCCCTAATCCTACCCATCTTCACCCCCCTGATCCCTAACCCCACCCCTAATCCTACCCATCTCCACCCCCTGATCCCTAACCCCACCCCTAATCCTACCCATCTCCACCCCCTGATCCCTAACCCCACCCCTAATCCTACCCATCTTCACCCCCCTGATCCCTAATCCCACCCCTAATCCTACCCATATCCACCCCTGATCCCTAACCCCACCCCTAAACCTACCCAGCTCCACCCCATGATCCCTAAACCCTCCCCTAAACCTACCCAGCTCCACCCCATGAACCCTAAATTGACCCCGTAAACCTACCCAACTCCACCCCTCAGATCAATATCTGACTCCGCCCCCTGGATCTTGTGTACTGCAATGAGGTCCTACTGAAAACTTTTCTGTTTTTAGTACATCGTTATAGTGTAAACCTGCCCTCAGTTTCCAAGACATTCTTACTCCATCAAAACCTGTTTGTTGAGCAAAATATCTTCCCTTACAGGGGTTTTCATGATCACATGTCTTCTAATAACCCTTTTTTCGGCAAATTATTTGCCAGGTGATATTTATCTTATGAAATGCAATCTTTTTTATCACATTTTTTTAGTAATAATTATTAAAGGAGTAGTTCACTTTAAAAAAAGCTTTTGCTGATAATTTACTCACCCCCATGTCATCCAAGATGTCCATGTCTTTCTTTCTTCAGTCGAAAAGAAATTAAGGTTTTTTGATGAAAACATTACAGGATTTTTCTCCATATAATGGACTTCAATGGGAACCAAACAGTTCAAGGTCCAAAAGACAGTTTCAGTGCAAACTGCACACTGTTCAAAGGGCTTTAAACGATTCCAGACGATGAATAAGGGTCTTATCAAGCGAAACGATCACTCATAAAAAAAAAAAAAAAAGTTTAAGTTTTATAAACTCAAACTCTATGATGCGCATTCGTGACTCCCCTGTTCGAACTCGTTTATCAAAATGAACTTTTTTCGTGCCATTTGGTTAATTCAACGAACAAAATGAACGAATTGACTCGGGAAAAGATTTGATCATTTTGATGAACGAGTTCGAACAGGAGAGTCACGAACGCTCATCACAGAACAGAGCAAGGCGAGCATTTGAGTTTATAAAACTTAAACTTTTATTTTTTTAAGTGAGCGATCGTTTCTCTTGATAAGACCCTTATTCATCGTCATTGTCTGGAATCATTTAAAGCCCTTTGAACATTTTGCACTGAAACTGTCTTTTGGACCTTCAACCATTTGGTTACCAGTAAAGAGCATTATATGGAGAAAAATCCTGCAATGTTCTCATCAAAAACCTTAATTTCTTTTCGACTGAAGAAAGAATGACATGGACATCTTTGATGACATGGGGGTGAGTAAATTATCAGCAAAAGTTTTTTTTAAAAAGTGAACTACTCCTTTACTGTTTATTTTTTTTTCTTGCTTTTATTTAACTAAACACAATTATATATTATGACTGAATCAACCTTTCTATATTAGTTTTACGCAAACGTAAGTATCTTTAAGGGCAAGATCAAGTAGAACTGTAGTACAGTGTAATTTGTGACAAACACTATTTGCATTCCTTAAACTCATTACATGTTTTGCTTTGTTTAACAGAGACATGTATCATGGTATTGGCGCTCTGGATCCTGAGCGACTAAATGTGTTCCGCACCGTCAGAGAGATCACAGGTAGAGAGAGGGAGAGAGATTGTCATTATTCTTAAGATAATTTGGTGCATTAAAGCATGCAAATGAAAAAAACAAATGTGAACACAAAATCATTTCTTAAGACACTGTCACATTATTCATGGATCCTTATTTTTACAGCTAATAGGATTTGTTGCAGAATTTATTTGCTGAGTCTAATAGCTTAGAAAAAATGCACTGTTAGTCATGTTAGAAAACTTTTACTTCATTAAAATCTGGTGTGTGCACTGACAGATATTATATTGCAGTTAATGGAGTGAAACGTAATGAAACCCGGCACAATAAGAAAGACCTATGACTTGTCGTGAATGCATTTCCCATGCCCGCCATATAAACACACCTCTCATATTGATCATAAGAACATGTGCAACTCTCATGGAAATTACTCCCAATGAAACATGATATTTGTTTAATATCTTGGTGGGATATTACATTTCTATGATTCTTCATTACTTTTGCAAGTAGTAGACTACTTATTCTTTATTTTTTTCTTTGCTTTTTACTGCCACATCTAGTTAACTGTTAATAGGATTCAAATCTTCACTCTTAGAAGAAAATGTTCTATATAGAACCTTAAAAGGTTCTATCAGCGCTACATATTTGGAACCCCTATACACTCTTAAAAAAGGGTTCCTCTGGGTTCTATATAGAACCCTGGGATTCCATACTTGGCCAATAGAAAAAATGTTTTTTACCAAAAAAAATGGTTCTATATAGAACCATTTTGGAGTTCCATATATGAAGTGGGGGTTGGAACCATTTCTGGTTCTAAATAGAACCATTTCTTCTAAGAGTGTTGTTTGTCAATTCCATCCAAAGGTTACTTGAACATCCAGTCTTGGCCAGAAAACATGACTGACCTTGGTGTCTTTTCCAACCTTGTCACCATAGGAGGAAGAACTCTTTATAGGTACAAATCACATCTTATTATTAAGCATTTACCTTATTTGCATTATCATTATTGGTCAACAACATTTTCATACAGTACATCTATCAAATTGTCTGTTAATTGACCACCAAATAAAATTGCAAACAATATGAAAGAGCGATAGGTATGGAGGTTGTTAGTGATCCTCATCTCATGTTTTGTCAGTGGTATTTCTCTGCTGATCCTGAAGCAGCGCTGGATCTCTTCACTGCAGTTCCAGTCTTTGAGAGAGATCAGCGCCGGTAACGTCTACATGACCAACAACAGCCAGCTCTGCTTCTACAATACAGTGAACTGGACCGGTCTGTTCCGCACCAGCACCCAGAGAGCTCTGATCAAGAACAACAGGGACACCAGAGAGTGTAGTGAGTGTTCTACTGCCAAAAGAAAGAGAAAAAAATGGTTTTAATGTTGGGTTAGTAAAACTTGTTTTCTATTTTGTGACAATTCAAAATGTGTCACTATTTGGTAAGACACTACAGATCAACCCGGTCTCATCCCAAGACGTCATATAACTGACGTTTTGGGACGTCTTTCGACCATACGTCAATATTCGCCTTTTTAGGGCCCCCTTAAACGTCGGTAGATGAGGTTATGGGATCCTAACTCCACCCCAGACCTAAACCTAACCCTAAACCTAACCCGTCACCTAACTGACGTTAAAGGTAAAGCGTCAGTTGTATGACGGCCCGGGATCGCCATCTACCGACGTTTAAGGGGGCCCTAAAAAGGCGGATATTGACGTATGGTCAAAAGATGTCCCAAGACGTCAGTTATATGACGTCTTGGGATGAGACTGTGTTGTACAGATAGCCTGATGAGTAATCACATTGAGTACATTAAGAAAATTGCATTCAGGAAATGTTAATGTTTACATATGCAAATTATCTCATTAAATAAATTAATGTATTACCTAATTAAACACTACTTTACAGAAATTTCCAGAACAGAAATTTCAACATTGGTTCACTATTTTTGTTTAGTTTTTGACATATTTTTACAGAGAATAATTGTCAACAGCCCAAAAAATGAAATACACTTTCACCATATTTTTTAGGAATAAAATATGTTTTTTGGGGGGACTTTGAATAAACAATAGCATATTTTATCCCCTTACACTAAACCTACACATCACAGAAAACGTCCTGCATTTTCACATTTTCAAAAAACATCACTTAGTATGATTTATAAGCCGTTTGATTATAAATCATACTAAGACAATTGTTTTACAGGGCAATATCTTATGTGTGATAAGAATTCAGTGAACTGATGAAATGGAGAGGCACAGGCTTATCTGTAATGGAGATGTTGACAGTTGCAGAACACTTCCCACAGTGCCCCTCTGCCAAGCCACGCTTGATGTAATTAGTGTGATAATAAGTGTGTGGTGTGCAGGATCAATCGCGCTGTTAGCTGGCTCATCATTGGCCTCTTTTCCACACTACTGATCACAGTAGTCTGATATCCCTGGATTGTTCAACAGCCCTGATTCATGGATTCGGTAGCCATATCTAACCTCAGAAATATGTATTTTAAAAAATTGAAAATCTAACATGGGTGGTTTTCTTTCTTATGCCAACAATTTTTTTATTGTAAGTTGGGGAGATGTTTAGCCATATATACACCAGAATCTGGATGACATGGTCTAAAAAAAAAAAAAAACTCAATCCATATCATGGGGCCTTTAAAATGTTTATTGTGTAAATGGTGTTTATATATTGGCAGTATACTGTATGAGAGTAAAATAATTTCTTTGAATGTCTTCTGCAGCTCAGCAAAAGATGGTTTGTGATTCGCTGTGTTCAGCGGCAGGATGCTGGGGTCCCGGTCCAGATCAATGTCTTTCTTGTAAATACTTCAGCCGAGGAAGGACGTGTGTAAAATCCTGTAATCTTTATGATGGGTGAGTAAAAGACAAGTTGGACACAGACTTCAGATAATGAAGAAACAATATAATCTGGTCTGTCTAGAATCTACACTTTATTTCAATGGTACACTTTAGGCATTCTACTAACTATAAGAACCTTCACAACTACATGTTAACTAACTCTCATTAGTGTTTTAGTAGGCTGTTAGTAGACCGTTTGGTTTGGGTTGGTGGAATAAGTTGACATAGTTGACAAATTTAAAAAGTTAGTAGAATATTAGTAGAATGTACTTCTCTAAATCTCTGTCGGGGGACTATCAAAATATCAAAACCACAAATATTGCAGTTTCTTCGAGTTTCTTTTTTGAGGAAACTGCAATAAATATCCTTTTAAAAACATTTTATATTATTATTCATATAATGCACAGCATGTAATTCACAACATAATTTGTTAATTACTAATTTTAATTATTTAAGCCTACGTTTTTGTGGCAATATCTATTTAAAGGGATACTCCACTTTTTTTTGGAAATAGGCTCAAACAGTTGAGTTTTACCCTTTTCGAATCAATTCAGCCGATTTTCTGATATTTAGAAGAATATCAGTAACCAGACAGTTGCTGGTCTCATTGACTTCCATAGTATATTTTTTTCCTACTATGGAAGTCAATGAGACCAGAAACGGTCTGGGTACAGATATTTTTCTAAATATCAGAAAATCGGCTGAATTGATTTGAAAACGGTAAAACTCAACTGTTTAACTCTGGGGGAGTTGTAAAATGAGCCTATTTCTAAAAAAAAAAAGTGGAGTATCCCTTTAAGAAACCTAGATCCAAAAATCCAGTCGAGTGGTCAATTGTCACGTTTATTTATCTTTACAGACCAGTTACATGACTTCATTCTGCTAATGTTTCATGAAAGAGACCCATCGTGTGGGCAGCATTTTAAACTCCACAAGTTCTGACGTACACATCACTAGATTATTGGGCCATGGTTACTGCAGTATTTGTTGTGTTTTATGAAGACTATCTATCTTTTAGATTGCCATTCACCCCTAGTCACTTTGTAAACACTTTGAGCCTTGGGGATTTGTAAGAAAAGATTAAAAGAATCAGAGAGAGGGATGGATTTCATCTAAAAGTTACTAGTCTGAACGCAGAAGGCAGCAGCACTATATCTGGCCAGTGCTCCTGCACAGGCCACAATCCAGCTAATTGTTCCACGGCCTGTCCCAAGCGAACTCAGAACACACTGCCATCTGTGAGTGACAAAGAGGAAACACTGATCTGACAACAAATTTGCATTCTGGTCCTCTGGGGCCGTCAGAGAAGAGCTCTGTGGTTGGCACTGCGTTTCTGGTGTAGTCATTAAACAATGGCAACTCTGACCAACATCTGAATAGGATTCCCGTGGCAGAAAAAATGTAATTTAGTTCCTTACAATACTCTACAATAGCTGTGGGGGAGTGTCATATTTTAGAGAATGAACTGGGGTCTCATTACACTCTATTAATTTTGCTGTAAATCAGCTGCTGTTGTGCGGAGTCTATGATGTGCCAAACCGCTCCAGTTGCTCAACCAAGAGTTCGGACCTGAGAGCAGCGCTATGTATTTTTCCTGAAGTAATTGGTCTTAGACCACCAAAAATCATCACTTCTGTTTTATTAGCATTAAAACTTAAAAAAATGTATCATCAACATCATCGAGACACTCTATTAACGAACTGACAGTGTCATTATTTTTAATTGGCTTGTACATCTGGTTATCCTCAGCGTAACAGTGAACAGATATGCCATGTTTCCTAATTACTAGTAGCAAATACAGTAGCAAATACAGTGAAAGGAGAAGGGGACCCAAAATTGAGCCCTGGGGGACCCCACAAGAGAGAGAGGTGCAGAAGAGGATTCATAACTTCACAGATGATGCAGATAGTCCGACCTTAGGTTGTGTGTCCACCAAAGCGTTTTTAGCCAGCCGAAAACACTAGACGCTCTGCTGAAGACGCCATGCTTTGGGCGCTTGAGAGCGTTTTGGCAGCGCAGCGTTTTTTTCTGTTGAGACGTTTCGTTGCTATGATACAGAATATATGCAGCAGTTTGAATGTTGTGACAGTTGGTCGGTGTGGTTTAGTCCCGCCCCTCCTCCCCTGTGATTGGACGGCTGGGTAAAATGTGACAGTAATGAGCTCTGCGTTTTATCCAAAGTTTAACATTGTTCAACTCCCAGCGACCAGTAAAAACGCTGGGCGCTTCAGCGTGAGAAAAACACTCAGCGCCTCGGTACGCTCATGGCTAGAATCTACACTTTATTTAAAACATTGAAAACAATTGAAAACATACGCCAGGGGCGTGGAAAAACGCTTTGGTGGCCACGTGGCCTTATAGAAGCTTTGAGAAGCAGTTTAATTAAAATGAAAACAAAATGATAAAATAAAATATTTTAAACAAGAGTTGTAGGTAGGTAAATGAAACATTTTTAGAGAATCGTTTTAAATGTGTGCTGAATTAGATTTTAATTTTGATATCCATTTGACAGTTGTAGGTAGATTGGTAGACAGGAGCCTTGGTAGACAGTTCTGATTCTGATTATAGAGAGCCTAAGTACCCCCACCCCCACCCCCACCCCACCCCCCTTTCCGGTCGACCACCATGGGACCTTATTTCGGAAAAATATTGAATGGTAGTCAATGGCGAGAGACAACAAATATTTTGATCTCGTTTGAATTGTGCCCTGAATTACACATATGATGTTTGTCAATTTAAAAGATACATTTTAAAGTAAAGAAAGTCGCAGTTTGATGTAAAACCGTTGAGGTATAAGACTGTGAAAATACGTAATTACAAAGACCACAAACCCCAAAGGCGCACATTTTCTCCCAATGAATGAAGCTAACTTTACTGAGGCTGTCTGTCATTGTTTCTACAGTCTTAACGTATAATCGTAATGTTAATGTCTATAATGTCTTTTTCTAACAACACAATGCCCCACTTTTTCATTCTTTTCCTCTTCTCCTTCCTTTCTTCTACTCCCCTTTCAGAGCCATTACTCTCTCCAGGTCTGGATATTAAGAAAGGCTATACTCCTTCTCATTGCCCCAGTCTACGGTTGGACATTGTTAGATGTGGGTCATAGACTTAGCCGAGGCTGTATTGTTTTTTCTGGTAGCATTGCTCTAAGGGATCTAGACTCTCCTGGAGCATGGCTCGGACAGGTTTGAGATTCCAATTGAGCAAAGAAGCTTCAGGGCCTTGCCTATCATCGCTATATTAGTTACTGGGAGCAATGTTGTGCACAGTGTGTCCCATCACACACTAACTTATTATTGGCGAAGGCCTTGGAGCTTTAGTGCTAAGGGTTTTTAGATTGATCTAACCACAAGCAGGCACTGGTCAGCATGGTGTAGTTAGTATTGATGTTCCAATAGATTTTTTTGATTTTTTTGCACCGGGAACAATGCAAGTCGACACCATTGTGACTAAAAGTTTGCTAAGAAGCATTTCCTACAAGGCATTATTCGACTCTGGTTAAGCATATCCATAGCAGACTGGTGGAAGGGGCTTTGGATGGGAACATGAACAATGCATTATGGGTGTTAAGACAACAATCTTTTTTTTCTCTTTTTCTCTCTCTCTATTTCTAGTTAGGTAGCACAGATTATATATATTTTTTTCCTGCCTTTCTGATGCATAGGCAGTCAAGTTTTATAGAATGCCCATTTAAGTACCCCTTTAGAGTGGTAGGTAGATGGGTAGATGGAAGACTTGGAAATTAGTTACAGTAAGTTGGTTTAGGGCATCACATTAGCACCCATTCTGACCATGACATTTTCCAGTGTGAGAAACTTGAAACTGTGAGTGCTCGTACACTCGATTTCCGATGTTTTAAGATCTTGAAGGTTTCTTTGATCCCCACTTTGTTATTGACAAGGCACCATCTTCCCCTGTTTTGGAACCGCCTCTCAAAATCTCCCTCTGAAACTCGGGCTGATGGAAACGAACAAAGGAAAGGGTATTGATGGCTCTGCTAGGCAGCTTTTCTGCCGTATCTCCCACAATCTGAGCTGCCATCTGCTTAGATAAAATTTAAAGAGGACTGTTTGTTCTATCCTCTCAGACCAGTGCAGAGAAAGATTTCTCTAATTAAAATGCCATTATTTTTTCATGGATCTTACTCAGCTAGCATATTCGCCAAGTTCTCGCCAGTGTGTGAATGCAGTGTCTGTGGTTCAGTTGGCCATGGTTCAAGAAGACATGGAGGATGAGTCGCAGACAAAACAAAACCTGCTGTATGTGTTGTCGCTGAGACAATGTGCTTGGACTGAAATTCTTTTGACTGATTGGCATGAGAAAATAAGAATTAAAGGAATATTTAAAACACAATTGTTTAAGCATAAACAGACACATAGCAATAATATATTACTGTCTGAATATTTCTATTTGTTTGAATGTTTTAGTGATGATCGAGAGTTCGCCAATGGATCTGTGTGTGTGGAGTGTGACAACCAGTGTGAAAAGGCTGAAGATAAAACTCTTAGCTGTCATGGCCCTGTAAGTAAACCAACCAGTGTTTAACTTTCTTAATATATTCCAAAGAAAAACAAAATGTTTTCTTCATAATATATTTCATAAACATGTATTGACTTCACAAGAGTAGTTCACTTGTAAAAAAAACTTTTGCTGATTACTCACCCCCATGTCATCCAAGATGTCCATGTCATTCTTTCTTCAGTCGAAAAGAAATTAAGGTTTTTGATGAAAACATTCCAGGATTTTTCTCCATATAATGGACTTTAATGGGAACCAAATGGTTCAAGGTCCAAAAGACAGTTTCAGTGCAAACTGCAGACTGTTCAAAGGGCTTTAAACGATTTCAGGCGATGAATAAGGGTTTTATCAAGCGAAACGATCGCTCATTTAAAAAAAAAATATAACAAAGTTTAAGTTTTATACGCTTAAATGGTCGCCTTGCTCTGTTCTGTGATGCGCGTTCGTGACTCCTGTTCGAACTCGTTCATCAAAATGAACAAATCTTTTTTGTGTCATCTGGTTCATTCAACGAACGAAATGAATGAGTTGACTCGGGAAAAGATTTGTTCATTTTGATGAACAGGAGAGTCACGAACGCTCATCACAGAACAGAGCAAGGCGACCATTTGAGCTTGTAAAACTTAAACTGTTATTTTTATTTTTTGAAATGAGCGATCATTTCGCTTGATAAGACCCTTATTCGTCATCTGAAATCGTTTAAAGCCCTTTGAACAATTTGCACTGAAACTGTCTTTTGGACCTTGAACCGTTTGGTTCCCATTTAAGTCCATTAAATGGAGAAAAATCCTGGAATGTTTTCATCAAAAACCTTAATTTCTTTTCGACTGAAGAAAGAATGACATGGACATCCTGGATGACATGCGGGTGAGTAAATTATTAGCATTTTTTTTTTTTAAAGTGAACTACTCCTTTAAAAATCTACCATTTTACAGAAATAAAAATGGGTTACAAAAGCCATTTAATGTTGACAATTATTAAAATGCCTTTTAATTTGACTTCACTACTTAAGCCCCACCCACCACGGGCATCACTGTGATATTTTGGATATTTGTCTGCAAATTAACTTAGCAGTACTCAAACTTTTCTGTAAACATTGGTTTTAGACTTTAAACGCAGATGAACAAAGCTGTCAGCTTCTTAAGATAACCTGTCTGTCCATCTTTACATAATTAGCAAACATCAGAGCTGTCAGAGCATGTAAGAACTCACCCAACTGTGACATCCACTTCAAAATGGGCAGTTATTTATATCAAAATGTATGATTTTATGTTGTCAACACCACTATGTGACTTAAGTAAAACTTTAATGTTGCTCAAACTCACAAGAAAGTACCAATATTTGATATGTGCATAAAACAGTACAGTGTTTCTTTTGGGTTAAGCATCAATATAACATTATTGTAAGTGGTTTATTTTCCTTTATTAATCCCTCTTGGTTTCCAAGACAAATATTTTATTGGTGATTCTCCTGCTTTTGGTCTGCATGGTTTAGGGTGCAGATCACTGCGTGAAATGCTTGCATCTGAAAGACGGTCCCAACTGTGTGGAGAAATGCCCTGATGGTCTGCAGGGAGCAAACAGCTTCATCTTCAAATATGCTGAGACCAACAACGAGTGCCATCCCTGCCACCCCAACTGCACCCAGGGGTAAGCATCTGCCTGTTTGTGTGTTTGCTTTTTCCTCCAGGCCAGCACTACTCAACACAAAACGCTTTTTTTTTTGTTTGAGGGCCTGTGATTTTATCATCATGGCAACTGCAATAATTACAGTACAAACATCTTTCCATGTCTTATTGCCTTAATAATAAGAAGCAAGTTATAAATACCATGTGATAAATACCATGTGAAGGTAGAGATTTGAATTTTACTGCAACTGTGGCTTATCCAATAATTTTTTCATCGTACTGAGAATGCTGTTATTTGATCAAAACTACAGTAATATTGTAAGATATTATTTACAAATTAAAGTAACTGTTTTCTATTTTGATTTTAAAATAAAATGTATTTCTGTGATCCAAAGATGAATTTTCAGCATCATTACTCCAGTCTTCAGTGTCACATGATCCTTCAGAAATCATTCTAATATGATGATTTGCTGCTCATTTTCTATTATTTGAAAACGGTTTACTGCTTATTTTTGTATAAACAATGATACAGTCTTTCAGGATTCTTTGATGATGAATATATAATGTTTTTGTAACAATGTAAATGTCTTTACAGTTACTTTTAATCAATGTAATGTATAAGCTTTTTAACCCTAAAGCTGCATTCTGGACAAATGTGGCAAATAGTTTTGATTTATTTTTAAAAAATACTTCACTTGATCTGAGCGGTACAAGACTTGGCTACTTTTTCTAAATTTGCCTCCTGAACACACACAATTTTTATTTTTTTTTTGACTCAATTCTACAATGTTAAGTTGGTGGGAAAAAACCCTCCTTAATCTTGTATTTGGGTCAAAAATGGGTACCCATAGAAATGAATGGGAAAAACGAATGTAATGTAGAGCATTCTAAAATAAGCCAAAATAAGACACCAGGTGACCGCAAAGTCACTTCAACTTTAGGTTTTAGCTCTAAGGACTTATTGGAATGATATTTTAATGTAGTTAAAAAAAAATTTAAAAAACATAAAAATAAGCATAGAAAATATGGTACTTTTTGAAGTAAATAAATTCAAAAATACCCCCAAAACAAATTAAAAACACCATAAATGGATAGCCAAAACATTATCGAAGACAGTGATATAACATTTATAATAAATAAAAATTAGGATCACACTTGAGTCCTCTGTGCCCACATTTGTCCACAATTACAGGATTAAGGGATATAAAGTGAATACGGTTTGAGGGCTACAAGAGAACAAAGTCAAATGTGCCATTTACCCCTGTGTGCCTTTAGCCCCATTGTACCCTAATATTATTATTATTATTATTTAGGATTCTTTGATGAATAGTATATTTGAAATAGATAACCTTTGTAACATTATATAAAAAAAACGAATACTATATTTGATGGAAATGCATACCTACTCGTTTTTAAAAGAATAGCTTTAAAACTGATTTGAGACTAAAGTATCCTCTTTTCAGAAGTTCACTAGCCCTTCTCGAGGCAATTATTTTGCTCAGTTTCATCTTGGAAATCACATTCATTCAAAACAGCCTAATCTACATGTAACTATCTAAACTTCAACTGTCCAGTGGGTTGATGAATTTGGGTTGCAGTTCCACAGACCTTCGGTGTCACGTCCCGTAGATCTGGGGCAGATCATACTGCGCATGGACACACAAGAGACATCCACCCCAGTCTGAGTCTTTGGTTTGTTCTGGTCTGTCTTGGCTCTCAAATCAAAGCTCTTGCAATGCTCTAGGACACCATAGCAAAGCGCTTGCGATCCCTTCATCTTGTGGGTGACAGTCATTGCCGCTGGTTACTGTCAGGCATGGGCTCTTCAGCACGGCTCTCTGTGATTACTAAACCCAGTCACCACTGTCACAGTGCTCCAACATGCCTTATTTCGGTGTGTAAAGCTCCTGAGATGATCATCAAAGAGGCTAATGCTAGATAGATGACTAGGTAGATCACATGGTGCACATTTACTGTTCAAAGCTTGGGCTCAGTAAGATTTCTTTCATGATTTTGAAAAGCATGCTCACCTGTGTTTATTTGATAAAAAATGACAGTAAAAACAGTAAAATTATGAAATTTAAAGTAAAACATAAAATATAATTTATTCTTGTGATGTCGAAGCTGAATTTTCAGCATCATTACTCCAGTCTTCAGTGTCACATGATTATTTGAAAACGGTTTACTGCTTATTTTTGTCTGAACTGATCCAGTTTTTCAGGATTTTTTGATGAATAGATGGTTCAAAAGAACAGTTTTTCTTTGAAATAATGTTTTTGTAACAATATAAATGTCTTTACAGTCACTTTTGATCAATGTAATCGCTCTAATTTTCTGTATCACAGGTGTACTGGACCCCGGATTCAAGATTGTATTGGGATGCTGGACAGGTAAACACCCAAATGTGTTCCTCATACATTTTGTTTGTTTTTTTCCCCAAACTAATCAAGGCACTGGTTTTATATATTAAGAATCAATTAATTACAATTCAAAACATTACAAATCTTTACTTTATCAGGGCATAGAACGAATCCAAAAAGAAAACTGAATTTAAACTGAGCGATATCTTTTCCTCCAGGACGCCTC
The DNA here is from genome assembly GCF_016745375.1 of Pimephales promelas. Next base: position 4,774,822 of record NW_024121532.1, read on the forward strand.
TGATTGCAGCTGGGGTGATTGGGGGGATGTTTGTGGTCGTAATCGTGGCGCTCGGATTTGCTATCTTTTTCCGTCGGAAGAGCATCAAGAAGAAAAGAGCTTTACGGCGTTTCTTAGAAACAGAGGTGAGAGCTAAAAATATGCCAACATTTAAAAGGAGTTTCAATCATTTGGATGCGGTGCACTAATTTTAGAAACATTTGATATCAGGAGACGCAAAGTCCGAACAAACAAAATCCGCATAGAAAGCCTGCAGGGAAATTGGTGTTGTGGTGCATGGACAGGTCTGTGGGCTCTATAGACACTCTCAACTTTCCATTTGAAAGTGCCTCTCTCACTTCAATGGTGGGAAACCTCAAATGGAATAATGGAGATCATTTTCAGATCTTTAAATGGCAAAGTACTTCAAAATGTTCTGCAACCAGTATGTGTGTGAATGTGCATTTGAAATAAAGTCAATAGTATGGAATCTGCAGTTTTGTTAGGGAGTGTATAGCCCCAAATTGATTTACTGTTTCAGTATCTACTTCTTGCAGAAAAATCTAGTGTTTCAGGATCATTTGTTGTTGTTTATATTGAAAGACATAAAACATACAATATACTCAAAATTATTTAGAAATAGGGTATGTCTTTAGCAACCATTATGACATAGGATGTTTTATTTTAATGGTGGTTCTGTCACCCATATTAAAGAGTGGAAACCTTTGGAAAACGTATAGCAATCTGAATTGGGAGGACCGGAGCATACATGCAGGAATATATGGATGCAATAGCTCACATACTGTAGATAATGAGGTTCAACACTATGAAGATCCTTGAAGGTTAAAATAAGTATTTTGAACTGAATACATGATGAGATTGGCAACCGCTGCAGAGTGATATGAATAGCAAGTTGTAAATATGAGAAGTACAGCAGCAAAATTGTGCATGTTTTTTTAAAAGGTATTGCAATTTGTCAAAGGTAAATGAAAACAGATTAAGACGCCATGGATTAGTCTTCCGGGTTTTGACGTCATCCCTGCAGCACTCTTTAACGTCACTGAGAATCTCTGTATAAACACAGGCATGACACGAGAAGTAAAGAAGGGGAGATAAAAACGCAATTTAAACTGAAAAAAGCAGAGCAAATTGGCAAAACCAAATGAAAACATATGATGACAATAATGAAATCATATCGCTTGGGCTGTCAAATGATTAATCGCGATTAATCACATCCAAAATAAAAGTTTGTGTTTACATAGCTAATATATGTGGGTGCACTGTGTATAGTTATTTTTATATATAAATAAATACACACATGCATGTATATTTAAGAAAAAAATATTATTTTATAAATAAAATATTTATATTTATATATACTACAGTATATACATGGAAATATTTCTTAAATATATACAAGCATGTGTATAAAATAATTATACACAGTGCACCCACATATATTATGTTAACGAAACTTTTATTTTGGATGCGATTAATCGCGATTAATCGTTTGACAGCCCTACATACCGCCTATAATGGTGCCAACTAGTTACTGGCAGATGAAGTTCAAGTAGGTATTGTAGTTATGTATAAATTTTGATTGTTTTTGAGCAGTTGGTGGAGCCTTTAACGCCGAGCGGTACGGCGCCAAACCAGGCACAGTTACGCATACTGAAGGAGACGGAGCTTAAGAGGGTCAAGATCTTGGGAACAGGAGCCTTTGGCACTGTTTACAAGGTACTACATTCACTTTTATAATTCATGTGTGTATGAATTTTGCGTGTTTACTGAACTTTTTTTTTTTTGATAAGGGAATCTGGGTTCCAGAAGGAGAAACGGTGAAGATTCCAGTGGCCATAAAGATACTCAATGAAAGTACAGGACCTAAAGCCAATGTGGAATTTATGGATGTGAGTAGAATTAAACTTCACTTTACTGTTTACCATCATTTGCAAATTGCAGTGCAAGAACAAACAAGTGAATGAATATAGCCAACAGTGCAAAATGCATATCAAATAATTAGCAGTATACATTTTTATACATTTAACGTTAAATAAATATAACTAAACAACTTAAGCTCTTGATTGTGAAGCCATATGATTTGAGGGGAGGTGTTCACATGGATAACAAGTTTTTAAACTAGGCTCATTTTGCATTTCATTTATGTAACTGAATTATTGCATTAATATGCACTACTGTTCAAAATGTGGTGTTTGCAAGATTTTGAATGAAGTATCTTATGCTCACCAGGGCTGTATTAATTTGATCAAAAATTACAATATTATATTACAATTTTAATATATTTGTCAAATGTAATTTATTCCTGTGATGCAAAGCTGATTTTCAGCATCATTACTCCAGTCTTCAGTGTCACATGATCCTTCAGAAATCATTCTAATATGCTGATTTGGTGCTCAAGAAACATTTCTGATTATTATCAATGTTGAAAAGTTGTGTTCCTTGATATGTTTGTGATTATCAGGATTGTTTGATGAATAGCAAGTTTAAAAGAACTGCATTTATTGGAAATGTAAATCTGTATAACATTATAAATGTCTTCACTGTAAATTTGATCAGTTTAATGAATCCTGAATGTAGGAATGAAGTTAATTAATTAATTAATTAATCTCTGAGTATGTTTTGTGATCTGACTCTGTGTGCTCAGTAACGTTTCTCAGTGTTGCTTCTATGAGATGCGATAGAGAAAGAAAACAACTGAACCTGCAGATTATAAATTCCTCTTGCAGTCGTTCTAGGTCTCCCTTATGGTTTTGGAGCAGTTTTGATGTTGATTCAATTATGATATCCTGATATGTATCGTATCTTGAGGTAGTTGGCGATACCCAACTCTAGTTTGGAGTCCTAGAATGTATAATGACCAAAAATGATCCATAGTGTTGATGAAAACAGCAGATTTCCAGTGTTTCTCTTTTTGTCCTCCAGGAGGCGCTGATCATGGCCAGCATGGAGCATCCTCATTTAGTGCGTCTGTTGGGGGTCTGCTTGAGTCCCACTATTCAGCTGGTAACTCAGCTCATGCCCCACGGCTGCCTGCTGGACTACGTCCACGAGCACCAGGAGAACATCGGCTCCCAGCTGCTGCTCAACTGGTGCGTGCAGATCGCAAAGGTAAGACTGTGTGTTTGCCTTTGTTGTACAGTGAAACACATTGTCTCAAATAATGAATCTCTACATACCCTTCCCAGAGTTCATAGTAAATGCACTGTACTTGAAGGTTTTCTTACCCTGAACGCACATATCTGCAGGCTGCTGAACCACTAAACACTCAGTTGCTTTGGCTCAGTCGGGTACCACATCAAACGCAAGGGCGTTCTTAGAAGTGCTTCGAAGGAAGAAGCTCCGGTGTCTCATGCGTCAAATGAGTGCAACTGCCCCCCCTACCATGTTTAAAGAGAAAATCTTTTTCCTTCAGCTCTGTGATTGAAACGTTATGTAATGGACTGGTGTATGAAGAAGTTCAAGGAAAATATCCTCAGCTACCCATTTCCTACTCAGCATTGCATGAAATATTTATTTAGCTGTGGTGCTCAAACAGTCCAGTTTGTGTCATTTGCCAATCCAGTTTCTCACTTCAGTACTGGTAATCCCTGTCTATCTACACGCTAAAAATGAATATGCTTTATTTAATCAAAAAAAAAAATTGTGGCAACAGATTACAAGCAGTATTATTAATAAATTTAACAAATTAGAATTGAGTAATAATTTATTAAATTAATTCCTTAAAAGTTAACCATTTAAAATGAGTAAAACTTACAACAACAACCCCAAAAAAACATAAATTGAGTCATCATTATGGTGATCGGTGTTTGTTTTAGGTTTGTTTTAAAATTACGGTTTTCTCCTTATCAAATTAATTCCTTGAACGTTAACCATTTAAAATGAGTAAAACTTACGAAAACAACCCCCCCAAAAAAAAAACATAAATTGAGTCACCGTTATGGTGATCGGTGTTTGTTTTAGGTTTGTTTTAAAATTACGTTTTTTACGGCTATTTAGGTAATCCCTGTCTATCTACACGGTAAAAATGAATATGCTTTATCTAATCAAAAAAAAATTGTGGCAACAGATTACAAGCAATATTATTAATTAAATTTAACAAATTAGAATTGAGTAATAATTTATCAAATTAATTCCTTAAAAGTTAACCATTTAAAATGAGTAAAACTTACAAAAACAACCCCCAAAAAAAAAACATAAATTGATGTCACCAATATGGTGATCAGTGTTTGTTTTAGGCTTGTTTAAAATAACGTTTTTCTCCTTCAGTGATTCTGCTTGTTAACATCAGGTGTCTTCAATGTTGGCAATATAAAATAAGAGTTCTCAATTAATCTTTTTTTAAGATATTGCATAAAAATGCTGGATGTAAAAGCCAAGACGAGAATAAAATGTCCAAAATGTGCAAACAAAACATGAGACTGAAATGCTGCTTTAGACATTGAAGAAATTGTTTGAGGCGAAGCATTGTTAAAGCTTTAAAAGAGAATTAACTATTCAAGCTGAGCAAATTAGGTCATATAATCATCAAATATATATAGGCTAGCATTATATTTCCCTGTGTGTTGGGCAGAAAAGGAATCCACTGACCTCAATCGAGAGCCATAATCACGGTTCAGTCTGAGATTGTTGACCAGCATGTCATCTCTCGGAGAAGCTAGAGAGTTTAAGGTTGGATCTGTGTTTGATTTCTCACCTGCTGTGGTCCTCAGGATATTAATCCTCTCAATCGTCCATTAGATAACCCTGCTGTGTTCACCCAGTGACCTGTGATTGCTGCCCAGTCCTTTTAGATATTGGCGTCGTGCTCTCCTATCATACAGAACCTGTGTGTAGTGCAAGGGCATGGGCTCCTCCTCCTGCTGTGTTCTTGGAGAAGCTTGAGACTTATTTTATTGTGAGTGAATTTCCGGACCTGTTGCTTTCTCACGCCTAGACCTGAGGAACATGACAGCTGAAGTGAAGAGAAAGTTAGATGCCAGGGAGAGAGGAGACCGATTTTGACGCCTTCAGCGTTTCAAGATGTTTGAGTTGGACTGCAGCATTTTCAATGTAGGATTTTTCAACTACTTCAGACCGATTCCTCTCTCTCTCTTCTGGTTCGCGTACAGGATTAATGTCATCTTTCATACCATTGCTCATTTACTTTGCACCTTTTGTCTGAGAATACAAGATCTGAATTAGTCAGATAGTGCCATGACAAATGAGAGTGCCTTGAATATGCAGTAGGTGCCTATGAAAACATAATTTAACCAAATCATATTTGTGGTGTCCAATATGAAAATCCATTTCTGCCTCAAAGTTAAAAAAGGAAGGGAAATATGACTTTATATCTCACAAAGTTACTTTATCTCTTAAATACATTTATTTCTTTAGTAGTAACACTCTCAAACTACATTAATCTGTGTCCGTTTTTATGTTATATATTTGTTGGAGATTACATGTAATTCTCAGAATGCAGTATTCTGTATCTAAAAATAAAATATCTTTTTTTTTCCTTTTACATGCATATTTTTTACCTTCCTCATTTAATAATACAGGCATCAGGCATTTAAATGTGGAAAAGTTCAAAATGACATATTTTTGTAGACAATGGCTTATTGAAAAATCATAATTATGAATTTGATTTGGCATTGCAGTATGAATGAAAGAGGGTTATAATATTCTTTCTAAAACCGTGGATAAAGTATGTGGCTGTGGTAGAGCTCATTTGCATATTTCCAAGCTAACTTGGCATCAAAAGTGATACCCTCCATCAGATGATGGGTGTCATTTGAATAATTCCCAGCATCCAGCATTTATCTGCCAGGGAAAAAAAAACAATGCCAACAAATATATTTGAAAAGAGCTAGTTATCATCATTGCATCCATTTAGACTATTATCTTATCACGTTCAAATCTTATACCTTGTACCGTGTTTTTCATAGCAACATACACATGTTTTCTCTCATGCAGTAATTGATATCTATTGTATATTACTGACATTGCAAAGTTTCCTCTTCCATTGCATAAGAAACTTAATGGACTCTTCTGTTTCTATCATCTATGATGTTACTTGTAGAATTCCTGAGGAGAAATAAAAAATGCAATCAATTTCCGATACAGTGATAATATAGCTCACATCATTCGTTTTATTATGGCAGACTCAATGCATATGTTGTTTTCTATCTAAGCAAATGCAACTCAATTGTGGTGCAGCAAGTACCCATACCTTTGGCTTTTCTATCTTCATTTCAATTTGAAAGTATTGTTTGTTAATAAGCATTTTTGTTTATTTCTTTTTTTAAATTCACCTTTAAATGCATTCGGCATTTTCCATCACCAAACAATCCCTAATCCAAGCTGAATAAATGCTTTCATTCAGCCCGATTATCACTCTGGAAAATGCAGAGAGTCTCTGAAACCCTCCAATTACAGCGAGGGATCCGCTGCACTAATAGATGTATGGAGTTTGGATTTGGGGGATTGAAACTCTGATTGGATCATTCATTTCAAGATAGTTGACTATGAAAAGAGCTGAGGTGTCCTTATCACAGTCAGATTAGAGTGAACTAGGCTAATTCAAGACGCCTGCAGCTGATGGGACTCTGTGCTCGTGAATGATTTAGTAATGTTTGCTTTTGAAGATGTGGGCAAAAGAAGAAATCATGATCCGGTACTGAAAGAGGATGTTTTTTCATTCAGTCATCTGATTTCAGTCTCATAGGATTGCCTGGCCTTTAAACAAATGTGTTTTAGCCAGCTATAAATAGTTTCGTATAAACATCTGTTTGTCTTTCAGAACACATTGGCTTTGAGATTTTGTCCATGTCCACACTTTGCACCAATGTAGTGTTTAGCAAGGCAGGTCATTTATCATTAAATTTGTGATAATATGTTAAACTTCATTTGTCTTTCATGTTGTAATTTAACCACTTAACTGTCACCGTCCCACAGGGACGTTTTGCCACTATATTTTTAAAACAATAATATCTTAGTAAATAATATTAATAAACTATATATCATTTGAAAGCTTACAATCTCTAGTTTCCATATTTGGTGACTGATTTTCAAAATATATTACAGAGGAGCCATACTTTATCAATATACAACAAGAATATTTTCATACTCATAAGGCGTGTTCAGACCTTTATTTTAAAATAGCAGTAAACATGAAAAATCATGAAAAATTGGTAGATACCTCAGTTTGTTTTGATGCCAAAAGTTCAAAAGACAGAATCCATTCAATTATTTTGGAAAAAAAAAAGGTCTGAAAAGTTTGAAATATCAAGAAAAAAATAATGAATTCACCATTTGTGACGTGGCAGCTAGCTATGACTTACATGCGTGTTCTTTGTATGTTTCTTAGAGGTTCAATTCATTTCAAAATCTGCCAAACTTCCCATACTACTTCTGAATAGGATCTCTACTTCAGAAATTGTATGAAAATTGTGAAAATAATGGTTCATATCACTCAAAACACGAATGGAAATGCAGGCGCCCTTATATGGGCAGTAATGGAGTCTGGTTGTGCCCTAGTGAAAAAGTTTGGTACTGCGCTCAAACAAAATCTTACTGAAAGCTCATTTTTTGAGATATCAACCTAAAATTTGAAACACAACTTATTCAGATTTTTGGCTTTGATCTTTTTGCAATTTTAGAGTAGCCCAGGTTTTGAAAATATATATTTTATGTAAACTATGAATAATTAATATTTTTACATTGTATATTTCCATAAACTCAAACTTCACTTTCTTAATTTATTTCACTTCTACAAAAATCTGCCAAATGTCTTCTTTAAAACAAGACCAATCATATGTCTATATTCCAAAGCATTCTTGAATTACAACCATTTAAGTTCAAAATGTGCATTTTCATGTCTATTCAAAAAAAAAAGGGGGGGGTGACAGTTAAGAGGTGGTCCCGTTCTTCATGATCCCATGTTTCAAACTTTAGTTAGTGTGTATTATTGTTGTTAGAGTATAAATAATATCTCTAAAATTATAAAGCTCAAAGTTCAATGCCAAGCGAGTTTATTTAACAGAAGTAGCCTACATCGAACAGCCAGTTTGGACTACATCCCTCTACTTCCTTCTTTAATGACGTCACGTCAGTAGAACTATTTTTTGACTAATGCCGCCCACAGGAATGCTGTGTATTGCTAAGTATTGTGTGTATTGGAATGCTCAGGTAAGATGATTCTGGGCCGTCTACTTTGCTCACTTTCATCACTTTCACGCGCTGACTCGCGCACTAAACTGAACAGCCAATCAGAGCGAGCTCTCAACATGCTGAATCATGAGAACTCCCACAGTCGTGAGCCCGACTAAAGCCGACATGTGAAACACACCGCAAAGTCTAGCCCGTCAGATGCTCACCATCGGACATTGGGAGACTTTTTTAGACATTGCAGGAAAATTTCCAAAAACCTCTAGGCCAATGTTATATATTTTGTTTAGTTGATTACTTACAATATACCTAATGTTTCCAACTATTTGTAAATCGTGAGAAAATTGCGATTTTTAACCAAAGGATACGGGGTGTGTGAGCAGGGGTGAGGAGTCGGCAGTCAACGACGTCATATACGCATTACCCCTGGTTTCCGCCAGGTTTGACCTCGTACTGCAATAGTAACCATGGCGACAGACGTGGACAACTGGGTCGGTTATGCCCGTTATGCGTGCTCAACAGCGTGAGCAGGGTTTTGTTCAAACATTATGGACCATGGCAAGCAGACTTTGAGACAAAAAGAGGACTAGAACGAAGATCAACATCTTTCGAGATGCCGAGAGCTCCACGTCCGCGACTAACTTCGACTTGACAGAGACGCGAGTGTTGCATGTTACTTGAGCAAATCAATGTATATAAAACTAATCAATGTTATATAGTTCAACATTATGAAAAGTTAGAATATGATCTGTATGTTATTCTCTAATGTTGATCTAGCTTAGTCTCATACAACCAACAAACAACCTAACAAACAACATTCAACACACAAATGCCGTTTAGTGTGATAGTGAAACTGTTAGAACAACGTTACCTCAAGTTTAATTCCTCTAATAAACTGACCTGTGTGAGTAATTCAGCGTGTAGTTCGGTAGAATTAAATGCCCTTATTCCTTTATGATTGTCCGCGGGACTCGTGTGGCGCTGGTTTACGTCTAGCAATCGCGCCCTGCTTCTACAGGCATGTTAATGACATCACTGTATTCACTCATCCATAAAAGATCCATAATTCCGCTTAATGCGGAATATATGTCATTAATATACGCCTTTGTTATTGTAAGACGTTAGTGACCCCTGGTGGCGAAGCAATCTTGCATATTGTACCTTTAATAGTCAAAAAGGTTGAGAAGCACTGCAATAAAGTAGGCTACTATTAAAACTGAAAATTTTAATTGAGAGAGATAGGAATGCATACACCGTTGTAGAAACGGTGTAAGAAGGAAGGGACATAAGGAGTTGTTGATGCTTGAAAAATGGATTGATAGTGTATGAAACAAACAGCAGCATATTCAGTCTAGAGTTTTCATAAATAACCAATGATGTTTACACATCATCTTTCGCCAGCTTGCTGCAAACCCTCAGCAGTTTGAGACTTAGCATAAAAGACAAATGTTTTTCGTCGTGCGCCGTGATGCAGTTAGTTTGCGTTGTCTTTGTTCCACCAGTGTGTGATGGAAACCGCTCCTGTGTATTTATCACAAATTATACCATGTTGTCTGATGAAACTCCTGTGCTGCCCACGCACTACAGCCTTTCAGACAGTATGTAGTCCTGTTATCCTCCTCCTCTGTAACACATCAAGGAAACTGACAACATTGTTCTGCATGTAGGGCTGAAGAGAATTTGTGAATATGAATCCCTCTTACAATGCAGCTATATTTCAACAAAATTGCATGCAAAATGTAGTTCAAACGACGCAGTAAAGGACTGAAAACATATTTTAATGTATGCGTTAATCAGTAGAAAATGTGTGTATTAGTGTGTGCTCTGTTACTAGATTAGTTCAGGTTGTGTTATTTACACTCAAAAAAATATGTTGGCTTTAATTAATTTTAATTTGTCAACAGGTTCCACATAACTGGATTACGTTAAACAAACATAATTTGTTTATGTAACTTCAACATAATGGAATTGTGTAATTTTAAATTACCCGATTTAAAGGGTTAGTTCACCCAAAAATGAAAATTAAGTCATTAATTACTCACCCCCATGCTGTACCAACCAACGAGACTTCCTTAGATTTCCACGACGCATGCGCGAGAATTGCGATCTGCTTACACAACTTCAGATCGCAATTCTCGCGCATGCGTCGTGGAAATCTATGGAAGTCTCGTTTCTGGCCTACAAGGAAGAAAAGAAATAGTCGAATAAACTCGTTATTTTTTTTGTTTTTTCGCACAAAAAGTATTCGCGTCGCTTGATAAACATATAGTTGAGCCACGGTAGTCACTTGGGATATTTAAACATTTTCTTCATTGACTTTCTGGGCCGTCAAGAGGCAGTCCTTTAGGAGCCAATGTGGTAGTTATACAGCTCTCAAATTTAATAAAAAATATCTTCATTTGTGTTCCGAAGACGAACGAAGGTCTTACGGGGTTGGTACAGCATGGGGGTGAGTAATTAATGACTTAATTTTCATTTTTGGGTGAACTAACCCTTTAAGTAGTCTCAACGTGAATTTTTAAAGGCTTACTGATATGATTCAATATATATATTTCATTTGATTCAGTGACATTTAATTAAGTTAATAGACTTTAGCTAGCTAATTGCTAGCAGAAACACATATTAGCATCCTGAATGCTAAGATTTACATCATTCAAATCAATAGAAAATAATGAAATCAGTCGAGAAAATGCTCCACTCTTCTCCACAATGGTAACCCACTGTAATTTAAACGGTTTAATAATTCCAATGTCATTTAACATTAAACACTATTACACACTATCAACTCTTCCCCTTTTCTAAATTAAAAAAAAAACAAAACATAAAATAACACTTAATTTTAACATTTATTCTCTCTTAATTCAACCATATGCAAAGCATGCTGGGAACTAAAAGCACTGCCCAGTTTCAGTTGAGGCAACACAAATCAATCATGTAATCCAACACAAACGGGTTAAGTAAACTTGAGTTGTTCGTAGATTTAAGCAGATTGAACACAATAAAATTAAGTTCGTGAAAAATGGCAGTCGGCTCGCTCTATACTGCCACCCTCTGGATGTACACATTTTTTACTTAACATAAATGGTTTGTGTTTAGGCAACACATTAGGATTTTGTACTGTTAAATTGAGACACAATTACATAGACCTTAATAAAAAAAAAAAAAACATTTAAAGTCAAAAAATATAAGTAAACTATATATAAATATATTATGTAAAGTGCACAACCTCCCTAGTTCATTTTTTTGAGTGTTGCTGTCTTTTAAATGCCATTCATTTAAATGGTCATGTGATATCCAGAATAATTATCATTTATACCGTTATTGTTAACGCATACAACTTTTGATTTGATTACTAAATCTTGAACTGTTGAATTGTTTTATTGAACAGCATCTCTCATAGCATCATTAATCTGAATGTAACTGGAACAACAACAACCTTGACCCTCTGACCCCGAAGGGTTTTTCGACGTGTTCTCCTCCGCCATCTTTTTTTTTAGATGCAGCTTTCTCTCTCTGATTTTAATTAAGCCCCAGTGGTCGTGCACATCTAATATTTGTTATTTCCCATGCCAGCGGTTAGAAAGTGTTGTAATAGGGCACTACGGGAGCCTCTTCTCTTTTTGTTCGGAGAAACTTTAACCTCTAGTAACGCAGATGTAAAAACAAGAGAACAGAGCTGCTCGAATGCTCTGGCCTGCTTACATGCACGTCACGCTAACGCTTGGACCTGCTCCTCGCGCTAGCCTGCAAGAAGCCTGTAATACTAAACGCCGGTAGCTTTTGACGGGGTTTGCTCTTGCTTTAATCTGACTTCAGTCAAACTGAACACACAAAGGGCTGCTTCTCACTGCCTAGCCCATCTCTTTGGTGGGATAGAGAGCTTCTGTATGGAAAGGAACATTAAAGGCCGCCAGCAGTAAAGCTTGTCGTTTGCATGCTAATTCCACTAGATCCAGCTTTCTTGATCTCAGAGTGAAGAATCAAATTTGAAGATTCAAGATTTGCAGCGTTGGATACTTTAGTTTGGATACAGTTCATATGTGTTTCTGCTGACAAAAGCAGGTTTGCGTTCGCTAAAGATCTCTCTCACGTTTCCTTTTTTTTCTTTTTTGAGTGCTAAATCAACAGCTGGCTGCTCGTACATCCTTAATGTGGAAAAAAACGGACATGCGTTTCTTAAACTGGCAGAAATACTTTACAAAAGAGTCCCATGTTTTTGGACGTAAACTTGCTAATGGGTACTTTGATTTTGAATGTGTAAATAGCACTGTATATTGCTGCGTTAACACAGTCTCATCCCAAAAAGTCATATAACTGACGTTTTGGGACGTATTTTGACCATAAGTCAATATCCGCCTTTTTAGGGCCCCCTTAAACATCGGTAGATGGCGATCCCGGGCCGTCATACAACTGACGCTTTACCTTTAACGTCAGTTAGGTGATGGGTTAGGTTTAGGGTTAGGTTTAGGTATGGGGTAGAGTTAGGATCCCATAACCTCATCTACCGACGTTTAAGGGGGCCCTAAAAAGGCGAATATTGACGTATGGTCAAAAGACGTCCCAAAACGTCAGTTATATGACGTCTTGGGATGAGACCGGGTTGGCTGCGTTTACATTAATTGTGAGAGTCTAAGATGGTGGATGAGTTGAAATCAACAAAAAACATTTTTATTTTTTGATAAATATACAATTTAATTGGATTAAAAATTGGTTTTACACAATATGTGTATGCTTTGTATATTTTTATACTCTACAATGCATTTTTTTCTGTTTTTGAAAGAAGTCTCTTATGCTTATGCATTCATTTGATATGGTAAAAACATTAATATTGTGAAATATTATTAGCATTTTAAAATAACTTTTTCATTTGAGAATATTTTAAAATGAACAAAACATAGCTTATCAAGGTTGAAAACAATTGTGTTACTTCATATTTTTGTGGAAACCACATTTGATTGTTGGATTAATAGAAAGTAAAAAATGATAATATTTTATATGGAAAGCTTTTGTAAGCTTTTTTTTTTTTTTAAAGAAATTCAAATATTCAGACATTTGAAAAGTATTGCAACATGCTAACAACAAACTGTCATAAATTGAGCATCTTGAAAAGCTCATTGAGGATTCTGCCTGTAGAGTAGATGACAAAGCAACTTGATAGGTTTTAAAACTGACCTGCAATATCCTCAAGCTATTCTGTATTATACGTTGTGCTTTTTCTTATGTGTGCACTTTGCGTGACTATACTTGAGAGAGAGAGTGAATGTGAGAGAGTGTGCAGCCACATCTACAGTGCTGCTGTGTGATGGATGGGTCAATGTCTCTCTCTGAATCACACAGAGAAAATATATTTTAACACAGTGTTCTTGACTCAGCTGTTGTCTGATTCATGCATGCTCACACATAAATTCCCAGACAGCTGTATAAGTAGCTCTGAGCAGCGATGATCATTGCCTCTGGAACAAAAAGTCAGCAAATGACATGTCACTGAGAGTCGTGAATTAGTCAAGGAGTTTGTCTATGTTTGGCTGCTTGACGCTAAACGCACCGTTATGGAGTCAACGTTGCATTTTTGCAACTATCATTGAGATAAATGAGAATGCTTATGGTTTACTCTTGCCAGTGCTGTGAAATGCATAAATGTTCAGATAATAATTGCATATACTGTTGTTTTTAAAACACTGTTTATTTGATTATTGCATTTCATATCATCTTTGCTTTGAATGTCAGTGGCAAAAATGGCACTAGTTTGATTCGTTTGTTTCAGATAATTGATTCATATGATTCAATGATTCATTTGTATCATCTCTCAAAATCTTCACAGGAGATCTACATCCAGTATGTCCAAATCCATACAATGTTTTTGGTAAAAATAGCATTTTTTTAAAGACTATTTAGAACTTCTATTTTTTTTTAAATGTAGAAAATATTATACATTTTCAGGATTCTTTGATGAATAGAAAGTTTAAAATTACTTTTCATTTATGGATCTTTTTTTTATTTTGGTAACAATGTAAAAGTCTTTATCACCTTTGATCAGAACAAAAAATAATAATAATAATTAGATTTTTTCGGAAAAAAAAATATTTTTGTGTTTCTTGTTTTATTCCTGCATTGATGTTGGCATGATCTCAATTTTGTCATTGTTTAATTGTGCTGAAAACTGGTAATTACACAGCAGAACTCACAAAACATGGCTTTTCTAATGAGTATTTGTATAGTGTTCCAGTGGCCATTATTCTTTCATTTTGTCTTGAAAGCATGTGCTTCACTAAAGGGTCATCCTGAATGGTCCATTCTTGTGTTGTCGTCCTTCATTGTGCTTCCACCCGTCCACAGTCCATTCTGTCACGGCTTCATTCAGCACTGCCCAGAAAAAGCCCACAGGTCCATTTCCTAAACCCTCACTGTCAGTGATCTTCAAGCACATGCAGAGCATTTAGCAGCCCCTCCAGCACAGCTCCCCTCTTCTCCCAAAGGCCAGGAAGTTGCATTTTAATTGAAGATTAACATAAAGCCATAAATCATAGGCAAACTTCTGTAGAGGCACTAAGATCAGTATTAATGCACAGTGACCCAAAGTAGCAAAAGAAGTGAACATGGGTATAGAGAAATAAGGAGATGCGATTACATTATAATTAGATGTCTCACTAATTTACATCCTTAGGAAGTGAATCTAATTGGGCAGGCCAATATTTACGTAAATCTCTGATGCATTTGTATAGCAGCGGTGGTCTATATGAGAAGGAAGCTCAGCTTCCCTGTAATGTGCTTTACTTGTAGTTATAAAACGGTTAGTTCCAATCCTTGATTCTGATTGCTTTCATGATAAAACACGGCTATGAACACTTCACGCAGCGGTTCTATTTATCAGTGCGGTTCAACTTACATGCATATTACACATTGGAACGCTGTTGCTGTCCATGGTCAGGGACTATTTTTTCTAGCGGAAGGAAGGCTTTTAGTGATTCTACTTCATGAAAGTAATTTTTTTTTTTACCTTATTATTTTTATTGTTTGGTAACCGTTTTATAAAAGCAATAAGGTACTCGAGGCAATAACATTGTGAATAAGTAACGGCTGTAGGGGTTACTCCGCTTCACGTCGTGCCTAACAACGTCCCTAAGCCGTTACTTATTCACAATACAGCACAGCCTCTATTGCTTACATATGTGATATTAAAAAATGATAATTGTTCAGATCTCTTCTTCGGCAGGGTATGATGTTCCTGGAGGAGAGGCGGCTGGTCCACAGAGACCTCGCGGCTCGAAACGTCCTGGTAAAATCTCCAAACCACATCAAGATCACTGATTTTGGACTTGCTCGACTCCTGGAAATAGATGAAAAGGAGTACAGTGCGGATGGAGGCAAGGTCAGTGTTTGAAACTCTCACAAAGACTCTCATTTAATTCTGAGCATGAATGCATTTCACACCTTCCCAAAAAAAAGTGTTTGGTGCCACAATAAAGTCTCATTATTATTATAACCAACTGTGAGCAATATATTTGTTCAGAACCTTTGTTAATGTTAGGTAATAAAAAATACAACTGTTCATTGTTTGTTTGTTAGTTCACATGCATTAAGTAATGTTAATACAACTTTTATTTTAATAATATATTAGTAATTGTACCAAGTTTGATAAACACTTTAAAAGTATTTTTCATTGTTAGTTCTTAATAACATATGGAATGGAAGTGTTACCAGGTGTTTAACATTATTGTATAATCAAAGTGATCTGATTTGCCATGTTGATATGAAAATGCTCTTTGCATAAGCTGAAATGTAAAACCATTATTCATTAACTTAGATGCCCATCAAGTGGATGGCTTTGGAGTGCATTCACTACAGGAGGTTCACTCATCAGAGTGATATATGGAGCTATGGTGAGCTATGCACAGTGAAACAAATTGTGTATCACATTGTTTTTGTTTTTTTCTGATTACTGTTATAATTTTTATTAATATGTTTTGTTTATTTTATTAGTCTTTTATCGAGTTATGTAATATTAAATACATTTATATTCAATTATATTTTAATAATCATTCTCAATTGTTTTTATTCAAATGTATTATTTATTTTACATTGACTTAACTTATTTTTAACCCTTTGGTGCTCTTCTGTCATTTTTGATCGTTTTGTTTTTATTAGATTTTTTTTTTTTTTTTTTTTTTTACTTCATCAGAATGGTACGAAACTTTAAAAAGATTTTTGCATTTGCTATGTGAACACTGAAATAAAAAAATAAAAAAAAAAATAAATAAAAAAAACATGGCCATGTTTTAAAAAGGTTAAAGGGCCCTGGAAAAAATATTCCCACTTCTCACATGGATCACAGATATCAACCTCAAATTTAGAACACAACTTGTTTATAATTAGAGGCTTTGGTTTTCTTGCAGGATTTTGAGTAAAATATGTTTTGGTAAATATATCTTTCATTTAAAATGTGCATTATATAACGTATAATGGCCTATATAACTTTTTTAACTTTTCACTTCAGCAATAATCTGCCAAGTGTCTTCTTTAAAAAAAAGACCAAACTTAAGTCTGCTCCAAAGTGTTCAAGATTTATGACAGTTTAAGTGGGTTTTCAGGTCTATACTCCAAAAAGTGGTTAACGGGTAATAAATGGATTTTATTCTACTGCATAAATACAATTTAGTATCATAAAATCCCCTAAAAATACAACATTTTAAATAAAAAATACATCATCAAAATAAAGTGTAGTACAGTATAGTACATTCATATATGAAGTATAGTATATTGAAATATTCATTTATTTCCGTCATTTTTTACCTCCACACAAATTTTTTTGCATTCTCAAAGGATACTATTAGCAAAATTTTGGAGTAAATGCAAAACAGCTAAAAGTGGCATTCATAGATCGGATACTGCTTTCATTCTCATTCAAGTATTCATTCTCAACAATCTTTGTGATTTCACATCCACTCCCATAATTTCATGTCCACCATGATAACCAACAGTGAGCTTTGAAGGTGGGCTATGTGTTTCACATTCATTCAGGGGTGACTATCTGGGAGCTGATGACGTTCGGAGGAAAGCCCTACGATGGGATTTCCACACGTGAGATTCCAGATATCCTGGAGAAGGGCGAGCGTTTGCCCCAGCCGCCCATCTGCACCATAGACGTCTACATGGTGATGGTGAAATGTGAGTCATATTCTTAGACTTTATAATGTGTTTATATAGAATGCTTTCCATTTTATTAACCAATGCTGGATGTGTTTCAAAAACCTGTTGTTATTTTTAAACTTCATTATGTGCTGTTAGAGGGACACACTTTAATATGGTTATGTTTTGCAGTTTTGCACAACAAAAGGTACAATGTAAAAAGCTATAGCCAAACTAAATCAAGTCTTGTACTTGCTGTCACTGCTTTACCCAGCTCTCTTTATGCACTCGCACTCAATTTGTTTTAGCACAGTCATTTCCACAAATAAGTGAAAGGAGACGGAGATTAGATCTGTTTGTCGTAATCAAATTTGACTAGAAGATGCCGTGTATGATTTGATTCAACATAACAATTATAACACCTCTGAGAGTTTAATATCCCTGCATGAAATCCACTTTTATTGCTTCCCATTTGTGTCAGATTGGAGGGGAAATAAAATGAAATTAAGAAATTAGTATCAAGCAAATGCTAAACCCAATATATTGTGAATACATACAAAGCATGCATAAATTTTGAGAATCGAGTTATTATATTTGTTATGTGTTAATGTAAACACAATAAAACCACACTGGCATACATTCAGACAAGAGTCAGCAACTTAAGTCATCTGTGTTGTCCTCCAGGCTGGATGATTGATGCTGATAGTCGGCCTCGGTTTAAGGAACTCGCTGCAGAGTTCAGCCGCATGGCACGAGACCCTCAGAGATACCTCGTCATACAGGTGGGGATTGCTTAACTTCACTCTGTTTAAAAATCGAAACGTTTCATGATCCTGAACCTCATTGGATAACACGATATGTTGTCATCTCAGGGGGACGATCGCATGAAGCTGCCCAGCCCCAACCACAGTAAGTTCTTCCAGAGTCTTCTAGATGAGGAGGAGCTGGATGACCTGATGGACGCTGAGGAGTACTTGGTTCCTCATTCCTTAAATGCTCCTCCCACGTCACATATGCCCCGCCCACATGTAGATTCAAATCAAGTAAGCACTGGTGAACCACTTCATATGCGTCACTTCAAAATACATATCATAGTCTTATTTTTGTTATTTTTTGCTTTTATTTCTAGTACATTCATGGACATGTCTATATTTGAAGAGTTCAGATGCAAAAGCCTCTAAGTGCCATTTGAAATTTTCTTCTAGAATAATCATTTTTATCAAGCTTGTATATTTATGTTCAGTAATTTCACTTAAATGACTGAAATTACTGAACTTAAATATACAAGCTTGATAAAAATGATCATTCTAGAAGAGAATTTCAAATGGCACTTAGAGGCTTTTGCATCTGAACTCTTCATTTTGTTTTTAAAGTATATATCTTAATCTCTTTTTGCCTAGTATATTGTCACATATTATTATGCATTCAAGCAATATATACTCTCGATTATAATTTTAAAAACCTTTCAGTGCATAAATATTGTATTTCCACAGCTATTATGATCTCAACTGAATAATCAGCCCGTTCGCATCACAGAGAACGCTATATGACAAAACGGCGCTATACTACGCACATGGCACCCTTTATCGTAATATAACACGCGAACCAAGGCGTCATAAATCCTTTAGCGTAATATGAGACTACCCTACCCTACCCCGCCACACCTAAACCTACCCATCACAGCGCGTTATATTAACGATAATGGGTGCCATGTGCATAGTATAGCGCCGTTTTGTCATATAGCGTTCTAGGATGAGAATGCGTTGGAATAATATAGAGTAGTGCAACATATATGAGACTGCATTCTTCATATACATAAACTTTGTTTGTTTCCAGGTTTTTCAGCAATTTTAGATTTTCAGTCCCAGTGTGGTCTCAGACTTTGAGACCCTACTCTATTTGTTCATTGATTCATTAATTCTGATGAGTACTTTATATTACTGTTCAAAGGTTTGAGGTCGATACGATTTTTGAATGTTTTGAAAGTCTCTAATGCTTACGAAGGCTGCATTTATTTGATCAAAAATACAGTAATATTGTGAAATATTATTACCATTTAAAATATCTGTTTTCCCCTTCAGAAATCAGTCAAATGATTTGCTGCTCAATAAATATTTATTCCTATTATCAATTTTGACAACTCTGGCACAAAATTAACCTTTGGTCTAATAACACATTGATACCTAGTCAACCGTTCTCTGAGATTTGTTTTCATGATAATCGAATGTAAATTCGTGGTTGGACTTGTCGAGACTGTTTTCCAAAGATGGCTTCTGCCTGTATATGTGAAGTGGACTGTCTTTATACTGTCTGTACACTTACAAAGTTCTCAATGTTTGCATGTAGGGACCCTCATTATGTTACTGTTAGTGTGGGGCTATTTTGAGCCTTGTTAGTGGTATTTTTATTTTCCATTACTTGATGCCCTAGTTACTACCTATAAACAGTTTTTAGAGATAAAACTCTTTACATTCGATTATCATGAAAACAATTCTCAGAGAACGGCTGACTAGGTACCAATATGTTATTAGACCAAAGGTTCATTTTGCGCGGGAGTTGCCCTTTAATGTTTTTGTGTAAAAAAGTTATTTTTCCTTTCAGGATTCTTTGATAATTACAAAGTTCAAAAGAACAGCAGTTATTTGAAATAGAAATGTAACAATGTAAAAAGACTTTTGAACAGTGACCAGTGGTGTATGTTTAGCAGTGTAATTTGGTGACGATCATGTCTGTTCGGTTAGAAATCACATAGAGCAGTGCCGCTGCACACAGCTTTCAGTATTACTGTTTGAATAGACTCTCTCCATTTCCAACTTGGTCACAGCATTTAATTTCACCTGAGTAATGAAAAGAACAGGCAAAATGACATCCACCTCCTGCCTCATACAATACTTGAGTGCCCAGTCTAAAAATATATGTTCAATACAGTGATGCCCCGAATTCTAAAAAAAATCAAGAAGACCAAAGAAACAAGGATGCTTTCCTACTTTTGCACACCACCCTGTATCTTGTGCTTGTTTTGAATATTTTCCCCATGTCTGTCTCTATAGCAACACAATATCCACTTTTTAATTTATGAATTTAAGTTGGTGTTGTAATTTATGTATTACCAATATGGCAGTTCCCAATGCCATATTGCGTGACATTTTCAAAATGCATTTTTCATGTTACTGTTCTCTAACCTCAGCATCTTATTTCCTCAAGTTAATTTATTTTCCTCCTGTGATCAGAACCAGTTTGGGTATCATGATGGAAGTTTGTGCCCCGAGGAGGGAACAGGGTCCCGACCTCATGTGGCAGTCGCTACGGGAAGTGGCACCTCGGTCCCGCCAGGATTACAAAGAGCAGGTCTGGACCCGGTAGAGGATCCACACTGTAATGGAAGCTTGAAGAAACACTCGGTAGAGGACAGCAGCGGCCAGCGTTACAGTGCAGACCCAACGGTCCTCCTGGGAGAGAAAGGACAGAGGGAAGATACAGATGAGGATGGTTATATGTCCCCTATGAAAGACAAGATCTCCACAAGTATGTTCTCAAGTCATTTATTATAGGAAGTGTAAAAGCTCTGTCAAGTCACCTTTATGTATATAGTGCTTTTTACTATACAGATTGTTTCATCATGTCTCTGTCATGGTTTCCTCATCCTGATGTCATTTCAAACTTGTATTACTTTCTTCTGTGGAACTCAAAAGATGACATTCTAATGAATGTACTGGTATTTGTATTTATTTAGTATTGTCTATTAATATTTACTTTGTTTAATATATTTATGGTTTTTATATATGTTAAATATTTTCTTTTAGTTTTCATTTAAATATTTATTCTTAGTTGTTTAGTTCGAAATTATATATTAATTTCTAATTGTTTACTTGTAATATATTTTAGACAATTTGTATTCTTATTAGCTTTTTTTAGCTCTATGGAGTATGGACCTACTTCTATTTCCCCCTTGAGATTAATAAAGTTATATTAATATATATTAAAAAAAAATATATGTTTTTTTTTTTTGGAGCTAGACAGCCCCAGTCCTCAATCGCTCAATCACATTTGAGTAGTCAAGATACAGTATAATTAAGAATTTGCTGCCTCATGTTCCACTGAAGAAATGAATTACATTAGGGTACATTACTGTAGGCTTATTAAGTTATAATATTATTTTATTATTGTACTTAATATTATTTTATACCTTAAGACACAAATATGTTTAAAGTTACTTTACTTTTTTATCTATAAAATTATTTAACCTTTTTACCAATTCCATACTTTTTCTTATATGAAGGGCCATGTATAAAAATGTCTACACTGTTTTATCCATGTCATTGTCTGTCACTTTTGTAGATCATCTGAATCCCGTTGAGGAGAACCCTTTTGTAACGAGGCGTAAAAATAAAGACGTTCACGCGCTAGACAACCCAGGTTACCACAGCACCCCTGATGGAAAGCCCAAATGTGAAGATGAATACATCAATGAGCCCCTTTACCTCAACACATTCAACAACACCAGCGACATGAACCAGGAAATGTTAAGGAAAAATGGAGTCACTGTCCCGTTGCAGGTGACCACAGCGTCCCACACTCCAGGCACCCTCGTTCCCCACATCACACAACTGGGCAAACCCCATCATCACAGCCACGGACCTCACGTTCACTTCGCCATACCACCGGTTCAGCTGGTACACCCTGTACCGATGAGCCAAAATGATCAACATACCCATCCAGTCCAGTCGGTCCATGATCACGCCAGCAAATCTGTCTCGCAAGCACCAGCAGGCCAGATCTGTCTTGTGAGCCATCCAGGACACCCAAGCCAATCGAATCGTTCCCCACAACAGTTTCATTTGGCAAAGTCCTCAGTGGTAGGTAAACTGCCAGGTCACCCGGTGCAACCAGGCAGCCAGATTGGGACCACATTAGTGGACAAGATGTACAAGAATAGCTTTGACAATCCTGAGTATTGGCAGCACAGCCTTCCACCCAAGGTCACCCCTCAGAACTCCCAAGACTCTCCGGTGGTCTGCAATAACAAGTTCCTTTACAAGCAGAACGGCCGCATACAGCCTGCCGTGGCTGAAAACCCTGAATATCTGTCTGGAATGAAGCCAGGAACAGTCCTGCCTCCTCCTCCGTACCGGCAGAGGAACACTGTGGTCTAACGTCCAGGTCTCCATGCTCTGTAGAGCCTGGTTCTTCTACCAGCACCTTAAACGTCTTTCCTTCATCCTCCGGTGGTCAAAAAACGGGACTAGAAACAATACAAGCCACTGAACTGACATTATGCCTCATAAAATATGGCATAAACACTTTGGGGAGGAGGTCAACGCATCCCATCCAAACACCATCCATCCCCAAAAACCTTGTCAGTCACCCGGGAACATAGTTTTTCTCCTCTACAGGTATTTTAATAGCGTTTCATACAGGACTGCACATCTAGTAACATCATTACCTTGGTGAAATCGAATATTCCAGACGCTCTCAAAGGTCCTTAATTTGAGTCTGAAACAGAACATGGATGTTTGGAAGTGGAAAAAAAAAATCATTCTGAATAGAAAGAGAAGTGTATTTAAAAGAATATAGGAGTGAATATGCACTTGAATTTTATATTTTCCTGACTGGAACACTTGCACTTTTTCAGCAAATCCTTCATACCGCCAAAACTGCTGCCCTACTGGGAAGACTACTGTTAGACCTGAGAGGATTGCGAAATCATGAACAGTCGAGTTGCTCAGCACAATGAGTTGAATAAAAGGCTGCATTTGTCCATATTGGGAATACAACACCTGTTGAGAGATACGGAGAATTCATTATCAGGAAGAACGGCACTGAATGGTTTACAGGGTGTTTACATTCATTTACTTCATCGGTACCTGACTTAAGTGGGAACTTTAAATCTCCTTTGCCGGAATTTGTAACTGTTACTTTGCTGTTATTGGTTGGAAGACATGTCCAGACTTGGTCAGTATGCTATCAACACAATAAGGTCAACATGAAATTGATCCTATTTACTTCATTAATGTTATGGGTGTTCCATGTTTTTTCACTGACAAAATGTTCATAACCATGTTTAACTTGAACTTCCACCACTAAAATAACTTCTAATGTCAAAATGATTTCATCAATAGCAACTATACTAAAAATGATTCTTCAGAGAAAAAACAAAGATTTTGTACTTTAAAATGTAATGTTACTTGTTAATTCACTGTGCAATTTAATAGCAATTTCTGAGTGAAAATTGTTAATAATGATCAATTTGAACAAATATTTGAATTTTGAATTTGACCTCCACATCGCAGTCATAAAGTCTCCTCAGGAGAAGACCAGAAGTTTTGTAATCGACAAACTCGCATCCAGGGCATTTTATGCTGATATTATATGCCCATTTTCACAACCCAATCATTTCACGGTAGATAAAATGAAGTCTGAATATCCTGTTTAGCATCACATTAAGGAAGTAAACTGTTTTATGTTGACTTTCAATTATATATATATTCAGTGTTTTGTAGGTGATATTTTGCCTCGCGTGTCTGTTCCCAACTGAAGTTAGTAAATCAAATGAATACATTTAGTTTTAATCTGCTGGTTAACATATTTACTAGTAACTTTGAGTTTGTACAATTCAGTGCGTCAGTACCTGAGCCTGTAATCTGATTGGAAAATGGAATTTGGGCACAACAGTTATTTTATTATCATTACTATTTATTCACAATGGCTGCTATGTTTTTATTTTGGGCATTTCATTGTATTTCATAAAACAAATTTTCTAGTTAACACAGCAGGTTTACATGAATTAGGGAGGTTGGGTATGTGATGCTGTGTTACGCGTCACTATGTCACATAACTGAGCTGTATTTTGTAAAATTGCAAACACTTAAAAGATTTAAATGTGCCACTTTTCAGCCCTAATATAATTAGAAAGCAGGCATCTGTCTGTGGTTTAAAAGTGTGTGCTTTTATTTTTGTAGTTGTCTGTCTGTGATCTCACACCTAATAAGAAGTGTAGCACAAATTCAGAAGTGTTTCCCCTGTAGTTTCCAATCTACTATCGTTAGTAGTTTCTGTGCTTTTAATGACGTAGTGTCAGAAGACTAGTCAAATGAATCACATTTCGGTGATATTTTGTCCGATTTGTGGCATATGAACACAAAGACATTTTTGCAACAAGATGCTTGCACATTTTAACAGTCGTTAACTGCCAAATATAACAAAGCCTAATCTCGAGGCACCGTTATCATTGTGAACTTTTGATTTAGAAATGCCATTTTTGATAAGAATGAAGCCGTTTTATTTCTTCATTACTGGCCAGTTTGATCTCATTGTTATATCTAGGTATTACCGATAATGTGTGTATGTACATACTTGTACATTCAGATTCAAGTTATGATGATTATAAAGTGTAAACCCTTCCAAATGTGTAACTTTGGTCTAAACTTTAGTCTGGTCAGAATCAGTGAAAGACTTTTGTACATCTGAACCTTTCTATAGTTAATGGCACTACCACTGAAAAAAAAAATTGCAGTCAGTAATATTTTAAAATATTCTAAACTGAAACGAAAGGTCAAAAGAACAGCATTATTTGAAAAAGAAAATCCATGTATTGCTGATTAAAAGTAATTTCTTTAAAAAACTGTCCCCAAACTCTTCCGTTAGTGTAAAAGGGTATATTCCCACATTGATATCGTCCTTTATCAGCTACTAATGTATGAAAATAAACCTGCACTTGAACCACACTGTATTTTACACATTAAACATGCCTACGAATACTAATGAGATCACGTTGAACCGTCTGGAATGAATTAAATTAACCATATTTGAAATAGTTGAACCATATTTCATCATTTTACTTGAGATATTAACTTGTAAACTGATGCATGAGGAACCACAGCAGGGAAGCGTCTGTTTATACAGATTAAGCAATCCGAGAAACAGCGTATAAGAGTCGTACAATTTGCGGTGATTCACTATTCAGAATGGAGTGGGAAGTACAGATTTTTTGTGCAGTAAAATGTAGTGTATTTCTGAGCCATGAGGCATTTGGAGTGACTGTAACAGCTGGGTTCTTCTAAAGGGAAGTGAATAGTATTTTTGTATAGTTATAGGAAGTGTAAATATATAGAGACTGTTGCATCAATTTTTCATTTCTTTGCGATCAGTTCTGTTTAACATGTGCCGTCTGTAATGGTCTGACATTGTTTCAATGTTGTATATGTGACGTTTGATTTGATCTCAAGTGATGTTCTGTTTTCCTCAGACCCGTTTCTTTCCGCGTCACGCTCAGTTCTGTGAATTTCTTCTTCTCTTGCTGCTTCTATGGTTAGCTGTGGCCCTTTCCTTCCCTCCATAAGTGCCCATTTTCTCTATTCTTTACCTTTATTAGTTGTAAATATAACTTATTAAGACTTACAGAAAGACGCAACCGAAGATTATCTACTTCTGTCAACCTAATTTTAAAACAATACTGGCATATCTAGAGTGAACTATATTTATTATTGACATTTTGTTTTGTATGTCTGCATTTGGTTTGATTGCTTTGTATTATATGATCATGATGAGAAAATTGCTACAGTTGAAGCACTTGCAGTAAATCACTGGGTGGCTTATGAATTATTACTGATGGTGGTATGTGCTAAGCTAACTAGAAATATGTCAAATAATTTATAAGAGCCTAAAAAGTATTTGGACACTTAAGTCACACTTAAAAAAATAATTTTGAGGCATTCAATAACAAAATATTAAACCAAGTGGTAATTGCATTGACACTAGTTAATTCTTTACTCACCTTCATGATGTTACAAATACTTTCGTTCATTTATGTTATACAAAAATGAAGACCTTTTTAATGTCCCGCGCACAATCCCCAGAAAGGAAGTAAAGATTAAAGTAATCCATGTGACTCAACTCAATTTTATGAAGCGACTGGGTGCTCTTGCACACAAAAATATAAAATAAAAACATATTGCGCTGTGTTCCAGACAAGGTTGTTAAGAATTTAATTTGTCCCAATCAGACGTGTTTACATGTTGACCACATCTCCACGACGAGAAAAAAAAAAAAAAAAAACATAAATCGTTTTGAAAACAGCTGACAAAAAGCAAAAACAAAGGTTACATACACTTAATATTTTTACGTTTGTGCTCATTGGCGACATCTTTGAAGTGACGTGGTTGGGGTTGATCAAGTGTTCACGGATCGAATGTCCGAATTTGAGTGACGTTCCAGACTTATGCCAACCTGTAACCTGTGTTTTGCAACCTTATACCCGTGAAAGTGCACTGTAATGGCACAATCACACCCGTGAACTCGTAGATCGATGTAGCCTACTCACAGCTACGGGCTCTGACGTCACCTAACCCGTGAAACCATAAAAAACAACAATGGCAGCCCCTGCGGTGTGTCTCTGCAGGCGATACACGGTGAGAATACACTTCAGGACAATAACGTTAACTAGTTTTCAGTCCATTGAGTGCAAGGATAAATTAATATCAACATTTACAAATATAGTAAAACAGCTTATCTTGCCTTATGCGCCGTTCAAATAAACAAGGAGCAACTTTGGCAACAGAAATTATTACAAATGCGTATAAGGTCCGCCATGCTGGTTTGTTTACATCTTGCTACCACAATTCCTTGCGCTCAGGTAGTTTGGCGTAACTGGACTGGAATGCTACAAAGTCGTGGTGTCGTGATACGTGCTCAAAAACGTGCCTGGAAGGCAGCATTACTTCTAAGAACGAGGTGCCAAAAATCCAAATTCCGAGCTGTCTGGAACGCACAACGTTTGCTCTTGCGTCAACACAACACGCATGCGTCGTGGGGCTCTCGTGAAAGCGCATGGGAGACATTGGAACGACTTGAGGGTGAGTAGCTGACAGAATTTGCATTCTTTGGTGAACTGACCCTTTCATTTCTTTAGCCATTTTTGCAATGTCACGGTGATTTTAGTAAATGTATGAAGTCAGTTCCAACCTGAAAGTGTCCAAAATGCTTTTTAATTTGAGCAGCATATTAGGCCTACTAACATTTTTTTCGTGTGTGTGTGTATGTGATTAAATTATAATTTTTTTGTTTTTATAACGTGCTTCTGTCATTTTTTTTAAAATATAGCCTATTATTATTAATAAATGCCACTTTGTTCAATACTTTGTTATTTTAATGCAGTAATATTCAAAACATGTATAGCCTACTTTTGGCCAAAATGTTTGGGGGTCACTGTGTTTTAGAGCTTTCAGTTTTGTACATTGTTTTAGTTTCAGTTTTATTATAACATTAAAAGTCCCCCCAGACAAAACTACAGATGTTTTTTAAAATTACATTAGGGTCATTAGTTAAAAAAATCTCCTTTCTGTTTCCATTTTAATTGATAGTGACCACCCTCCACCAAACTGAATGCCAACTGAACTGAAATACTTCATATTTGTTACATGATGCTGTTACAAAGTATATTTTCAAATTAATATGAATAAAGTTAAAATGAATTTGAACAAAAAAGTGTGTGGTTTACTATACCATAAGAATGCATGCAGTAATGTTTGATCAAACAAAGGAAGTCTCTTAAAGACCAGCTTTAAATAAATTGCATTTATTTATCTTTCATATTATATAAATTAACAAATGCTGAAACTATTATGGGAAAATACTGTCGCTCATGTCTTTTATCAACATAGCATCAGACAATATCAAAATATGTGACAGTGAATTGTGCAGTTTTGGAGCATTAAAAGCAGGTTGTTGCTGACGCATTTAATAAATGTTTTTGGCACACCACAGATTCCACCTCAACAAAGTTTTGAAGAATTCATAGGAGTATCAGCAAAGTTATCTTATATTCAACAGAAGTGTTTTGCTGAACTCGAGTCATAAATAAATCACAACAGTCCAATGCTGGGATACCTCTCTGAAGTTTCAGATATTAATACTAATCAGCCAACTGCATGCTGGCTGTTCAACATGTTTATGCAGTGAAACCCAGCTTGTTTTATCAAAAGAAATGCTAGTGTGGTTGCCTGGGCATTGCTAATCATTTGCTAAGATGTTCTGCGTAGTCTTTAACATGAATCTAGGACATTAATCTGGGGTGCATCTCCCGTACAACTTTGTATGTAAATGAAAGCCAAAATTCAATGTGTTCTTCATGTAAAGTGACTGTCTCTTTTTGTAGTGTTAAAATGGTAGTTGCGTAGACTGTCAATGGAGGGACAGAAATCTTCATTCGTGTTCCGAAGATGAACGAATGTCTTACGGGTTTGGAACAACATGAGGGTGAGTATTTAATGACAGAATTTTAATTTTTGGGTGAGCTATCACTTTAACCACCATATTATGATGTATCAGACTCAGAGACGACTGTTTTCCGAAACCGTTGCACCTCTGTTGTTTGAACCACATTCATTTGACAATAGAGTAATTCAACACTGGTTTCCTCTAGATTTTCCTATGGATATTTATAATGTTTATTTATTTATTTATTTTTCATTTTACGAGTAAAATAAGGTCTGTGGTAAACATAACTTGACAATACATGGACACTTTCGAAAACGCAAATTTTGAATAATTTTAAGATTAGAACGTTTGGGTGTTTGCAGTTTAAGTTGTAGAGCAAAACCTTCAAGTATCTTCAAATTATTTTTACCACCAGGGTTGTGCACAGACATTTTGAGGGGCAGGGGCTCAAGTAAAAAAAAAAGGGCACTTCTCATAATTACGTCTTTTTTTTTTTTACTTTTTTAAACAAGAAAGTATATATATTACAACTCTGACTTTAAAAAAAAGTTAAATTAATTTTATCTTCCTCAAACTCACACAATTGTTTCATTTTCAAAAGATGTCTACAAAATAATCAGTTCACACAGAAACCATGGCTACAATGTTTTCTATGCTAGTTTCAATCAAGTATTGGATACCCCTGATGGTGACATGGACTTAGTTTCACATTTGAAGGAGGACTGTATCATCATCATCATCATCATCATCATCAAATAAAACCTTAAAAATCCACATTTAGATGGAGTTTGTTTTAAACCTTATAGGCTACTATTCTTCATTCGTTGTAGGGTTCTTCTAAATTCACCAATTTAGATTTTTAAATTTCAGGGTGAAAGACTTGATGTATGTAAGTCATTAACTTTAATAATAAGAATTTTAGCCCATAAAAAGTCATAAAATCGTCCGGATTTTCCATACAAGTTTTAGCCACGTCTTAAATTTGATATGCTCATTCATTCATTATCTCGATATATTTTTCTCAACCCGGTCTCATCCCAAGACGTCATATATCTGACGTTTTGGGACGTCTTTTGACCATACGTCAATATTCGCCTTTTTAGGGCCCCCTTAAACGTCGGTAGATGAGGTTATGGGATCCTAACTCTACGCCAGACCTAAACCTAACCCTAAACCTAACCCGTCACCTAACTGACGTTAAAGGTAAAGCGTCAGTTGTATGACGGCCCGGGATCGCCATCTACCGACGTTTAAGGGGGCCCTAAAAAGGTGGATATTGACGTACGGTCAAAAAACGTCCCAAGACGTCAGTTATATGACTTTTTGGGATGAGACTGTGTTATTTTTCTCGATATTAAAATGATATCAAGTTCGAGTCAATATCGTCAATAACGATATCAATATCGAGTCCGATAAAATTTTGACAATGTTTATGCGCCAAAAGCGGAACGAAACATTGAGCCGCGCGTGCCTCACGGATTGTTTATCCGCTCGGCTCAGTTTAAACGGCCTCGCAGCGCGAGCTCACTAGTGTAGACGCGTTTACTCTGATCAGCGCTTCAGAACCTCTGACCTGATATTTTGATACACTATTCATTTCAATAAATATATTTGTTTGACAGGGAAGCTGTGCGCAAACAGGAATATATATTATTTTTCAAAAATTAGAAAAAAGCACCCTAGAAAAAAAGGGCACTTTCTCTCCAAGAGTAAAAAAGGGCAGGTGCTCAAGCCCCATGTCTATGTGTACACGTGCCTGTTTACCACAGACCTAATCTTACCAACAAATTGAAAAATCCCATTATAGAAAATCTTGAGGAAACCTGTCATCCTATAGAGTGTTTCAGGGATGACATATTTGCTATGCCAAAACCTGAAAACCAGTTAGCATTTGAACTCTTCTGTCTCCTTGTTAGCACGCCCATCGAGTCAGAGGGGTTACTTAACACTTGTGAAAGATGCTTTTGGTAAAAATAAGGTTGTATAGAATAATAACAATATCACATTTAACCTCAAGATGTTGAGCAATTTGAGATATCGCTAACGGATACGATGCAGGACAGTAAGTATGAGGAACACTGTAGTAATGATGCCATAGTCTAATGTTAGGCTTGAACAGGGGCAATGGGACAATGAGTGCACATGTGAAGAAAATAGGCTTTGAGAAGAAAGGAAAATTGTTTAATTTATGTGCAAAACAACATCTCGTAGAATGAAGTGTCAGCTCACAAAGACAGGCCTGTGTTAGATCTACAGGGCATGCAATTATACAAAATCAGTCTGTATCTACCGCTCTGATGACAGCATTGTTGGACAACAATTGGTATTTAATTGGGGTTGCCACACTGACAGGCATGCTACTTCTTTAACTGTCAGGTGGCTGTGTCATTAAAGCTGTATTGGACATGCTTGTCAAGTCTTAATTATCCCTCGAACATCTTTGCATACTAGCCTGTCCCCTTTTCCCACTTTCATGTTTCTCATACTTTTCTTTTTCTGAGATCTCTCATCTCAGGGGGATATGAGGGTGGGAAGCATGGTAATTTGAAAATGCTACAAATTTTCTACTAATACAAAGCTTAATGCTAAATCCTGAAGTATCCCTTTAAGTGTCCAAAAGTACGCTTAAGAGTACTAAAATCAGTAGCTTCAAGGGAAAATGGGATCATTTTAGCAACTT
Organism: Pimephales promelas; assembly: GCF_016745375.1. The sequence goes on from NW_024121532.1 coordinate 4,805,987, forward strand.
TACTCAAACCCTGCTTTTACTGAAGCATTTTTCTCTTTTCTGGAATTTTTCTTTTCACGAGAAGGTGTAAATATATGAGTAACCTGTAATAAGTAGTAGTTTACTGTTGGCTCATCTAAAGTACAAGTGTACTACTTGAAATAGTCTTGGATATGAATGCAAGTTATTTGTCACAAATGAAACTGTCAGATTGGGTTGCCACTGCCACTATCCAATCTGTATGAATACCTGCTCTCATGCTCTAGTGCTAGTCTCAAGTATTTTGCCCCAGATGGCATGTTTAGACTTTATTTTTCCTCTCCAACATCTCACACTAAGAGACCGAGATAGAGAATTGTAATTTCCACAAAGCCCACCAAGTTATGACACAGCATTCTCTATGTCCTGTTTATTTTCACACACCAGAATTCACTTTATTGCACTGTAAAACAATATTGTTGGTTTAACTTAAAGTAAGTAACCTGGTTGCCTTAATTTTAAGTTCATTGAACTGGAAAAAGTGAGTTAATACAATGAAGGAGAATGATTTAATCATCAGAAACTCAAAATTATATGTTATCTGAACTAAATACATTATTTAAGTTGATTTGACAAAAGAAAAAATGTTGTGATTACTACACTGTAAAAAAATATTGTTGGTTTAACTTAAAGTGTGTAACCTGGGTTGCCTTAAAAATTTAAGTTGATTGAACTGGAAAAAGTGAGTTAATACAATGAAGGAGGTTAATTTAATCATCAGAAACTCAAAATAATAAGTTATCTCAACTAAATAAATTATTATAAAGTTGATTTGACAAAAGAAAATATGTTGTGATAACAAATCTTGAAAATATTTTTTACAGTGTGGCAGACAATAGTTATTATAATGATGATTATTATTATTAAATATTGCAAAGCTAGTAAACAAATATCATCTTATTAAATGCATTTTAATTGATGTTGTTTTTAAAATTAAAATTGACCCAAAATTGATCCACAGTTCTCATTTAATACATTTGCATACAGCATTGGAAAACTATGTTAAATGCAAATATGAAACCATACAGTTGTTTATTGTTAAATAAATAGACTTAAACTTCTCTATCTTATTGGCGGAAATTTTTTTATTTTTAAAAATGGGTTGTTACAGAGTCCAATGTAAAATCGGGGTCCTGAAGCAAAACCATATTTTAGAGCAGTGCAAGAGTTGAAGATGTGCTTCTTTAGGAACTCATTTGTAACCTTTTTCCAAAGTCTCCAAGTCCTACAGAAGTGGTGATACGCAAAATGTGATGTGATCTCTTTAATACATTTATGCATTAATTAATTAGCTCATTAATTAAACATTAAATGTAGTCCCTCAGTCTGCAGGGCATAACGTTTCCACAGTGTAGTGATTATAGGGTAAGATTGGATGACCATTAAAGGAGGTAAATGTGTGCGTTCCCAACTTTCAGTTGCAGGGGAATAGCAATTAATAAGTCCCCTGGTAACTACGTTTCCTCAGTATCTCAGTGTGAGATCCCATTAATACCATCACAGTCCATACCTCGCTGGCATTATCCGCATGGGGAACACTTACCCGAGCACCATCCGAACCCTTGGGTCCCAAAAAAACACTGTACGGCATTTCTCTTGAACACTCTCTGTTTGGCATTCATTTGACACCCACAGCAAGCCTCTCCTCACAAATGCTACTGATGGAACTGTCCGTGGTGCTACTACTTTTGTTTGTTTTGCCACAGCGCTGTCCGTGGTGCTGATAACCCACTGTATATGTATGCCACGCAGGCGTCCCTGAGCATTTAAAATTCAAAGGGCCATAAATTAATGAGTTCTTATCTGTGCACCCCTGGCCCTGGTTTCCGGATCCAGGCCCTGTTATGTCTAATAATGGTGGAATGAGCAGAGGTTGCACGGGGGGTGAGCGAGGGACTCTTTGTGACTGTCACCGTGGGTCCTTGGCTCTATCTCTCAGCTGCAGACAGACAGATAGGAAGCATCACTATGCAGCATGGCGGAGCTGTTTGTCTGGGGTGGTTGTGACACCCTCCGCTTGGGGGTATTTTAATGAGCTCCCCTGGGATGAGCATTAGTCATTTAACATCCTGAGGAGAGCTGAGGCATCCAAACACACACATACCTGTACTGTCCAAAACTCTGGGCAGACACACATACGCATATACACAAAACAAGCATATGAATTCCAGAGAGTGGGCAACAGGTTCCAAAGGTACTGCTGAGTAGTGAGCAGCCGGTTTTGACTGTGGAGATAGGAATATAAATGGAGTTAAAGTATTAATGCGGGGAATTGTTGTCAAAAAGATGAATCTTACTAAAACACAGTTCACATTTAACTCTAAAATAAAATGGGTATATGTATATTTTATTATTATTACTACCCTCACCCTAAAATGAAAAGGAAAAAATGGATGGGTGGATGGATGGGTTGATTGGTGGATTGGTGGATGGATGGATGGATGGATTGATTTGATTGATTTGATTGATTGATTGATTTTTGGCTATTTGGCAAGTTTCTTGAGATTTATTCATGTATCTATCCATGCATTTTATTTGTTATTTCATAAAACCAGTCAGCAATATAATACATAGATAATAAAAAATGTCATTACAATGATGCAGATAGTCATTTCACTTTAAAACATGGGTCATATTTCACCCTAAAATGAAAAGGAAAAAATGGATGGATGGATGGATGGATGGGTGGGTGGGTTGATGGATGGGTGGGTTGGTGGATGAATGGATGGGTGGGTTGATTGATTGATTTTGGTGTGAAATATGGCATTTATTTGGCAAGTTTCTTAAGATTTATTCATGTATCTATCCATGCATTTTATTTGTTATTTCATAAATCCAGTCAGCAATACAATACATAGATAATAAAAAATTCCATTACAATGATGCGGACAGTCATTTCACTTTAAAAAATGGGTCATATTTCACCCTAAAATGAAAAGGAAGAATGGATGGATGGATGGATGGATGGATGGATGGGTTGATGGATGGATGGATGGATGGATGGGTGGATAGGTGGGTTGATGGATGGATGGATGGGTGGGTGGGTTGGTGGATGGATGGATGGGTGGATGGGTGGGTTGATTGATTGATTTTGGTGTGAAATATGGCATTTATTTGGCAAGTTTCTTAAGATTTATTCATGTATCTATCCATGCATTTTATTTGTTATTTCATAAAACCAGTCAGCAATATAATACATAGATAATAAAAAATTTCATTACAATGATGCGGACAGTCATTTCACTTTAAAAAATGGGTCATATTTCACCCTAAAATGAAAAGGAAAAATGGATGGATGGATGGATGGATGGGTTGATGGATGGATGGATGGATGGATGGATGGATGGATGGGTTGATGGATGGATGGATGGATGGATGGGTTGATGGATGGATGAGTTGATGGATGGATGGATGGATGGATGGATGGATGGATGGGTTGATGGATGGATGGATGGATGGATGGATGGATGGATGGATGGATGGATGGATGGATGGATGGGTTGATGGATGGATGGATGGATGGGTTGATGGATGGGTGGATGGGTTGATGGATGGGTGGGTTGGTGGATGGGTGGGTTGATTGATTTTGGTGTGAAATATGGCATTTATTTGGCAAGTTGTTTAAGATTTGTTCATGTATCTATCCATGCATTTTATTTTATTATTTCTTAAAACCAGCCAGCAATACAATACATAGATAATAGATTCCTATTAGTATTGTTGACTGCCATTTCTGACATGACCACTAATGCACCACAGCCATGCAATATGCAGTAGTTCACCACACAAACAGACAATAGATCTCACCAAGCTGCTCAATTCTGCATAGAGGATCTGTCTACAAAATGCCTTGTTTTGTTTCCAATCACAAATGTACAATTAAACGTGCGTTTTTCGAGACGCCTGCACCCAACCTGTGATAGGTTAAATGGCTAGTAGGAGAACAACAAGGCCGATCTGATTTTGTTTGTCTTGGACAAGCTAATTAAAGTGTCACAATTCATTATACAGGCCGTACCCCACCTTGTCAGATGGAAAATAGGAATATCAATCATTTCGCGCTCCGGCTCAACCTTATCCCATAGCGGATCTTATTGGTTGCTGTCGTGTCAGTCCCGTTTGAGACATCAATGAGGAATGGGTTTCCCCCAAACACGTCAATTTTCTTTCACTTCTTCGCCTTTGTCAGAACGCTGTCATGCAAGCGTGACCTCCCTTACCTCAGAGAGCACGTTGTGTGTGCACTATTGAAGGGTCCTTTACCCTTGTGTTGACATCATGACGAGTGACAGTTGATTTTCCTGTCTTTATTTTACCTCTTTTTTTTCTTTTGATGCATTTTTCAACAAACGATATTTTGCATATCCTACAAACACAAAAGCAAACAGCTTAATTGATAGCAATTCTGTCCAAAGCAGCTGCGTATAGTTTCATTTTACATGTAAATACTTTTTGTCAGACAAATGTGTCGACAAATGGCAAACTGACAGCTCTGACAAGCTATTACTGTCCACTACAGGTTATGGAGATGTGTTTTGCTGTATACTATTTTTGGAAGCAGAGACTTCCGAACAGGTATTGTTTTGAGAATGAGAATGTCAGAGATTCATGGGATAATCTACCTAACAATTAGGTCTTTTGGAGAATTTGAAAGATTTTAGATATTTTAAGGCACACTATGCAAGAATTGTACCTTAATATAACAGCTTCAAAGTCATTGGCCGCTGGAAAAACCAGCAATGCAAGTTTAAGAGGAGCGCCCCCGACAAATCTCGCGAGAATCACGACATGCTTTATGGCAACGACGTCACACACATCAACCACAAAATGAAGCACGAAGACACTTGCGTGCATTTCAGACGTGATACTTGACGAAAGCAAAGAAAACGCGGTCGGAAGAGACTATAGGAAATGGAAAAGAGAATAAGCCTCTCTGAATTTTATTGCTGAGAAAGATCAAACAAATATTCTATTTTTCATTGCATACAGGATATCATAATCAGCCTTTGAACATGTAAAATAGTTATTACTACAATAGTTAACTTCGATTATTAAAGTGGAACTTTTTTTCTGTCATCCAGGCACCAAAAGATTGATGTTTTTACACCAGCCATAGGCAATATCAGACTGAACTGTACTCCCAACCCCTGTTATACTGTAAATCACACAAATATCTGCAGAACAAGCACTGACGAAGCACATCCTTGTTTTATTATCCTTCTCTTTTGGCATGTTTTGCATCCATTGCATTGTTCAGGGGTAAAATACATCTTCAGGAGAAGTGGAGTGGAGTGATAAGTAGTGTGAAAGTCACATAATTATCATAGTAATCATTTCAAAGAGAGACGGTTTATTTGCTATTTACTGAATCAATTGTCAGGGATGAGTAAAACACAAAAGTAGAAATAAAAATAAAACTATGACCATACCTGAGAAAGTTTTGTGAAACCTTAAAAAGAAATATGCTGACACTAAAACTCAAGCCAGGTGTAAGAAATATGGTCATAAATTGTTTTCATTGATTCTGTCATTGCAATCTTGTAAAACACATTCTTTCATAATGGAATTCTTGTACGTAATCCTCGCTCTTTATGTCTTTTGTCTGAAATAGAGAGATGTCCTTTGAGACTTGATAAAAGTACAAGATCAAAAAGCTCAGAAACAAATAATACTCAGTCTTAAAAATAAAGGTTCTTTATTGGCATCTATAAAGACCTTTAACATCCACGGAACCTCATTGCGTAAAATGATTTTTATTGAGGAAAATGGTGCTTTAAATTATGAAAATGTTCTGCACATTAAGAAAAAAAAAGTTATAAGAAGTGTTCTTTGTGGAACCTAAAATGGTTCTTATATGACATCACTAAGAATTTTATTTCATGAACTTTTATTAATGGAATTCAGGTTCATCATAATCACCCTTGGCCGCCTTTGATTTATTAAAATGGTCTTGCGGCATGCCATTTTTTATAAAGCATCTCAATTAATATGGTCATGAATCAGCGTGAAAATTTCGCAAAACGTTGTTTAAAATAGTCAAGTTTACCATGTCACACTGCAGGTAAATGTGAACATCCTTTATATTGAAATATATATTTAAATATAAACCTACGGATGTGAGTTAAAGAAGAAAAGTTTAACGATTTGGATGATTAATCCTCTGCTTGTGCAAGTGCATAAATAAGTGTCTAATCAGTTCATGTTCAGATATATTTTCATTATCGGAGAAATTCATTACCATATTTGATGGCTCTGCTCTCTGAGACACTGCAAGTACCACTTGTACTCAAAATAATTATTGTATTATGATGAGAATTCTCATAAGAGCATGTCAGTTTAGAGAAGATCATAGAAACTTGCTGCAATAGCCTATACTTAAAGGTGAAATTTAATCTAAATTTGCTGTTTTCCCAAGTACACTATGTATCTGTCTTATATCTTTCAACCTTGGTGCACTGCACTTACCAAATTTCAAACTCTCACAGTTGTCCTAAATTCATTATTTGGTGTGGGCTGGTTCACTTTTTCACACTAATACACCAAAAAACAGCTCCTATAAGAAGTCTCTGTTCCCTCTTTCAGGGAACGGGGACATTAACCTAGACGTTACTTTCTGTTTGTTTGAAATTGATTACAGCAATTTCTGATTGAAAATGTATTAAAGTTTTTATGTGTAACAGAAACAAAGAAAATATGAAAAAGAGTAAACATTTAGATATTTAAGTCAAATTAGTAGTTATATCAACTGACTTCTTAGCTGGGTGAATCAGAATATAAACATATTCAATTATAAAATAAAAGCTATAAAATTTAAAACTTTATATATAATATGGACATTTTAGTTTTATTTTTTACTTCTGAGCTTGTTTTTCTCACTGTTTTTTGATCAAAATAAAATGTTCTCTGATCAAACCTAGGTGTGCTAGTGGTTAAAAATAGCTGAAGCCTCAAAAACAAGCAATAAGAAGAGATATGAATATACTCTTGTTTGCATTTATACTGAATGAATAAACGGAAAATAGCAATTTTCCTGCTCTGAGAGAGCTCTACTGAAGTCTAACATCAACATCAAATGTTTGAATGAGTCTTCGTGAATACCCTGCTCTTCTAAAAGCCCGGAAGATCATCAAGGGCGCAATTAATTATGTTCACGGTATCGTGAACAGATACTTTGATTAAACTGTTGCAATCACATATCTTGCCATCAGTGAAACATGTGAGTCGTCTCACACCTCACACTGAGAATGCACCATAGGCTAAAAGTATCATTACTGAAGTGATACTGATCCCACTTACCCCTCAGGTCTCTGTAAAGACGCGCCGCTAACCTGCGCAGAACATTTACTCATCGGAGAAGAGGCTCTGATTCATTTTTGCTCACCTTAGGGGGTCAAATACATTTTTTTTCAGTCCTTTGTTACTGATTCATCATTGTTTTATAGAATTCATGTAAATAGTGTTGAAATAGTATAGTAGTTATGTGTGACTGGGCGTTGACGCAAATGATCTTCAAATCTATGGTCTCCAAGGTGGTTGGGCAAAGTCAAAAGACTATAATACGACTTGTCTCCTTTAATGTAAGTCTATGGGATTTAAACCTTTTAATTTCACGCCAGACTTTTGATCAAATAAATAGCCAATGCACTCTCATCCCAGGGCATCATATAGGTGACGCTTTTGAAATTTCGTCTAAATCCGACGCACATGGCACCCTTTCGCGTCAATATAACACGCTTTGGTTATGGGTAGGTTTAGGTCTGGGGTAGGGTTAGGGTTAGACCACTAGGAGGCGCCTTCTGGCCCATATATATCTGCGTCTCATATTGACACTAAAGGGTGCCATGTGCGTCGGATGTTGACGCCATTTAAAAAGCGTCACCTATATGACGCCTTGGGATGAGACCGGGCTGAAATAGCACACCTGTCGTCAATAATCTGCCTGATGAGGAATCATTAGAGACAAGATGGTTGATTAGTTTGAAAACACTTTATAATAGGTCCCATTAGATAATGCATTAACTATTAACTAACAATGAGCTATACCGTATAATAATAATAACAGAGAAACCGTATAAATGTGTCATCTTTGGACATGTTTTTGTTGTAAAAGTGGTTAGGCAAAATAAGTCTTTACTTCAGCCTTAACCCCTTCGGTCTGGTATTTATTGAGTCCCGCCTTGGAGCATGAAGTGTTTATTGGTGCTCAGTGCCTGTATACCTCCTCCACCAATCCGTCCACGAATGTAAGGACCAGTGATGCGCGGGTCAATGTATAAACAACCCGCAACCGACCGACGTTTTCAACTACCCGCCCGCAACTCGGACCGCAAAAAAAAGTACAAAAAATATTGTACCCGACCCGCTTCCTGACCGCATTTTTTAAAAGTAGTAAATGCTCATCGGAGCGTTATTGGGCCATAGACGTGTAACAACACAGCATCGAGAAGAAGACGTAGGCCTGGCCTACACATAACAATGGCAAAGCCAGCACTTTGGTCATCATCTTTCATTATTTCAGCAAATGTCTCCCACACTTTTACTCTTTCTATTTGTGTATTTGCGGAGCTTCCACTCCCCAGTCTTCACCTTTTCTCTTGCCGCCTCCATCTCTCTGCAGACTGTAGTGATCATGGCCGGTTCGTGAACGAATCGTTCTTTTGAACCGGCTCTTTTTAGTGAACCGGTCGAACCAGTACACTAAATCGAACTGAATCGTTCGAAACAGTTCGCGTCTTGCGTCAGTGCGGATCCACAAGTTACTAAAGTTACTCACTTTGTTTCAGACATGCCTGACAGTCCCTCCGTATCGAAATAAATCAATATCCTGAATTATATTTTACTCCAGTAACTCCAACAGTTCACTGAACCGAGACATGTTGGTGCCACTGTTGAGAGAAGTGATGAGCACGAGCAGCTGATACTGCGTAACGCACAGGGACAGCGGTTCTCGAATCACTAGTATAGAACCGAGAACTGTTTAGACTGAGCTTGTGTGTTATCTTCGTGCCAGTTATTCAGCCAATATTGTGTAGGGCTGTATATTTCATCAAAAATTGTGTCTAGTACTATATTAATACAAATGTTTAATTGACATCTTTTTTCAAACGACCCGACCGACCGCGACCCGAATATCATTAAAAACATTTTTGGATGACCCGTAACCGCGGGTGACCGCAGGCACCCGCTCATTTCGGATCAACCCGCGCATCACTGGTAAGGACTCCCTACCTTCAGATAGCCCTCTTCATAAGTGAAATGAAAATGATATCAATGAAAAATAAATCAATGAAATTTTTGAATGACTGAAACATTTTTACTTCATTTAAACAAATGCATCCAGCTATTGTGTATATGAAGGGTGGATGAAGGTCTACTCCACATCCTCTTACAGGGAAGCCCTGGAAGGAAATCCTGCATCAGTTCCACTCCGATTAGCCGTCAACCATGTAGAAGAACGGCCACTGTCACACAGAAGCCAAGGTAATTCGCTTTAATAGCGAGACAACCCTTGGTCTGTTTGGAGTAATGAATACACAGAGTGTGCCAGAGGCCAGCGAGCGTGAACAGCCTAGGAAACAGGCCTGAAGGACCCGTGAAGTCAAGCTTGTAAATACAGACTAGCATCTTATTCCTATTCTGGAGCGTTCTTTGAAGGTTACAAAGAGGTTTTGCATGTAAAATCGAAATGAAATTCAGGAAAAAAGACATCATAGCATCAGTAAAAAAGAAACTCTCGGTTTGTTTGCTTTGTTTCCTGAAGTCTAAGTTACATTTTCCATAATCTAACCTCCTTGGTATCTTTATTATATCTGCTGTTTTGCCTTCTTTGTCTGAATATGAATGTAATAACTTCAGATTTGAGTCCAACAGAAATAAAGAATTCATGCAAACCTGAGCAAAATTGGTTATGTAAATATTGTAGCACCAAAACTAATTTTGACACTGAAGCCACACTTAAACAAATGAATTTCATTGCATTAGATGATAAAATATCAAGGCACTGAGGAATCTGCGAACTGATTTCCTCACTGACATTCTCAATTTTCTGGGCACCTTTTTTTTTACATCGGTTGTGTGTGAGCTGTGACAAACCGCTATTAATGTGTTTGGACATAATCACCATGCAAGTGTGTTTATTCATTTGGCAGACACTTTAAACTAAAGCAACATTGCATTCAAGCTATACATTTTATCAGGCCTGCATTGGAATCAAAACCAGACTCATTTGGTAGTGACATGTCTTGAAAAATTGTCAAAATGCAGTGCAAAACAACATAGCATAAAAACGTAATATATTTCAATTTATGTGTTTGGGCCACTATCTGAGAGTTTGTTGGTACTGGGTGATGACTATGTTATTGCAGTCTCAGCAAGCCGTTCACAGCCTCCAGCAAGGAAATTACAGTGCAATGAAATAATTAAAAGGAGTCTTTCTTCAACACCAGTAGGTCTCACAAATTATACATGAAACATCAAGCTTGAAAAATGCTGCTTCGATAGATTTTAAGGTACAAGCCAGTGTGCATCATGGTATAACTTCAGCACAAGTTTGTAGAAGATTATTAAAATGATGCAGACCTCTGTGAAATTGTAAGTACCGGTAAATCAGTTCCTTGGGTAATTTAGTGCATGCATTAGGTTTTTAGCTTTTTGCAAGCAATTATTTATAAATAAAAATAATGATTAATGAATCAATATCTTGCTTTTGTTAGCCCTAAAAAAATAATTGTGTGAAATACATGTAAAATGCATGAGTTATTATAATGTAGCATGAGTATTTTATATTTGTTATCGTTTTACTTTAATTATTCATTTAAATGCATTATTTATTTATTTCATCAGAAAACATGACTTTTGAATGTAAATCGATAGAAATATGCTTTTTATTTGCCCACAGGATGGTCAGGACATCTACCAGCAGGAGCTAACTGGACCAAACCAAACCCTGACAGCCAAAATGTGGGCCAATGTGGATGTTTAATGACTAATTTTGAACTGAAAACAGGCTTTTAGGGCATCTTTTGTCATATTAATTACATAGTTAATCCATTAAAACATTGCATTATACAATGGGAGAACTGCCATCCGTACCCCGCCGTTGCTGATCAATACCTCTCCACTCAGCGTTTTATGAGGGAGATATTGTGGTAGATGAGCCATTGCCGAGAACTAGATCACTGGAGATGCACGGCAGCGTTCCTATTACAAACCACTGAAGCAACTCAGCCTCTATCTTGAGCCAGCTGACAACCACCTTATATATGGCAGTCACCCCCAACCGCGCAGGCAAGCATTTAATTATAGTCTTAGTCAGGTCAGCAGAGTTGAACGCCGCTGGTAAAGGCATGTCATGTAGACATACGGTGGTGGCATCCTACGTCCGGCCTGTAAGACAAGTAGTATAGCGTTCGTGATTGTGGATAAGGATAGATGGGGATTTTAGAGAGTGGAAAACGTGGATTGAATCGTGGAATCCAGTCATCTATAGTAGGCTTATAACACGGTATATCACGGAATTTGGCAGATTTTGGAGGAATAAATCAAAAGAAGGGCTGTACACTTACACTATTGTCTCATTAGTGGAAAATGATATGAAGTCACATTTTAATATCTGAAATGCACCACAGAAAAATTCACATAGCCACGCAGTCAGAAAATGACAAGTGCAGTAGCTTATTACTTCAAAAGCTTGCATAAAGGTAACCAACAATTGTTTTGGAGAGGAAAAAGCAGTCTGTGTTTTGGCATTCAGACTATATCTGTTGACAACATCTATTGGGAAAAAATTCTCTCTATTAGCATGCAAGCGGTGGATGGCTGCCTCATCTGCCAGGCCCTCAGAGGTGTCCCTAGGGCATGCTCATGGTCAACATCCCCTCACAGGTGGAGGGGAAGCTGACACTCACGTCAGAATGGGCCAAAGCCCCCTCGGCTGTTCAACACTTTCTGCAGCACTTATGCAGATTGGTTCTGAGTTGTAGTTCAGGAAGGGTCTGCATGAGAATTGTTCATTAGTCGCCTACACACACAAGTCCAAAGTTTGAAAGTGAAAATTATACCTTTCTTTACTAGCGAGAAGTAACCGTGAGTAAACATGTCAATTAATACATTAACTAATGTTAACAAATGAGAACTTGTGTTTTTATTTAAAGATATAAATCCCCTAAGGAATAATATGGACAGAGATAAAAGTGAATCAGAAATGACACAGCAGTTTAAGTATTCAATTGCCTCTTGATCATTTTTCCAAGTCAACAGAGCTCTTGGACTGTTTACTGGCTTGCATGCTACATTATGCATATGCAAAATCATCAGTTATCAATGTTTTTTGTTGAACTACACTGTTCATAGGCAAATAATGCCCATGATTGACAGGAGATGTACCGCAATAACTACTATGATTTCACAAACTGGGTGTTTGTGAGTTGATGAAGTAAGGAACCATTGATGACAGGCAGTTGAATTATTAGATTATAATGCACACCAGAGAGTGTGTGTGATCACCTAAGTATGTGTGTCTCCACAGTTTTAGGCAGCAGTGTCTTTACTATAGGCGAAACTGTAAGTTTATCTGCTTCAAAAACAGAGTGGTTATTACCTTGCTATAGTGGAAATGTCATGTTGTTAAACTGTTTTACTGATAAATTTGTAGGAGTAGTGCTGACAAAACGTACCGAACCGTACCATACCATGCATTGGAAAAGCGCCATTACACTTGTTTCAGCATTTTTATAGAACATTTAAAAGTAATAATGTTTGCATTGTTCAACATTTAATGAGAATGCTGGCAAAACATTTTTAGAACATATTTTTGTTAGCTGGGAAACTTCTTTAGAGTGCACCTTTAAAATAGCTTACTCCCTTCCTGATCCCAGAGCTAAAATCAAAGGGAGAAGAGAAAGGGAGTCTGAAGTTGATTGTGAGCAATGGCTGGAACACTTAGGAGCTAGACAGCAGCCATGCTGGTTTGTGTCTCGCTTCTCTTCATCTCACCTCCTGTTGTGTTCCACCACCATAATGCTCATCATGACGGGACCTCTTGACTGGGCACGAAAGACCAGCAGGAGAGTGAGGAACACTGCTGAGACCTCGGCTTTGAGTTCTGTCCATAACAACAGCATCCACAGGGGCGGCTTCAAGCTACAATGCTGAGAGTAAACTGAAGAGTGGGACAAAGATTAAGGAACTAAACATAACTGAGAGCCAGTGCCTGCTTGTTATCATCTGACCAATCAGCGGTGCGTCCTTCATGCCAGCGAGTTCTTGTGGACTTGGTTTGACTGAAAAGGACTACAGCAGCGGGGTCGGGTCTTGTGGACGTTACACGTGGAGCTCGACGCTCGCTGTGAGCTGAGGTTCGTAATCAAGGGTGTCTGGCTTTTCGGCCATCATCAGCCCTCATCCTCCCTTATCCTGCTGTTTTACTGATTATTAGCAGACACATCAATAGAGAAGGTCTGATCAATCAAAATCAGGATGACAGAAGACCAATTTTACCATAGCGACAGTCGCAATTAGTCCAGAACAATCAATGAGGGATCATCAGATATTAAAATATTAATAATATTTATTTACATAAAGTGGATATGCATTTTAAGCAATGTTTTTTAAAGGATTGGGGATTGTAAGATTTTTTTAATTTCTTTGAAAGTAATCTCTTATGCTCACCATGGCTGCATTTATATGCTACAGACACATAAATATGTTCAAAAACAATACAAAAGTGAATTTTGCATAATAGCTCCCCTTAAACCAACGCTGCTTCCGAATATGTCTATTTCCGTACTAGGTGAAAAACATTGTGAGCAGAGAAGAGTATGTCCGAATTCACGTGAAAGTGACGCAACTGCCACCGTAGGTCACATGACAGTGTAGCGTATCTGAATTTCATTCATTCATTCTACACACATAGAGCATGTTTTTTGTGAAGGTCTAAAATTAGTTTCAAACCAAAAGTACTATCCAGCATGCAATTTCGGAGGCAGCACATGTCATGCTGTGTATAGCGGTATCAACACAGAATCACGGATCCAAGATGTCTAAAGCAGAACAATCAAATTACTTGAGCCTGATGGAAAGAGAAAGATCCTGCTGAGAGAGATTTAGGGTCTAGATGTTCAGTGCTCTCTCAACTACAAACAGATAAACAGTCAATGCACAAGTGCCCGTTCAACCCAGCATAAGCAGGGCTGAATGTTCAGGTTTAATAAAGCCCACCACCAGTGCTATATGGACATCAATCTGGGACTGTAGCTGAAAACACAGAGAGACTCCTAATAGGAATTTAAAGCAGTGTGTAAAGCACCTGCAGCCAATAAAAGTTGTAACAGTCATCTTTCACTGTGCGTTAGATCCTCTCAGCCTCGTGTTTATTTGGCCAAGTCACATTAGCTTGAGTTCACAAGGGAATAATGCTATTCTATTTGTCTTGTGATTGTATTGAGAATCTATTATCAAATTGTTGCATAACATCTACAACAATTCAAGAATATGAATGCAATATTTTATTTTATTTTTTTTGGTCATAGTCTGGTTTAGTTTAGTATTTTAAATGTATTTGCATGTCACATGATTCATTCTAATTTGCTGATTTGCTGCTCAAGAAAGAAACATTTCTTATTATTATCAATGTTGAAATGTTGCTTAATATTTGTATGGAAACTATGACTTATTTCAGGATTCTTTGATGAAAGTTCAAAAGAACAGCCTTTATTTGAAATTTATTTATAAATCTTTTGCAACAAATAAAGATTTGTACTGTCACTTTTGATCAATTTAATGCAAATATGCTGAATTAAAATATTAATTCCTTAATAAAAATAAACAAATAAATAAACCCACCCCAAACTTTGTATCTGTATTGTATATAAATATGGTCAACGACTGTTTACATGCATATAAGATTAAACATCAACCAGCATTGCAGTTTTTAGAAGCCCCAACAAGGCAGGTCAAATGAGTCATAAATGTATGTGTTAATGTCTAAAAGTATCTGCTTTGTGAATGAATGTTAAAACACTTTGTTTTAATCGGTTATTTGAAACTAAATAACAAACTTTTTAGTTTTATAACCACAAATGCTAGCCTTGCTCAGTTCTGTGATGATTAGCGTTCGTGACTCTCCTGTTCGAACTCGTTCATCAACATGAACGAATCTTTTTTTCGAGTCATTTCGTTCGATGAATGAACCTAATGACTCGAAAAAAAGATTTGTTAATTTTGATGAACGAGTTCGAACAGGAGAGTCACGAACGCGCATCACACACAGAACAGAGCAAGGCGAGCATGTGTGCTTGAAGTTTTTTATTTATTTTTGAAATGACCGATCTTTTCGCTAGATAAGACCCTTATTCATCGTCTGGTGTCGTTTAAAGCCATTTGAAGCCTCATTGAAACTCTCATTTGGATCTTGAACCGTTTGGCGCCCAAAGTCCATTATATATGGATAAAAATCCTGGAATGTTTTCATCAAAAACCTTATTTTTTTTCCACTGAAGAAAGAATGACATGGACATCTTGGATGACATGGGGGTGGGTAAATTATCAGCAAACGTTTTTTTTTTTTTTTTTTTTTTTTTTTTAAGTGAACTACTTTAACATGTATTTAGTAAGAAGAGTGTCAAACCGATAATGAACTTGTGTGCTTGAAACAAACCAACAAAAAAAACATTTGAGGACAACTTGTCGTGCTGAAAGTTTTCAATTACAGCAGAGGTTCAGATAACTGTGAAGTGTTTCCCCTCGAAGACAGACGATGACTAATTGTACACGCAAAATGAGATTTGGGAGTTTTAGTATGCAGGTTGTGATGTAATACATCAAAACACTGATTCAGTGTTTGAACTAGTCTGACTTTCTTTAGAGCAAGGGGAAAGTTGGACTAGTTCAAGAGTCACTCACTTCTTCCCCCAGAATAAGCAAACCTCATCACCTGTATGTTCAGTGCCATATTCCAAAGTAATGTGTCCTCATGAATGCATGCATGAATTCCATATAATGCCTACTAGAAATATAAGCATAGGCGTATATCTTATTTCATTTTTTTAACGAAGGGATCTTTTTTTTTTCTCCTGAGAAAAAGGCCTTAATCTCACATTTGTCTCCTCTGGAGTTTCAGAACAGATCTTAAATGTCACGAACAGATCTCAGATTTGTCAAGATGAAAGAGCGAGTTCTGAAAGTTTTCCTTGGGGTAAGTACATTCCGTACAAATTTATCCTATGAATTTTTAAATGTGTTGAGATACCTGATATATAAACATTTGCACAGTGCTGTCTCTCCTGTTACTTTATAATCAAATTGTAAGATGAACTGATGTTTTATTGCATTAATTGTGACACTACATGTACTGATCTACAATCAAAGTTGCTTTAGTTACAGTCCAAATTGACTACTGACAAATATATGAATTAAAATATAATGGATGTGGATCTATCAATGTTCTGTCATTGTTTCAGATCAACTCCAGAGCCTTCCGGAAGATTATAAAACATGACAGTATCGGCAGGTCCCCAGATAGAGAAGTGCTTAGCTTTCACAAAGTAGGATTCGTAATAGTCTTCTATACTTCTATACCGAGCCCATATTGAACGCTTGTGACACATGAAACCGCCAGGCCATGAAGAGAAATAACTACTGTCAGCTTTCATCCGAGCTTCAGAAGATTTAAACCCCAGTGGAGAGAGCGGACGAGCACTGCAGAAGCAGAACAGAGATCCCGTTTACATGTTATTCAAATTCATTGTTTTATCAATTCCAGGTTACATGCAGAAGCTACAGAGCTCGCATCTACAAGTTACCTGTAAGTTTAATCATTTTTTATTTATTTATTTAATTCTATTTCCTTTTATGTGCATAATTAATAGTATTATACAAGTATATTTTAAAAAAATAGTGTTTGTACATTATTATTATATAATAATGCATCTGCATCTACATATTTATTTATTCAAAATAAATACATTATGTGCTTAAATATGAAAATTATTTTCAGAGTTTCAAGTATATTTAATTAAAAATATATTTTTCTTTATTTTTTATTAAAATATTTTAAATGCAATGACATATGTATATTTATTTATTTTACCATCTGTTGTAGGTATTAAGCAAAATAATCTTTATTCTATTAATTCTGCATCTAAATATTTATGTTTGTTTGTTCAAAATAACTATTTTATCAAATATTTAATATTTTTTAAAAAAAATACTTAAATTAGGGCTGTCAAATGATTAATCGCGATTAATCGCATCCAAAATAAAAGTTTGTGTTTACATAATATATGTGGGTGCACTGTGTATCATTATTTTATATATATAAATACACACACATGCTTGTATATATTTAAGAAATATTTTCATGTGTATATAGATTTATATATATAATTTATATTATATATAAATATAAATATTTTATATATAAATAATTTTTTTTTCATAATTATACAAGCACTTGTGTGTATTTATACAAAATAATTAAACACAATGCATCCACATACATTATGTAAACACAAACTTTTATTTTAGATGTGATTAATCGCAATTAATCATTTGACAGCCCTAATTTAAATGCATTAGGATGTGTATTTATTTATGTTATGCAAAATACAAAAACAAATCTTCTACATCTAAATATCTATTTATTAATTCATTCATTCAATCAATTGTGTTTTCTAAATAATTATATTTCTGCAACATATAGCCTAAGCTAAAATATTGCAATTAGTTTTAGAATTTTACATATTCTTAATAAAAGAATATTATTTTATGAATTTTATGAGAATATTGAAAATGCACTAAAATATGGAACAGATTTACATTTTATTTTAAAATCTTATAATTTTCTAAGCTTCGGAATTATGTGTTGAAAAATGAAACGTTCTATGACGTTATTTTCTAAAGGGAAAAGGTACATTGCACCTCGCAATGTTTCCATAATTAATTTCTAATTGATTTTCATTTTCCATCATGTGTGCAGCAGTCTGTGTCTATATTTTCACAGGGAAGTTTCTGGATAAGTTAGAGCTCTTTGTTCTCTCTCTCTCTCTCTTCTCTGGCTGACACTGTCCTTTGCTCACATCATCTCTCACTCTCCTTCCTTGCGGCTCCCATCCATTTCTTTTCTTTAGCCTATTCTCTCTCTGTCTCTCTCTCCAGTGCCACCCTAACAAAAATTATTTATCCCTGCATAAAATATAAATGTAAGCATTGTTTTCTGTATCGCATTTTAGCAGCTGCGCTTTAATGTGATGAAATAAAGAAGATGTACGGTGAAAAAATGTCAAGAAAGCACGTCTGCACAGATGCTCACAGTGTGTTGTCATCTTCATTAAATGACTATGACTCTTGTGAACCGGTTCTTTTTGGTGAGTCAAAAACCAGCCAGTGTAGCCCATTTCACAAACAAATGGACTGTTTTTTAGCCTATATTATTTTCCATAATGCTTCTCATTGTTTATTTTGAACTGCGTCATGTAATTATTCTTGGCATGCAAATTCTCCTACTGCCCACTCCACCTTCATCATAGATATATTTGACATCCGACATAATAAAATGAATCCTGATCACGGTTTGGTAATAGTCAGTGGATTGGTCCCCTGGAAATTGGATTGGTCCCCTCGCCTAAGTGACCTGTTGCGAACCTGATTCATCAAACCCTAACGTTATGTGACGATTCAAGTTTGACTTTTCTGTTAAAACCACATCATTCATTTCAGTTGGATCACTAATCATGAGCCATAGGTTCTTGGACCCTGATAATTGCTGCTTGCAACTCTTTTGTTTTTAATTATGCTACAGATGTTGTATGATATAAGTAGCCTATGTGATTGAATGCTTGTTTGCTTTGGTGTGGCCAGCACTCACAGTCCTCATGTCAGCCCATAAATAGATCCATGCCTTCTCTCTATGCTTTCAGATTCAGGTGTCTGGTATGGAACAATAAGTATGGCTTTACCCCTGATTAAGAGTTCTCCCACCGGGGCCCTAAGATGGGGAGCCACAGACCCCCATGCAATTAAATCAAGTTCTTTTTTAATGAGGAGTGTGTTTATTAAGTCCATTCAGGGACTTGTCCACAGAGGCTGTTAGCATTGCTCTCTGATTAGGAAGGCTAAGCAGTCTCAAGAGCTGCTTGTGAGAAAGCAGCAAGCAGAAGTTGTTAATATGGGAGGTATGGTAAACAATCTATTTTCTAACAGTTAGCGCCTCGGCTAGGGCCAGATTGACGGGGGGAGAGAGAGCGCAAAGACACTTCAAAAGGGAGGGTGGACACCAGTCTGCGAAATGAGAAAGCAAACTGTCTGGTTTAGGGGTGTGTGGCTCACTGATATCACAGGTGTAGTTTCAGAGAGGGAGACACTTTGTTGGGTGGAGACAAAGAAAATGAGTGAGGTAGGAGTCAGGCCAAATATACCTCGTGTTCCGAGGTGCCATGGGTTTCGGATACGATGCTTTAGACAATACTGCCACCTATAGGCCTGCTCCGATCCAGCATCCCGGGATCTGAACACTGAATGTGCTTTAGAACGTGAGAAAAGAATAGTTGAGAAGTTGGTCGTGACACAATGGTAAGCCTGCAAAGCTGTCGCGAGATAAGTCTTTTTTTATTTTTAATTAAAATTGTATTTATTTATTTATTTTGAAAAGTGGTTTTGTCGTTTTTATTAGTTTTAGTCCACAACATCACCTCCATTCAAAATGTTTAACGAACACTCTTCTTGGTCGGGCTTCAGTTTGCAAATGCCGGGAATCTCCACAACAGTGCGAATCGCTTCCCGTGTATCCATATCTGCGGTCGTTTTCGATTTCCCCAATTTTAAACTCGGCGCTTATCATCTATGTCACGGCTCTCAGCCCGCCCTCTGTTCGTTGATTGGCCCGGCTGTTTTCAGGCCGGAGGAAAACGAAGAGACACGTCGCTGTCTCAGACAGTACAGAACATAGACTGTAAAAAATATGGACAAATCGTCTGTGACGTCACCCATATACTCTCTAAAGAATGGACTTGAGGCTGTTTATGGGGGGTATGGGCGGCGCCATACTTGAAAATCTTGGAAAATACAAAAGTTTCAGAAAGGATACAGAGGTGGTATGATTTGTTTTGTCAGATCTTGGCCGAGACGTCAAATTCACTCGGCGCAGCCCATTATCAGCTGTCAATCAAAGTTAACCGCCCTTATTTGTCATACGTTTTATATCTAAATATGATCTAATTCTAAACTAACGAGTTAGAAAAAAATTCACCCCCCTCACAGTTGTCAGGCACGCGGAACATATTGAAGATTACAATAAAAGTCCATGGGACCAAACTGTAAACATATGAATTTATGCTGTGAAAACGGACATTTTAACATGACGTCTATGGATATTTGGGACCGGCCTCTAGCGGATTTGAGATGTATTGCAGTTTATCGCACTTCCGGGTAGGTTTCATCTTTCAGATTAGAATGTTGATGCTTGGTACAGAAGTGCAATTAAATAGAGCGGAAGTAGAGTTCTCAACGGGTCTGAAAATTATTACCCGACCTGACCCGGCCCGTGGCTTTTAAAGCCCGGACCCGATGTAACCCGACACATCAACATGAATTATCTGCCCGAACCCGGCCCGCGGCCCGACTCGGACGCGCTCTACAATCTATTGCCGTTGCGGCGTCTATTCATTCCGGTGAAATCACAAAATAAAATGCACACAAACTTGGAAACATTGACTTACTAGTCCATCGCAACATGACATCATGACTTTTGCGTAAACATACACGCCAGTTTCGAGTCAAGTGGCGTGTTATGTCTACGCATTTTGAGCTATCCGCGTGTATCCGTATGTCTACGCCATTAACGTCCGCGTCATTCCGCGTGTCTGTACACGCCGTCAAATGTCCGAGCGAAACGAAAATCTACATCTACATCTGGGGAGCGATCTTTTTTTTTTCCCTAGGATGGTAAGGGAACAGTCATAAATGCCATGAACCCCAGTGACGGTTAGGTTTAGGGACGGGGTTGAGGTAAGTCATATATTTACATATACAGTAATAACGTTAAGTCAACGGCGTTCATAAACACGCCCATCATTGATAGCACGCCAAAAATGGAAATACGAATTGGCGTGTCATACTCGCACTACTTCATGAGATCAGTCTGTCCATCAACAAGATCGCCAGGTCAGCATCACCGTTGCATCCAGTGCTGCTTTTTAGCTCGCGCCAACAAGTGAAAAGCCCGACCGGGTGGGACTCGTCAGGTTTCTCTCGCGGTCAGATTATCTTTTCCTTTTCCTAGTCTTCCGACTGCGTTTTCTTTGCTTTTTCCATCATCTAGTATCACGTCTGAAATGCGCGAAAGTGCAGTGTTGACAACTGTTTTCAAAGCAAAGTAGCTAACACCATGCCTGTTTAAATAAAAATCTTCACACAATAGTAAATAAAAAAAACAGCTGGCGGGCTACGAGTTTTGAAACAAAATAGGCCTAGCCTACAAACATAATCATGTGCTTATAATAGGCATCGTAGAGGAAGATCAGGCGTGTTCTCCTCTCGGCCAGCCACCCGCGATACACTTTGCACGCAGCAGCCAGACTTTCTTTATGGTGAACAGCAGCAATGATTAATAATTTGTTTGTTTGTTTTTTACTGGGCGGAAAAGATTAAGCCCGAGGTCCGACCCGACCCGAGTCATTTGCTTATATTTTCGACCCGACCCGTTGAGAACTCTAAGCGGAAGTACGAACTCTGACGTAGTCAGGCTAGTAATTCCTAGCTTTCAAAACCAAATCCTTTGTTTAAAAGGACACATGCTTAGAGCTTTTCAAAACACTCAATATTAATCTCCAAGTTCATCTTTTGGACATTTAAAACTTCCCTGAGTGGAGAGAGACAGGGATTATATGCCTGTGCAATTACCTCATAGATCTAGCCATTGTTCCCAAACTGCACTGTAATTATACAGGTGATTGCCACCAGAGAAAAGCCATTGTTCAGACTACAAATTCAGTACAGTGTCGTCATTCACAGTGCTAAGTTAGCCAATGACCCCAACAGTAATCATCCTGTACATATTCAAACATAATGACCACCCACACGCTCAAACCCATTCATTGGCACCGTAATCACAAACATAACGGAACCATTCTTTGTTAAACCGCGCTCCACGCTGTAGGTCGTTTCGCACAAAGAACGGCACTGAACTTTGTCCTTTGAGGGTTAGTGTGAGAGCGGTGAAGAATAGAGAGGAGATCAGTATTCAGGCTGAGTTCTGTCGTGCTTCTATTAAGTAGGAGAGTGGCAGTCTGATTATCCACTTTGTTGGCAGTGGTGGGAGTGGACTGTACTGGGCCATTTTTGCATTAACGTTCTGATCAAATTTTCATAACTCAATTTGGCGGAGGTTTGCATGTGGAGGATTGAGCACATCTGTAAAGCTCTCTGGTGCCTCTGCCCATGCAATGCACCTTCCCCATGACATTGACAGTCCCTTGACAATATGTTGATTGTGCTTATGCTTACATTTCATCTATACTTGATTGGCCAGAGGTACATTCTGTTGCTCAGAGGTTGCACTTTATAAATATCAGTCGACAGTACCTCTATATCTTCTAAAATTATTTTTATCAACTCTTATGTTGCCAGCTAGCCAGCATCCGGATCGCATTTAGAACGACGATTAAAACAGATGTGGTATCGAGTCCATCAACACCCTCAAAGCTTTACAGTCTTATTTGTGTATTTGTGATTTATGGTAATGTGACGATGAACCAGGTCAATGACATTATCAGAGAGTGCCAGCCTAGTGCTATTTTGAATTTACTTGGTGTGCTGATTTCAGGAATGGTTTAGTATGCACTCTAAGAAAAAAAGGGTTCATTGGGGTTCTATATATGAAGCATAGGGTTCTTTCCAATGCTAAAAAAAGGTTCTATAATGACAAGAAAGAACCCTTTTGACACAAAGGTTCTTTATAAGCAATTATTCATTCATATATTACATTATTCTGCAACATTGTGTAGTTGTAATACAATTATTGTTTATTAAACTGTTGTAGTAACTTAATATCTGAAGGAAAAACTGAAATGGCACGCAGATAGAAGCGCCCTCGCCCTCAGATCATTGATTACAAGAGGTAAAAACTATATAAATACTGTTCGTTTTCTCACACAAACCGCTCGTTTCGTGTCTTAGGCCATCAATGTGTACTTACATTTACGAGTCATTAAATCATGTTTAATTTGGACTTCTCTGTGGATGCTCTTTGAGGTGGTGACCATAGACCTCCATTATATGACTGACAGACAAGAACGGTTTGACCTAAAAATGTCAAAATTGAAACTACTGCGGAAACAAAGACACCTACATCTTGGATGCCTTTGAGGTAAGTTAAAACATATCAAAAATTAATTTTCAAAGTGAACTATCCCTTTAAACTGCCTTTGACCATTCAGGGAGATTTTGCAGTATGGAACGTCCAAATATTATAGGAGTTATTTAACAAAAACGAATGTCTCACCACATAATGACAACCGTACATCCTTAAATTCTGCGCTTTTATTTTTAACATTGCACTCATACATTGTTGTTGTTGTTTTTTTTTTTAATCATGTAAATGTACGTCTTTATTGGGACAGAACCTGATGGATTACATGACTAAACTATATCAAGCATGTAACATATCTAATTTGTGCATTAACGGCTGTTATGTTAAATTTATTCATGTATCTCTATAATAATAGATACATAAATACCACAGAGATTTTAAAATACATCAAAGGGCTTTTATTGTCTGCTCGATTCATGCATCTCCATCATTTGATGATCTACAAGTATGCATGTTATGGTCAAAAACAAGGCACTTCTTAAACTGAAAGATAATGCATCTTGTGGGATATTGATTTTTCAGGTCTGGAAAAGTCTAAAATTAATAATATATTGATGAAAATATTAAACTAATTTTTCCTTTGAGTTTCTTTCAAAACTGAGGATTTGTTTTGAGTGTGTAGCCTTATCAGAGACATTCAAACAATTGTTTAAATCTATTAAATGACTTTTAAAAATCACAAAGAAGGTCACGGTAATGTTGGACATGCATGTTTTCTTGAGCTGCATTGCTGAACATCAGCTTATCAGATCAGAGCTCTATCGCCATGGCAGCAACATGTTTCAGAATCCATCATATCATTCAGTCCCTCATGAATTATTTAAGTTATGATTAGACACTGCAAGGATGTTAGAGCAAATCAGATAATACATATTCAGAAGTGATCACACCAGTAATTCGTTTTTCAAAGTTTCTTTTAGTTAATTCATTTGCTATGCTATTGTGCTTTTCTAAGTATGAACTTTATCTGTCTCAATATTAGAATTCATGAAATGAAGGTTGAATGCTAAACAAGATGAATACAAACGTATTCTATTTACTCACATTTAATTTTATATTCAAATAATTAAGCAATATAAATGTGTGTAATAAAAATGTCTACTAGATCATTGATCACCTTGAGAAGCGAGAAACTAGCAATATACGCACATGCCACACATAGTTTCATTGTTTGATTATCTAGGTTGTTACTTTTACATATTTACACTGAATTACAAGAATAGAAGCTATACCTATTACATTTATTATTGAGGGTCACAGTTTACATAACATTTTGAAAGTGTAACTAGGTTAGGTTATTTCCTGTGAAACCAGTCTCACTTTGTGGCCTCAGCTAAATAGTGTCGTAAACCTCCTGAACACCAGATGGCTGCAGAGAGTCATATAAGCGGAGCTTCCTGTCTGTTCTGACTCGAGCACCGCACGCATGCTCGGTTTCAGCAGTTCGACCTCATCAGTTCTCTCTGCACAGCAAATTTAAGTTCACTATACTGTTGGAGTCACATATAGTGGTTTATTGCGAGTCGGAGTGACTGTAAGGCACGACCGAATGTGAGTAACTTTAGTAACGTGTGAATCGGTGCTTACTCGAGACTCGAACCGTTTAGAACGGTTCACTCCGATTTGGCGAACTACTTCAACCAGTTCACTAAAAAGAACCGGTTCAAAAGAACCATTTGGTCAAGAACCGGACATCTTTAGTGATCAGACGTGAAGAATTCTACAGCGCACTCATTCACGGTATGTTCGCTGTTATGGAAAAACCCGTTGTTTTTGAAGTAATGTTACTAGACCGCATTTGATTAACAAATGTATAACCTGCATATATATTTTTTTCTGTGCTTTTGCTACAATTAGCCTCGTATCGCTCGAGAGTGAAGAAGTGTTCGTGTATTTCTAGACCTCAGTTTTATTTCCTAAATAATTATTCACAAATAAATTATTGCAGCTTTATTAAGCGGATAATTAAGCAAAGTTGGAATAATCCCCACCTTACTATTGTGTAACGGGCCTGTGCGTATTCATGCGAAAGGCCTTGAAGCCTGTTTCACGCCACACGCGTAAGCAGCACGTATTTTTTTGTTTTTTTGCCCAATGTCACACTTCCGGGTTTTAACTTCCGGATTGGCCCACGCAGGATAAACTTTTTTTTCCGTTAGCAGCGATGGCTGAGCCTAACAAAAACATTTAGGAAATCAAATTCTTTGTACGGTATCATGAAAATATTTCACCTGTCTTGGTGAAAATGTTTCACCTGTTTTGGTTAAATCGAAATGACGGTGCTTATAACTTGTTTATGTTGGCGCGACTGTGCTTTATCACACTTAATGTAAAAAAAAAAAATGTTTTTCAGGAAGTAATCGTCTGGCATCTCACTTCTAGCTTCTCAGACTGTTTAATATCGTGGAAAGTCGGCTTTAGCTGGTTTATATTCACTGTAATCCACTGCATCACGGGGCATATTGCTTTTATAAAACAGTTTGTCCATACAATTAATTTATTAATAGAATAAACACGCAGCAACAAAAAACCATCATATTGATGTCAAATTGCATCTTCCTTGAAGCAATGTACATTTATAGAAACAGTTCAACAGACGCAATGGCGCAGTAATATTGATGTAATGAGGTCACGGTGTATGTTTTTATTTTATGCTGCCGTCATATCAGTAGCTTCAAACACAGCTCAGCCAATCAGAATCAAGGACTATATCTGTTTTAGACAGTGCATCGATCCTCTATATCTATCAATGTTTTTAATCTGTGCTTTTTTCCAGATCACTCCAAAATGTCTGAACCACGGGCCTTAAAGAATCCCTACCTAGATTACACTGGGCCTGGATGTGCACAAGACTTGTTTGACATGCAGGGAAATGTAAGTGATTCCAAAAATACTGAATCTTACAAATACTATGGTAATCTTAAAACTAATTGCTATACAATACTAGTATATATGAATAAGCTAATCATTCATAGCATTCCCTGAATTACAGTAATACCCTCTTTTCATCCCTGTATACGTAATCATATCTGATTTATAAATCTTATTTTTCCTCTGCAGTTGACCCAGCATTTTGCTAGCTGTGTAAGCAGTAAGATTGGTGAGCTTATGGCAATTATGGAGAATGGACTGAAGACTGCTGACCCCAGAGACTGTACTGGCTACACTGGCTGGGCAGGTGAGAACACGCATGCAGTTGTTTTAAAAACAGAATTACTAATGCATGTTTAGTGAAACTGTATGGTATAATACCACTGGAATCAGCCTCTATAGATGGGGCTGCTTAAAGGGATAATTCACCCCAAAAATGAAAATTCGGTCATTACCTCAACCACTTTAGACATTTAGTAATATAGGGATGCACCAATTTAAATATAATACTGCACTCGTGTACTAAAACTCATTAAAATGCTTTGATGCCAACATCCGATACCATGCGGTGTGTACAGTACAATGCTTGTGACAAATAATCACTGACAACAGAGCAGAATGGATTTTTCACAGAAGGATGTCTATGAAGTAATTTTTTTTAGAGACAGATGATGATCCCTTTAATTGAATGTGAAACAAAATAAATATTTCTGCTTGTATTGCTGCTGTGTGTGAGCTAATAAGTTAAATATTCGGAGCGGATTGAGTGCCCCACGACACAGCTTATCGAGTGCCCATCCATTTTTCATGGAAAGTTTGTAGTTTGGTCGGACATCAATAGCAAAGAAGGTAAAACGAGTAACGTATTACTAACGTTAACTGACTGTATGCATAGAGAGAGAGAGAGTGTGTGGTCTTTTGTTGCATGCTCTTGCTCACTCTGCACACATAAATGTATATTTATTCAAAACAAGTACCTACTCAAGAGAGTGCGATTTGAGGCAGTTGGTCTGGGCAGCCGCAGTGACGCGATTGGCTCTTTTATTCTGAAGGCGGAACTTCCACCATATTCCACTTTCTCCCATTCATAAGTAACACAAGTGTATAATCTTAAGTAGCTTTGCAAGTACATGTCAACTTATTCTACAAACCTGTTGCGAAGTTGCTTATAAGTAGAAGAATGCATTTATTTCGTCTGCTGAACAACACAAGGAAGGTATTTTGAAAAATGATGGTAATTAAACAGTTTTAGTTCTAGTTAACTTCCATTTTAAGAACAAAAAAATGCCAAATTCTAAATACCACATTTTGGGTTCTGCATAAAAAGAAAATTTATTCAGGTTTCGAATGACATGAGGCTGAAAAAACGGACAATTTTTGGGTGGGCAATCCCTTTAAGGCATGTGCTGGTATAACTTTGTCCAATATATTGACATCTGATTATAGTATTTGTTTTAAATGCTTTATTTTAGTTCAGTACTCTTGTTCATGGTCTTATATCATGAAACTACGTGGCCCGCATTGCTAAGTCCCCCCTCCCCCAACTGCAGGCATTGCCCTGCTTTACCTGCATCTCCACAGTGTCTATGGAGATCCCTCTTACCTCCAGAGGGCCCTGGACTATGTCAACCACAGTCTGAGGAGTTTAACCCAGCGCTGGGTGACCTTCTTGTGCGGGGATGCAGGACCGCTGGCTATAGCGGCGGTGGTCTATCATCGCCTCCAGAAACCACATGAGGCTGAGGAGTGTGTGAACAGGTCTGACCCTGCTCTACCTCCATCTATGTGTATGTGTTGGGTCGGTGACATTAGTCTCCAAATTAGAATTACACGATCTAAAAAATCTTAGTAGATACTATTTTTCTCTGCTTATTAAAAATGTAATTCATAGGGATCGTTTTAGTATTTCTGAATTCATAATTATTGTGTATTTAACTGTCTTAAAGAACTGAATTTCTTAGAAAAGGAAAAGATGAGTTTAGCCAACTCACTCGTTGGAGGATTTCTCTCGGACATCCTTTGTCACTGACCCATGTAAACTTGATAAACATTGGAAATGTTGATTATTTAAATATATTAGGAGAGTTAAATGTAATTTACTTTAGTATATTGTCTAGTTTAAATATATGATATATTGATGGAATAACTATCAAAATGTATTGTTTGTTGTCTGCTGTCTACATTGAGTCTACATGTCTACATGTATCGTGTTGTATGTAGGGCTGGGCGGTATATCGAGTTTGTATGATGTATCGATTTTTCTTTCTTTCTTTTTTTTTCTTTTTTTTTTTAACGAAATGGAATGGCAATACCGTTTATATCGATACAGAAAAATAGCCCAGGACGCATTGTGAGCTGCTGTAGTGAAGTTCCTATGACACAGGCTTATATTAAAGGAGTAGTTCACTTTTAAAACTTTTGCTGATAATTTACTCACCCCCATGTCATGCAAGATGTCCATCTCTTTCTTTCTTCAGTCAAAAAAAATTAAGGTTTTTGATGAAAACATTCCAGGATTTTCTCCATATAATGGACTTCAATGGGAACCAAACGGTTCAAGGTCCAAATGAGAGTTTCAGTGTGGCTTTAAACGACACCAGACGATGAGTAAGGGTCTTGTCTAGGACCCTTCGAGTCATGACTCGAAAAAAGATTTGTTCATTTTGATTAAAGAGTTTGAACAGGAGTGTAACGAAAGTTCATCACAGAGCAGAGCAAGGCGAGCATTTGTGCTTATAAATCTTAAACTTTGTTATTTTTTAAATGAGCGATCGTTTCGCTAGATAAGACGCTTATTCATCGTCTGGTGTCGTTTAAAGCCCTTTGAAGCTGCACTGAAACTCTCATTTGGACCTTGAACCGTTTGGTTCCCAATGAAGTCCATTATATGGAGAAAATCCTGGAATGTTTTCATCTGTAAATGTTAGAAAGTCAAACAAATATGTCCATTTCACTGACAGGAGAAGACGAGCTTCTGTAGTGTGACATAACAGTTTTTTTTAATAAACACAGATTTCCTTATCCAAATAGAAAAACATAGTAAGTAGCGAGATTAGATATATTGGTTAGATACTGTATATTATATATATATATATATATATATATATATATATATATATATATATATAAATAATTTATCACCATTTAACCAAAAAACAAGAAGATATGATTTTTGTTTTTGGCCATATCGCCCAGCTTTAGTTGTATGCTTTGGATTGCTGGCTTGTTTATAGCTTAACACTACTTTAATAGAATTGCCCTGGAATACTCCCAAGAGCTTGTGTTCATTAAAAATCTCATACTAGGATTCCAGGATGAGGGTGAAATGTGGAGGATTTTTTTTGGTCTATAGGGCAGCTCAGCTCTTTTTATGTCCTATGTCTTGTCAGGGATTCATTCCCAGAGGATCTTATTGTGATCTATTTGCTCGAATGTTTCCAGGCTGCTGCAGTTGTACCAGTCTGTAGTGCAGGGGAAGGGCAGTCTTCCTGATGAGCTGCTTTATGGGAGAATGGGCTACCTTTACTCCCTTATGTTCATTAACCAGCAATTTCAGCAGGAGAAGATCCCCATTCAATACATTCAACAGGTCAGTCACATTTGTTTGGCCTCAAACCTGAACTAAAGCGCATGAAATCATGTTTTAACACAGGATGCATGGCTAATATGAGTTATGCATGATAAAGAAAACGAGTTATACGCAACATGACCAAAATGTACCATTTTTATTATATCAATAAATGCCTCTGGTCTTATTGAGAAAAGTCAAGTCAAATATATTTATATAGCGCTTTTCACAACACAGATTGTATCAAAGCTGCTTCACAGTATCAATCAAGACAACTTAACAGTGTTTGTTTATTCATGGAAAAAAACTTACTATATATTTTGGAACTGACAATTGACATTTGACTTGTGAATGGCTGACAATCTCAAAATATTTTCAGGTTAACAAGACTCAAGATGTTGTGAAAGTGTGTATGTTGTCTCAAACATGCATTTATTTCAGATCTGTGATGCTGTAATGGCTTCAGGGCAGACCCAGTCTCAGAGGAACAAGATCCAGGAACAAAGCCCTCTAATGTATGAGTGGTATCAGGAGGAGTATGTGGGTGCCGCCCATGGCCTGTCAGGGATCTACTACTACCTGATGCAGGTGAGCACACTCGCTATACAACTGGCAACAACCAATTGTTGGGGGGGAAAAACTATAACTTTGGTCATTCAAACAAACTAATTGTCTCTCTCTCTCTCTTTAGCCTGGGTTTGTTGCAGAGGACAGGCTTTCGTATCTAGTCAAACCCAGTGTGAACTATGTGTGTCAGCTGAAGTTTCAATCAGGCAATTACCCACCATGTGTCGGTGATTCTCGGGATCTTCTGGTGCACTGGTGTCACGGCTCTCCAGGAGTTATCTACATGTTGATACAGGCTTTTAAGGTACAGATCTTCACGTCAGTGATTTATTTTGAAGTTTTAGTCATCTGTAGTTTCAAACTGTCACCCTTTAAAAGTGCAGAATTATATCTGTGTTCACGATATGTGTGTGTATGAAGACTTCAGATGCCAAAACCTCTAAGTCTGTCTACCTAGGGATGGGTATTGAGTTCGATACTTTTAGCACCGACCAAATTGCCTCGATACCGTCGGGTATTAGGGCTGCGATGATATGCCTATCTCCCGATTCGATACTATCATGATACTTGGGTCCGATATGATGGATTTTTTTTTTTGTTTTTTGTTTTTTTAAGAATTGCGATTCGATATTGCAGTTGTTTTTAGCACTAGACCATTGGGAAAAGTTCAATAATACACTTATACAGACTGTACATGATTTGTTTTTGTAAATAGGACTCATCTTTATACATCATCACATCTTTTTTTACTTTTATTTCAGAAGCATCATACAATAGGCCTACTACATTCTCTTGAATAAATGATTCAATAACACATACGTTTTGTGGAACGTATGTGTTATTGATAAAGTGCAGAATTATATGTGTGTTCATGATATGTGTGTGTATGAAGACTTCAGATGCCAAAACCTCTAAGTCTGTCTACCTAGGGATGGGTATTGAGTTCGATACTTTTAGCACCGACCAAATTGCCTCGATACCGTCGGGTATTAGGGCTGCGATGATGCGCCTACCTCCCGATTCGATACTATCACGATACTTGGGTCTGATATGATGTATTTTTTTTTTTGTGTATTTTTTTTTTTTTTTTTTTTACGAATTGCGATTCGATATTGCAGTTGTTTTTAGCACTAGACCATTGGGAAAAGTTCAATAATACACTTATACAGACTGTACATAATTTGTTTTTGTAAATAGGACTCATCTTTATACATCATCACATCTTTTTTTACTTTTATTTCAGAAGCATCATACAATAGGCCTACTACATTCTCTTGAATAAATGATTCAATAACACATACGTTTTTAACAGTCACTTGTCGCCACTTAGTGGCGAAACAATGTAATCGATAAATGCATTATTTTAAGCACCGAGTTTCTATCAAAAGCTGATTTTGATCACTATTGTAGACATCAGTGTTCATATTTGAACTTTAAAGTTTTATCCAAGTACTTCAATGATAATTTTAACTTTTCCATCACAGAAATAATGGATACTATGAGGTTGAAAAGACTGTTTATGCAGCTGTTTCATGACGGAAACACAGCTTTGATTGTTGCGATATGATTTTGTCAGTTTAATAGAAAGTCCGTTTCGTTTTATCATGGATTGAATAGAGCTTTTCTTTAATGTAGGTTATGTCTTATTTGGTCACAATTACAGCAGCACAAGCAACACCGTGTTCACAAGCTATTCGTGAAATCCTGTCATTGCCACTATAATGCTTTTCTTAAACCTTAGAAAGGGCAGATTTATGAAGTTGACAATGTGACAAAGTTAGTTTTTTTTATTTTTTAGTTTAGCATAAGCCCTAGTTTTTAACTGTTTGTATTACGGTGCCATCAAGTGTGAGTAAACCACATTACACAGAAGCCTAAAAGAATTTGAGATTTAAGAGATGTATTTAATGCCGAATGCATTGTTTGGAAACGCATGGAAGTGTCACATCGGTGTCCAGAACAGAAGTCTGTATGCCGTGTCCATCCTCAGGTGTTTGGTGTGAGGCAGTATTTGGAGGACGCTCTGCAGTGTGGAGAGGTGATCTGGCAGAGGGGTTTGGTGAAGAAGGGCTACGGTCTCTGTCACGGAGCTGCTGGAAACGCGTATGGCTTCTTGGCCCTTTACAAGGTCACGCAGGATCTCAAACACCTCTATAGAGCCTGCATGGTGAGTCTGACCCCTCTAAAGCTTAGAATATAATGTGTCATGTTTAGTTTTCTTGAACTTTTCTAATAAAAGTTAGGTGTTAGGACTTTCCCATTTCCAGTAAGTACAGTAAAATAAGTTAATTCACAGCATATTCTGCTATAAATCATTGTGCTGTCTGGAAGGGGACCTGTCATTGCCTGTTGTGTGTACAGAGGCATGATGGGATTTGATGTCTTCTCATCTGCAGTTCGGAGACTGGTGCATGAATTATGGAAGACATGGCTGCCGGACTCCAGATACACCATTCTCATTGTTTGAAGGTAGAGAAAACATTATAGATGCACATTTACATTAACCTTTATAATTTTGGGGTTGGTAAGGTCTTTTTTAAGCTCTTTTATGCTCACCAAGGTTGCATTAATAAAAACGGCAATATTCATATATATGCAATATTCAAATAGCAATATTCATATATCTTTCTTTTTGCTGTATCAAAAACGTACCGAACAAACCATGAATTTTGTGAACCGCTACACCCCTAAAAAATAAATAAATTAAAAATATTTATATATATATACACACACACACACACACACACACATCACATGACATGACTTCAGGATTCCTTGAATAAAAAAATCAACATTTATTTAAATTCTGATCTGATGAACATTTATTTAAATTCTAATATCTTTATATTTATGGGAAGTGAGTTTATGTTTGTGTATGTTTTGTGTTCAAATGCTGAATAGTGAGGATTATAAACATTTTATTTTACACCGGTTTAATTAATATAACTAAACACCATTTATCATATTGTCTCATGAAGGAATGGCAGGAACAATTTATTTCCTGGTTGATTTGCTGCAGCCAACTAAAGCCAAGTTCCCTGCTTTTGAGTTGTAAAGGTAACTACAC
>NW_024121532.1:5145823-5296911 GCF_016745375.1 Pimephales promelas
CCAGCTAAAGGTTTTCTCAGAACCCAAATCTCCTCATTTGCGCTGCTTTGCTGGCCGCTGAGGGTTGGAGAACCATGAGGGCTGGAAACGGATCCCTTGAGCCTGAAAAGATATCACACACACACGCACAATCATAGTGATGTAAGAATGAAATACATTGCTTTGCAAGCTCCTAATTTGCAAAAAACAGATACACACAGAGGAAGCAGATAGTAAAGGGATCATTTGGGGACAGTTCAAATGGACTGTAGCATATCCAACAGTAATCTGGGATCCTTGCTGATGAACATGTACGTTAAGTTTGTAAATACAGTACCAAAATATTCAGACTGAATTATAAAACTTTAGTTAGCTGTGAAATGTAATGTCTACAACTGAAATTCTTGCACTTTATTTTACAGTGTGTACTTAAGAAATTGCTGGGTAATATCAGGTACAGTAACTACATAGGTTAAGGTTAGGTTTAGGGGTAGGTCAGGGTAGTACCGAGTTATTACCCAGTTATTGTATTACTATAAGTAGGGACATGGGAAACAGGACTGTAAAATAAAGTGCTACCAAGATTTTTCATGACTGTAATAGTCATTTCTGCAGTATTACATTTAAAAAGGTACAGTAATACAGTTTGTTTTATTTAAATATGCATAAAAAGACTAATAATACACTACAGATTATACATGATCATCACTTGTAAAATATGCTGGTTAGGTGCTCAAGGAACATTTTTTATTATTAATATATTTTGTTGAAACTGATTTCAGGATTCTTTAATGAATAAAAAGTAAAAAAAAAAAAACAGCATTTCCCTAAATGGATTTTTTTTTAATGTTTAATCAATTTCATTAATCATTGCTGAATAACAGTATTTTTTATATGTATATAATATATAATTATATAATTTTTCATACTAACTGTGATACTTTT
Source organism: Pimephales promelas (assembly GCF_016745375.1). Next base: position 5,146,748 of record NW_024121532.1, read on the forward strand.
TTGCACTATATGGTAAATAGAATTGGGGGGAAATATGCTAAATAGACATTCAAAAAAGTCACAGCAGTAAAAAAAAAAAAAAAAACATTTTCTTTATGGAAACCATAATTTTTCTACTTTGAAATATGGCCTAGACATGTTCTTCACACAAATATCTCTGATTCTGCTTATTTTGTATGGTACACATCCAACTTTCTCAAAGACATTCAGATTCACATCCTGTTTTCTCCATTTCACTATGGTCATGACGTTTTAAAAAAAGCCAGGTGTATGACATGATATGCTTATGACGGGTACATGTGTATTTTTCTGACTGTATGTGTGTGTTTATACCTGTCTCTTTTTGTGGCTCCTCTGAGCAGGAGGAGGCTGGTTCATACCCAATTGTGCTGCAGGTAGGCATATTATAGCCAAATGAGGTGAAGAGGGGCTGATGGGTAAGGGGCTGGGAAGGAGGGGGTGGGGGAGTGAGGGGCAGAGAAAAAATGTGGGAGCAGTCACCGTTCACCATGACAACTGAACCAATTGCTGGCGGACGGATCTGTATCTTAAGATACTGTTGGGTTGAGGGACCTGGGTACAACAGAACAACAGGCGACACCAAAAAACACAAACAACAACAACAACAAAACAGGAAAGGAAACACAAAACAAAACATGTTCAAGCAAAAATATCTAACTCTACAGCTGAGCTTATCTTTATCCTGTAAGTTAACATGCAAGGTGAAAATTAACGCTTTAGAAAACTGAAAAAATAACTATACTCATGCATACTATTTTCACAAAACATACTTGAAATGCATTCCCAAAAACACCAAATTTATAACTGATCTGTGTGTTATGCATGCAGACTACATTCATGCACGGAAAGGGAGAAAATGAGGATTTGAAGTGTGTTGGAATGTGTACGTCAATCAGTGTTACATTTCATTATTGCAGTGGTGTAAAGTATTTGAGTAAATGTAATTACGTGCTTAAAGGGATAGTTCACTTTGAAAGAGATTTTTTGTATGTTTTAGCTTACCTCAAGATGTAGGTGTCTTTATTTCTGCAGTAGTTTCAATTTTGATATTTTTTTAAATTAATTTCCAATTTTTAGAAAACAAATCAGCTGTTTCTTGTTTTTCACGGGCATGTCTCTTAGGTTTAAGGAGTAGTGCATCTACATTCATTGTGAATTAAATGCTTTTACACAGATGGTTTTGGTGACTTGTACTTTTTTTTTGTAACTACTTTAACTTTTAAGTATGATTTGTAGGCTACTCTTTACACCAATGCAATATTAAAGTAAACATTTTTAAAAATTATAAAGTAATAATGGATTTCATGGTCCATAGAGTCCCACTTAATACTGATTTTAAATTACGCAAATATTGATGTTCATCCAGCAAGACTCTAAACACTATTTTGGGTCTCAGACTTTATGAGAGAAGTTATGTGTGAATACATCTGTAAGACTACAAAATAAAATGATAATACAAATAACTATTAAACAACAATTTAAAAAATAATATTATTACAATTATTATACACTAATATCTCACCATAAAAATAGGGATATTCAAGGAAAAAAAAGTAAGTTCTGGCAGAAAACCTCTGGAACCCTTAAAGCTTCTCTTTTGTTTTGTTGGCATTAGCTGGTTTATAAGCACTTCTAAAGTTTGAGAAGATTGTTGGCATATGCTGCGTTCCCAAACGCACATTAAGTGACCCAAACTCAAAGCTGTGGAGACGAGTCCTTCCGTGTAACAGTGCTGAACTTCACTCTGAAACATGCAGCCCATGTATTTACATAATTAAATCACAATTTTGGGGATTTGTTAAGCACGCAATGCCACATCACAATTTCGTTTTTTTCTTTTAATTAATCATGCAGGCCTAGTTTTAATCACTGTCAATTCTATTATGACTAGAAGCTCAGCTTCGCATAAATATTTTGTGCAAACATCAGAACAAAGTAAATCTGAGTGCACATTCTGACATTGATATGTGATGTTTCTTTGCTCCTGAGAAGCAGCAGTCGCCACTGATCTGCATGTACAAATGTGTGAAAGTGTGTTTGCATGTGTGCGAATGTGCAGAAGTGTGAATCCACGGCTGTGAGTTGAAAGGAAAGGAAGGGGGGCATGGAAACGATGGTACAGGTGGACGCAGAGATGACCGAACAGTGACACATAGATGAGCCACTCTCATCTGCCCTCTTTCATGTCTTCGAGCTGACGCCTCTAACTACAATCACTTGACTGGTGATAAAGGGCAGGGCAGTTGGATATAGAACAGTGTTGCCAAGTCTGTGGTTTTACACTGTTGCCACTGGATTGTTTTTGCAGTCCGTGGGTTGAAGCGTCCCCCTCCCCGGAACGCAATTTTTTACCCCCCTGGAATGTGATTTTTACCAGAAAATGCTGCAGATCTGGCAACCCTGATATGGAGCGAATGAACAGCCACCCACACAACCACACACAAACACTAGGATTGGGCTTGAGTACTCATGTATTTGAATACGCAGAAGACAGCAGCTCCATCAAAGTTTATAATCCTCTAGGGAAACAATCACGTGATCACTTCATAATTTGAGGCATCATTTATATCAGCGGCACAAACAGAGTGCAACAGTCGGTTCCGGAAGTAAAAATTCAATATTATTCTCCATAGGGAAATAGATTTTTTGAATGATAATTTATAAACACTTAAAGGAGTAGTTCACTTTTGAAAAAAAACTTTTGCTGATAATTTACTCACCCCCATGTCATCCAAGATGTCCATTTTATTCTTTCTTCAGTTGAAAAGAAATGAAGGTTTTTGATGAAAACATTCCAGGATTTTTCTCCATATAATGGACTTCAATGGGAACCAAACGGTTCAAGGTCCAAAAGACAGTTTCAGTACAAACTGCAAACTGTTCAAAGGGCTTTAAACGATTCCAGACGATGAATAAGGCTCTTATTAAGCGAAACGATCGCTCATTTAATAAATAAATAACAAAGTTTAAGTTTTATAAGCTCACATGCTCGTCTTGCTCTGTTCTGTGATGCACGTTTGTGACTCTCCTGTTCGAACTCGTTCATCAAAATGAACAAATCTTTTTCCAAGTCATTTGGTTCTTTCAACAAACGAAACGAACGAACTGACTCGTAAAAAGATTCGTTCATTTTGATGAACGAGTTCGAACAGGAGAGTCACGAAAGTCCAGTACAGAGCAAGGCGAGCATTTGAGCTTATAAAACTTAAACTTTGTTATTTTTTTTAAACGAGCGATCGTTTCGCTTGATAAGACCCTTATTCGTCGTCTGGAATCGTTTAAAGCCCTTTGAACAGTTTGCAGTTTGTACTGAAACTGTCTTTTGGACCTTGAACTGTTTGGTTCCCAGTGAAGTCCATTATATGGAGGAAAAATGATGAAATGTTTTCATCAAAAACCTTAATTTCTTTTCGACTGAAGAAAGAAAGACATGGACATCTTGGACGACATGGGGTGAGTAAATTATCAGCTAAAGTTTTTTGAAAAGTGAACTACTCCTTTAAAGATAGACGTACTGTGAGCTATGAGGTTATTCATCAATGGCATTTGTTTCAACTGAAGATGTCCGCCCACATTATTTCAGCTTATTTTTAAAACTAATCTATTTTAATAGAGGAATTGGTGAAAAAACAACATTACCCATGATGCTGTACAGAAAATTACACCAATCAGAGAAAAAGCAATACGCACCAAAAGATCTTGCTAGTTCCGCCCACTCCCATGAAGCACTGCGAATGGCATAATCGAGTAAATATCTTTACACTCTCAAAATACTTAAATGTTTGAATATACATGTCTATTCTGCAAAACACTCTAAATATATTGGTTTTATATATATATATATATATATATATATATACACATATAATCAACAATTCTAAGTGAGTTTTGTTTCTCCATCATTTTTAATTCGACCATGCTCTTCGCAATGCTTGATGGGATTGTAGTTCTTTCCCTAAATAAAGATGTTATACACAGTCTTTTACCTTTGTATTTTTTCCTGATTTTCAAATAATTTTTGCTTCAAATCAAAGTTTGCAGTGTTCGCGTATCGCTGATTGTCTTGTTTAATGGCTTATAATTCTTTTTTTTTTTTTTAAATCCCTATGGGAAAAGTGAATGGAAAAAGGGCTAATGCACTCTATACTTAAACGTTTGTTCCAATAGTAACAGTAATGTGTACTCCCTACTCGGTTGATGCATCAACCGAGGACTCAAGAAGACGAAATTAACAAAATGCTCACCCCTAATCTACACACACAACAATAAATACACAAACACTCATAAATGCAGAAATGCATGCACTAAATACAAACTCAGCAGAACCCACACACATGAACATTTAAATGCCAGGTATGAGCTTCAGATTGACCTTGATTTTAAAGTGGATTAAAATGTGCATATGTGTCGCATGATATCCTAGAAGGCTCATGTGACGATGCGATGGCACACCTGCCCTTTTGATGACTTCCACCATGTTGGACGGAAAGTAACCCACGCGATCATTTCCTGTGCGGTTATCATGGATACAGCCCTTCCAGCGTCCATCAGAATGCTGCTCCAAGACCTGAGGAGCAAACACACACGTTGGAGAATGTGCCTGGAGTTCAAAACAACCAATACATTGCACTGCACCGTGCAACAAAACTAAAATAGTTTTGGTTTAAAAATGTTATTTTATTGCATTAACTTATGTTAATACTGTATAACCTTATTGCATAGTCTCACCAAAAGGATAAAGTTATAAAGACTATAAGGTCGAACCCAGGTTTCCAAAAAGTATACTACTTATGTCTTACATGCTACCGTTCAAAAGTTGGGGACTATTTTAAAATACCATTATATACTCACAAAGGCTGCATTTATTAAAAAAAAAAAAAAAAAAAAAAAAAAAAAACAGTAATATTATTACGATTGTTGTAACTACTTTTTTTTCTTATCGTCATGAACACTTGGTTATCTTTGATTTTTTCATTATTTTTCATGGACTTTTAGTTTATCTTCTTAAGTCCATGAAAAAAAATCAAAAATTGATTTTTTTGGTGTTCGTGACAATTCCGAATGTAATTTATTCCTCTGATGCAAAACTGAATTTTCAGCATAATCTTTCAATCTTCAGTGTCACATGATCCTGCAGAAATCATTCTTATATGCTGATTTGCCTCTCAAGAAACATTTCATATTAATATCAATGTTGAACAGTTGTGCGGCTTAATATTTTTCTGAAAACCTTGATGCATTTTTTTTTTCAGGATTCTTTGATTAAAATAAAGTAAAAAAAAAAAAAACAGGAGTTATTTGAAATAGAGATCTTTTGTTACTTTATAAATGTCACTTTTGATCAATTTAATGCATTCTTTCTGGATAAAAGTATTAATTTCTTTCAAAATAAATCATACTGACCCATACTTTTGAATAGCATCGTCTATTGAATAATAAGTGTAAAGTTAAGTTAAGCTTAAAAAAAAAATGCACAACGTTCTACTTTGTTACAGTAAAATAATTGCTTCTTTACCGTGATGATGTCGCCTGTTTTAATGTTGAGGCTTGTAAGGTCATAGTTGTTGCAGTAATCCTTCAGAGCCTTCACTTGCATAGCAGCTGATGCATCTGTATGCAGGAACACACACACACACACACACACATATACTAGTGATTTCAGAAAGCCTTTGACTCTACCTTTCCGTGTGAATTTTTGTTTTCTCCCATTGTACCTCTCAGCATCTGTTTAATCTCCTTGCTGGCTTGTGTAGTGGTGAACTGGTTAACAATATCCAGCGCTGTCTGACAGAATGTGTTCCTCACCCCAGCACTGATACCACTCTGAAGAGAAAAGCCAGAATACACATTCACATGATACAGAGTTATTACACTGACAATACAGACATGCACACATTCACATGACAATCTTTGACATACCAGCAAACTCCCAAACACAACCAGTGCTCATATCAAACACACACAAGTCTAGAAAACATCGGTTTCAACTCTTCTATTCTTATGTCTTCTAAAAAATTTTTACCACAGTTGAGCATTAAGATTAAAGGCTCATGTTGCATATTGGTTCACAAAGAAAAGGAGACTTGTACAATGCATGATGATTTGAGCGACTCAGTGACCTGCACTTTTTGTCATTACTATGCAAAGGGGAAAAAAATCCATTGTGACAGTGACAGAATAGACTACACCGCTGTTCAGAAGTTGGGGATCGGAAAGATCTTTTCAAATTAATATTTTCTTCAGCAAGGATGCATTGGATTGATTAAAGGGGGCAGTGAAAAAAAAAAAAAAAAAAAAAAACATTTAGAGTGTTACAAAAGATTTATTCATCAAAAAAATCCTGTGTGAATCAAGGTTCCCAAAATATTTTAAGCAACTGTTTTCAGCATTGATTATAATAAAAATATTAGGGCTGTCCCGCATCAAAATAAAAGTTTGTGTTTGCATAATATATGTGGGTGCACTGTGTATAATTATTTTGTATATATATAAATACACACATGGTTGTGTATATAATTAAGAAATATTGTCATGTATATACTGTATATAGACTTCTATATAATTTATATTATATAAAAATATTTTTTTTTCTTAAATATACAGTGCATGCATGTGTGTGTATTTATATATACATAATAATTATACACAGTGCACCCACATATATTAAGTAAACACAAACTTTTATTTTGGATGTGCTTAATCGTTTGACAGCCCTAATATATATATATATTGAAAAAACGAAATGAATGCATGCCATTGGTGGCAAAAAGTCATTGTGGACACCACACATAATATAATGCATGCATGCATCGCATGCGAGTTCTGAATGAATGGGAGTCTATGGAGCTAGACGGCTAAACGTATCATTTTTTTCCTGCTTGTCGTTGAATCAACGTAGATTTTATTGTTGATTCCGCAAGTTCAATATAGATTATAGACCAAAAGTCGAATGAGTACTTATGTCCTTTCGATTTCTTACAGGTTAGGCCGTTGTTGGCCGGAACACGCTAGCATTCTGCTATTATTTGACGTCATCACATTTTTGAACGAATTTTTAGAACAGATAAGTGAATTTAAAAATATAATTTTCAGCGGAGTGTATTATCTTATATATATATATATATAAGTTATATTATCTCCCTTTTGAATGCAACTTTCAAATTACTTGACAAAAAATGACATCTTCTGGGGTGAAACCCATGGACTCCCATTCATTCTGCACTCGACCGCGAGCGTCCCCGCATGGACAGAGACGTGTTACTGCAGCCAGTCCAGAAACAGGAGGTAACCAGACAGTGGCAATTCTCCCCTTATTAGACATTCACTGGAAATACTCACATCCAGCAGCAGTCGTACAGCCTCGATTTTCCCGCAGAGAGCAGCTTCATGCAACGCTGTGCCTGATTTAGTCTGTCGGTTTATATCTATTCCAGCCTGGATCAGTAACCTGAACACACACACACACACACACAACATTTTATATTTATTTTTTGGTAAACACATGATAAGGCTCTCTTTCACAACATCATTCTAACTAGTACAAAGTTTATCAATACGAACATAATAAGATAGCCTAACATAATAAGATACTGTTTGCACTCTTATTTACAGGGAAAGATTATTCAAAGGGGTCCAACAAACACATCAAATGTAAGTATTAAATGACACCTATACATAGTTCCCACAGGCAAAAAAATTGTCACGTGACCTCCCCGGAGACGCCATCTTTGAGGGCAAAACCGCTGTGTTTACCATAGGCGTTTACAACGTTTTATCAGAGAATGTCGTTTTACAAACAAATATTTATGTCTGTTTATATTGTTATGCAAATCATGAAAAGACAAAGTGTAATAGATTATAAAGAGACTATTAAAACAAGACATAGAGAGGTACAATGCGAAAATTTCATTCATAAATGGTGTGTATCCTTATGCAACAAAAGAAGCACTGAGCACCGATTATGCAACTTTGCCTCAGATACAGTATTTTCATGTGTACAATTATCTGGTATTGGTGAGGAGTTTTTACACATGTGAGCAATTCCAAGCCTGGAAATCACTGGAGGTGTACGATCAGATTGACGTGGGGTTGGTTTGGTGACGTTTGCTCAAGTGCAATCAATGGAAAAGTAACTTAAGTCATCATAGCGAAGTAGCATGATGCTAATCTGTCTATTAAAAAGCCATAGCCTGCACAACTTAATTCCTATGTTCCCCAGTCACCGGTGATTTCTGTAATATGCATGTACTTGCGGGCGTCATGGTTCGGTGCATGAATATTAAAATAAATAACTCGCGTGCAATTTAATTAATGTAATAAATGAGGAACTACATTATACGCGGGATCTTTAGGGACATAATCTGAGATTGCAATGCTGGAATGTGAGATCAAACAGTGGAAACAATGTTGTTTTGTATGTTTTTAATACCTCGTCATTTTGTTCATACAGGACATTATTCAAACTGCAACGTGTTAACTTATATTTATTTACACTCGCAATAAAACACAACATTGTGCTTTTGTCAAACAAATTCGTGCGTGTTTTGAGTGAGTTTCTTTCCTGTTTATGCTCGCCAGCCATAATCTCCATCGTTGTTCGGACAAAAGCTTAGTCTTCTCACATCCATATCCGTCTAATGACGGGTATAGTGTAAAATCCCGATTTAACTGAACCTCCGGCACGATTTTATCATCCATTGACTCAGCAGGAGATGACCATTTTCACTTTATAGCACGAAACTCATTTCACTTCGTTCAACTCGTATTGCTTCTTCTTATGTTTTGCCCTCAGCAATGGCGCCGGGTCGGCAAATGCCCGTATGTTGTGACGTCATGTGGGAACTATGTATTCATTTAGTTTTTGGGGTCTACTAGAATAGGTTTTCATGCTTGAAAAACACATTTTTCACATCTTTGACACTGTTGCAGCACTTCACTTCCCAATTTGTCAGGAATTTTCTGTTTAGTTCCTGTCCGTCTCTACGAAGCCCTTCCTTCTAAAAGCACAATGTGCTCTGATTGGTCGACTGGATCAGTGTGTTGTGATTGGTCAACCACTTCAAGAGGGTTTTGGAAATGTCACGCCCCTTACTAACAGTCCGCACTACACACTACTAACACTGCTGACCCAGGACTTGTACGTTTTTTCTGTATGCCTTAAGAGGGAGTTATTTAAATGAGAAATTGTGATGTGTTCCCCACAGTCTAAAATTTGGGTCAAATATGGACAAACCCAAATGTTGGGTTAAAATTTTTTTTTTTTTAAATTACAGTTCAAAGTGAAAGTTGAAGTTGGGTTAAAATTTGAAATTACATTTTAACCCAACATTTGGGTTTATCCATATTTTACCCAAATTTGGGTTCAAACAACCCAGCAAAGACTACAATCAAGGCATTTCAGGCAGTTCAGAAACTGATAACTAGCTTTGGAGTGACTTTGAGCTGTGTAGACCTTTTTCTTTCAATTAAATGTAAAAAGCATTATCTTTAAAATATAATAATTCCTGTATAAAACTAAGGTAGATGAACTGTGGCCATGCTTCAGATTTTTTCAGCGATTCAATCAATTGGAGGGCTGTACAAAACTGTACGATTTGGCCTTTTAGTTGAGAATCCGTGGTGTAGGAACGGATGGGCATTTAAAATGTGTCTTTCATATCCGTCAAACCAAACACACATTCATACTGATCCACAAGCAGCCTAAAATATTTGATGAGTGATGAAATCACTAATTAACAACGTGCGTCACTAGGCAGTGACGGCACTGCCCATCAAAAGGAAAAACGAGGACGCTCGGTTCGAATGTGTGTGTGTGCAAATCTAATGAATGAAGCCTCCAGGGACTGATCGGACAGCCCACAGTGCCTTTCATTTCTCCCATCATCCCCGATCCCTTTGCTCCTGACCTGTCTTGCCACATCAGTCATGACACAGAGACAGTTTTGTGTCACTGAGCTAAATGCTGTGTCAGGATTTTACGCCGTCAATGTCTGTCCCCTTGTACAGAATTTATTACTGCTAAATGAAAGCAATATAAAACAATTTCTCGCAAACATCCTCACATAACCTCTTTATCTGCCCGAGTTTTGCAGACTTTGCATATATTCTGTCCATAGATATATTCTTAAAATAAAAAATGTAACCAAATATATTAACAATATTCAAAAATATTGATGAGAAAGTTGTAATATAATCTGGCTATAGGACATGTGCAACATATGAGCACTTTTATAATAATGTCTTCACTTGAAGGATGTGGCAGATAAAAACTACAACCTAAATGACAACTCTACAGCTGTTTTTTCTTAACTGGCTAAGAACAAAGTCATCGTATTGCAAAGCCAAGAAGTCCAGTGAGCACCTACTTGATGATTTCAATATGTCCATTCTTGGCAGCCAAATGTAGCGGGCTGATGCCATTGGGATCGGAGGGCTTCGGTTCTAACATGGCAGCACACATGTTACTGCTAAGGAGCAACTGCACCACCTGTGGAACACACAGAAAACATGCATTCACACACAGCTTAAACAGGTGTGTAGGCCTTATCCCAGATCAAAAAAGCAGACTGTGGTAATAACGTGATTGAAAGATTCCCAACAAACCCAACATTTGGGTTTGTCCATATTTGACCCAAATTTGAGTTGAAACAACCCTTGATGCCTCAGAAGGCAGCATTTTTAAGTTTTCGGACGCAGCCGTGGACTGAATGAGTCGTTGACAAATCAGACTGATTTAGTGCACTGAAGGGTCTCAATGAACTGAATAACCCAGTTGCAATGGTCAACAGGTGAAGATTGTCAGTGTATAATGATTACATTTTGCTCTGTTTTTTACACACAACTACACTCTAAAAATGTTGGGTTGTTTTAACCCAAATTTGGGTCAAATTCAAATATGGACAAACCCAAATGTTGGGTAAAAAATATGATTTAAACATGTAACCCAATGGCCGAGTTTGTCCATTTTTGACTCAAAGATGGGTTAAAACAACCCAGCATTTTTAGAGTGTATGGCTAATGTGGCTTCATAAGATTTGAAGTAAAGTGTACATGGACATAATACATTTAAGGTTATTTTGCACGAAAGATGAGATTTTAAATGATTAAATGAACAAATAGAGATAATAATCAAATACACATAAAAACAAAGACATTCTTGCATAAATAAATAAGTGAACAAGGTGATTTGAAATTGTTAAATAAATAATAACAAAAAATACATACATACATACATACTCCCAGTTGGATGAAAATAGCATCCAGTACAATTTAAAAAAAAAATCTCTGTTTGTTCCAATAAGAAAAAAAGTCATACGGGTTTGGAGCAGCGTTTGTTTGCAAATACACTGTAAAAAAAAAATATTGATGGTTTAACTTAAAAAAGTAAGTACCCTGGTTGCCTTAAAATTTTAAGTTCATTGAACTGGAAAAAGTGAGTTAATACAATGAAGGAGATTAATTTAACCATCAGAAACTCAAAATTATATGTAATCTGAACTAAATCAATTATTTAAGTTGATTTGGCAAAAGAAAAAATGTTGTGATTACTACACTGTAAAAAAATATTGTCGGTTTAACTTAAAAAAGTAAGTAACCTGGGTTGCCTTAAAATTTTAAGTTGATTGAACTGGAAAAAGTGAGTTAATAGAATGAAGTAGATTAATTTAACCATCAGAAACTCAAAATAATAAGTTATCTCAACTAAATAAATTATTCTAAAGTTGATTTGACAAAAGAAAATATGTTGTGATAACAAATCTTGAAAATATTTTTTACAGTGTAATGACAGAATATTAATTTTGAGTGAACTGTACATTTAACAAAAGCCAAGTCTGAATAAACTGTTATGAAAGAGTCTCTTGTGCTCAATTGCAAGCAGTGGAAACCGGGGTGTGAGCGCATGTCGGGCTTCCTACTGTACATTTGGCTGAGAACGTGAGAAGAGGTGTAGTTCCCTCGTTCCCACCGGGGAGCACCGCTTCTCATCCATCTATCACAAACCCCTGAGTACACACACAAAACACTGCGCAACTAACCGAGACACGTCCAAATTCGCAGGCCAAGTCTAGAGGGGTTTTCCCAGCGTGGTCTCTGAGGCAGGGGTTCGACTGATGTTGGAGCAGCATCTCACTCTGGAAACACACACAGAGCAGTAAAGTGAGTATACGTGTGTGCGTGTGTACAGCATGTGTGCATAAGCATGCAAGTCTGACTGTGTATGTGCATTTACTCACTCCTTCATAATGGCCGTGTTGTGATGAGAGGTGTAGAGGGATCTGTCCCTCATCTGATTGGCTGTTGACTGATGACCCTGACTTGAGCAGCATTTTCATGGGCTCACACTTGCCCTGCCAAGCAGCGTAATGCAAGGGCCGCATCCCTTCAGAAAACGGGAGATAGTTTGAATGAGAAATTCACTTCCATTTAAAAGTGTGGGGACTATGGAAGCTTGTTTCCTCCATGGAATAAAAAATTAAAAAATAAATAAAAGACAATTACGACTTTTTATCTCACAATTGACCAACTTTATAACTCGCAATTGCGTGTAATTAACTCAGAATTGCGAGATATAAACACGCAATTCTGAGAAAAAAAAAAAGTCAGTCTTTTTTTTATGAAGTCAGAAATGCGAGATCTAAACTCACAATTCTGAGAAACAAAATTCAGATGATTTTGAAATATGATTTTTATAACACGCAATTGTGAGTTTATCCGCAATTCTGACTTTAAATATAGCAAATGAGTTTATATCTCGCAATTCTGATTTTATAACTCACAATTGTGAGTTTATATCACGCAATTCTTTGAAAAAAAGAATTTTATATATATATTTTTTTATATTCATTTATGGAAACAAGCTTCCACAGGGGACGGTATTTTTTTAGATAGAAAATAGAAAACAATTATTTTAAATTAAAATATTAGCTTACAGTTTTAACTGTATTTTTGATCAAATAAATACACCCTTTGTGAGTAAAAGAGACCTTTCAAAAAAAAAATTAAACTCTTAGCGATTTTGAACGGTAGTCCATTTCAATAACTGATTCATCTGTATATTGAATAAATAATGTACTATTGTACATATGAGACCATTAAAAGGTGCTGTGTGCTTGTACCATTCTGGTCTTTGATGTCAACGACGGCTTGTGACTCGAGCAACAGCGCAATCAGCTCCACGTTACCATTAAGAGCAGCATGATGCAGGGCAGATAACCTATAAAACAAAAGCACACAAACACAATATGCATTAACCATTAGTGACATATAGAAAAAAAATATATGCAAAGGTTTCTTGGAGGGAAACCTTTGGAATCGATTTAAATGGTACAATGTTAAAGTAGGAGGGATATTTTGGTATAAGAAACATTCATATGGACAAAGTACTGAGCCAATACATGACTCAAACTTTTTTTTTTTAAATGTTATTGTTACAATAAGAGTGGTTTGGTTTAAATTAAAATAACTCATTGTATCTCAAATAATATGGAAGCCAATTTCTGTCACATAAGAAAAACAAAAGTCATACTTTGGTACAGTAAATCATTATGTCAAAGTCATAGTATGATTGCTTTATATGTATTAATTAATGTTACTGAATATTTTTCACCTTTATTTGGTACTAAATCTTTTAGAGCATCTGTCATTCATGTAAACTTCCAACCAGCAACCTACCAGAGATTAGATAGATATTACTATGGATGGAAAAGACAATAGCAGTTCAGACAGAAGAAGAAAAAAAACACTGGACTTCTGAAAATCTGTTTGATTAAATTTATCTCAAAGGCATTCATTTATCTCCGGTAGAGACAGAACCGTGCATGTCCTGAAATTTGTAGAAATTGCCCCCGTATTGACTCCATTTAGAATAGACAAAAACAATGAAATTTGATGTTGAAAATTTAAAATTTAAGTTTAAGTTAGTTAAGTCAACAACTTACACTTAAAATGCAATTAAATAAGGAGAAAAACTTGTGAATTGTGAGTAGAAACAATGACAGAAATCTACAGAAAAGCTTGAGGTTGATCTGTGTATGTACTAATTTCTAGGCCTGCAATGGTTAAGAAATCTTCTTCAAAACAGACTAATATATATGTCCTCATAATACCCAATCCTAATATATCAGTTACTCTTTCCAATCCAAGTGCTTTAAAGTGGCCATATTTTGCTATTTTACAGGTTTCCTAAAAAAATAAAATAAAACTATTAAAAAAAAAATTCTCATAAAAGCTATTTTTCGCAGCATCACTTCTTTTCTCAGTGTTTGAAATGGTTTGGTCCACTCTCTCTAAACCCCTCCCCTCCAAGAGCCTACTCTGCTCTGATTGGTCAAATGTTATGTTACGATTAAAACGTTTTTTTTTCTTTTTTTTTTTTCTTTTTTTCTTGATAGCAGTACCTTTCTCTGTAATTACAGTGGAAATAGTGTTGTTTTGTATTGCTACATAGCAAGTAGCGTTTTTTTACCCCCTTGTTCTGTGTAGTTACTGAGTAAGTGTAACTCATGCGGGCTGTAAATTAAAGTGGTGCTTGTTACCCCTTTATTACCCCAAACTTAACATATTGTTCCCTTATACCTACACGGAAGTACACTATAATTACAGAAACGTACACCATAATTTCGGTGTACTAACACAGTTGTTTGCGGGTCGTAAAATAAAGTGTTACCAAAATTTGTTCAAACCTACATGTTTGAGCAGGAAGTACAGTAAAACTGGAATTACTGACGACTCGTTTTAGGCAGTTCAGAATTGGTTCTTTCTTTTAGGAGACAATAACTGCTTTTATCTTGCACTTTGTTCATTGAAACTTTGAAGACCTTTTACATTCATAAACGGCTATATTACACACTACTATCCAATCCAAAAGAGCATAATGGGGCACTTTAAGGCTTATGCGTATCTTTTTAGAGAGTCCCTAATCTTACTTCTTTGCAGCTCAACTCTGCCACTTTACTCCGATCCCTCGCTGTCTAACTGAGCAGGAGGCTATGACCTACTTCCATGAATAAGAGATTTCTCTCTGCCAGAGCCCTAATGTACACACACACACACTCTCTCTCTCTACTACTACTAGCACACTGCAGCATTCAAATCTCACTGTCCACTAGCTAACTTAACCATGAACTCGAAACAGACTGCATGGTACTGATGCCATCAATCACTCATAGTTTTCAAGCCCTTCCCTCCACCTAACGGCCATTTCGAATAACATTCACTTTTCAAAATCCAATCAAGTGCCGATGAATAAAATAACGTACTGCCATGTTTCACCTGGAAATACGTTACATTAAGTTGCAAACGCTGTTTCCTTTAACATGCCCACTGAATGGCCTATATCATCAGATCACTACTCAATTAACATCACTCACTTTCTCAAAACCTTAAACACAAAATTTTCCTCTGACTCAAACAATTGGCTCAAAACCATTTTATCTGTGCTCAAAATCAAACAATGCTCTCAGTTCATACACACAGCCAATTAAAATTATCAACACTACAGATCATTCATTAGACACTACACATCAAAAAATGGAAAACACAGTTACAAAACTAAATTGTAACAAAGTTTTGCAATTACGTAAAGAAGTATGACAACTTACAGTAGTAAGGTATAGTATTGTACTGAATATTGAATAGTAGGCCTATCGAATGCCTGCATATTCAGCACATATTGTGAAAATACAGCGACCCAACTGCAAAAGCCAAAAAGGTTAGAGTAAAACCTCTAAATGAAAAGTATGTTACAGAAAAGTACACTCAGAAGAGTTCTGCAGAATCAAGGTCAGTGAGAGAGATTGATTCTGCTTCAGTGTCATGTCTTCATGTTGGATCGGCCGGAGGAGTTTCTCACATCTCAGACAATGTCATCTCTGCAGGCGAAGGGAAAATCCCTAAAGCCAGATCCAGCCTTGACAACATTCTCCACACCTTGCTCTTCCTCTTACTCTTACCCTCTTATATTGTTTCCATCCATTGTTGGTATCAACATTCAGTGCAACATTTTGAGTAAATTTTGAGACTCTTGACTGACTTGTATTTTGTACAGTTGGTTTGGTCACATCATTAGAAATAAGTGGGAACAATTTTGAGTTGTTGTGTGTGAACGATGACAACTGTGTTGCAGTTGTGTTTAACTTTCGCCTACCTGAGTTTAGCATTTTGAAACATGAGTGCATCACAGTGCGAAATGAAATTAGTGAGTGAGAATGTGTTTAGAGTTTTGAAAAAAGAGTGCATGAGATTTGCAAACAGTGTTTTAACTACCTTTTAGCAATTCAGAAAAACTGTAATTGATGGACATCATGTGATGTCACTGTATTTTAGATGAAACTCACCCGTCTGTGTCCTGGAAGTTCACATTCACCTTCTTAGCAGCACCCAGGAGCTCTGCAGGAGGAAACAGAATATTTATAAAGAATTAATGCAGTTTATAATTGTCAAGGGAGATGTTCCATTAATGTGGCCAAATGGACACATTTGTTAAACTAACAAAAAAAAAAAAAAAACATTCTGGTCAGACATAAACATAATGAATGCAATGGTTACATGTGAAAAGATGGTAGGAAAATAAAGTCAATCATAATAGACATGCTTTGTGTTTACTTATAATACATAAAAAAATAATTTTAAAACAATAATTGTATTGTATAATTATTTTTTTTTAAATGAGATGTTAATTCCACAAGGTAATGACAAGGTTTAATTCCACATTGTCATCTAAAATAAAATGTTTTAAATACAATACCTGTAAATATGTTTACATTTCAAAATGTTCCTGGAAATATGCATATAATGAAATGTTAATGAATACTTCATGCTGAAACATTACAAAAAATCACAAATAAAACTGCATGCACACTAAATTATGTGAATATATGGGACAGCCCAAAATCATACAATGTATACAAAGCACAAGAGACAATCTTGGTTTTGTGCCTGTTTGGGTGGGTTTTGCATGCGACTAGTTCAGTTTCTTGTGTTTTCAGTTGGTTAGCTTGGTTATTCATTGTTTGAGTATCAGTTACACATGTTGCTCATTTCGACAATTGGCTTGTTCTGTGTATTTAAACCTTGGTTTTCTTTCAGTTCTTGTTATGGTATATGCTTTGTTCCCGATGGGGATTTAGAGTTTTGTTTAATATATAGGTCTAGTTTCACACACATGCATTTTAGTCTCGGACTAGGCTTAATCCTTGTCTGTGAAACTGGCATATATTGACACTGGTGCAAATAGATCCTTTCCTCACATTTGTGCAACCATTTGTGACACCGTTGAAGCAGGATTCTAGTTAGCAGTTATAAAATACTTTCCCACCATGTTAATATTGAGGACTAAGGTCAAAGTAGATCAGTCACAGAGGGTATTCCTCTTAGATAAAGCCAGCAGGTATAGTAAAGTTTCCATTACTGTTTAATTAGGGCTGGGCGATAAAACGATAACGATAATTATCGCGATATAATTTTCCTCGATAAAACGATATCAAGAGGTCGATAAATGTTCGATACTGTTTATGCGTCAAAAGCGGAACGAAACTCATTTAAACCGCGCGCGCCACACGGAGCATTTATCCGCTCGGGTCAAAGTCCAAACAGCAGTCAGCGCAGCGCGAGCTCACGCAGACGCGCCTCTGATCGTTTTGCTCACGAGATCCAGTGAGAAGCACTTGAGTTCAGCGAAGAACACAAATGTCAAGTTTAAACCAGTTTAAAGGCAGATGAAACACCGCTGACAAAAAGGAGAAACACTGCGTGCAACGATACAGTCAGAATCTGAATTGATACTGAATCCATTTAGCTTCCCATGGATTTACTGTAAGGTTAGCCTGGTAATATTAACTGCACCATGAAATGTGGGATATACATATTGTATAATATTATTAATGTAGACAATGTATTATGACTAATGGAATATAAGTACAGTATTTAATAATGTATTTAACTGTTAGGCTATTGTTTTTCACACAAAAAATACAGAAACCATAAAGTTATGCCATTATAGTGAGGAGCTAAGTTATAGGGTATAACTGGTTTTATCTGTGGTTATCATGATCTAAAAATGCATGATACTGGATGACCAATGGTTAATTTGAATACAACTCAAACAGTCAGAATATTACTTTTTACCACATAAAAATATGGTTGTTGCATAGGAAAAAAACAACAACAACAAAAAAACAGATGTTACTGTTTTTGTTAATAAACATAAATTTAAAGAGTAGTTTAAAAACACAATTAACACTCTGGTTTATACAACTTTCACTTATTTACAAAAATCTGCCTTTAAACGTAAAAAAAATAAATATTTGACATATATCGTGATAATTATCGATATCGACTGATATAAAAAAAATTATTGTGATAATTTTTTTGGGCCATATCGCCCAGCCCTATGTTTAATCACAGCTGGTTATTAGCCACCCATTCGCACAATGACATATTACAGCAAAACACTGACAATCCTAATCAAAATCATGCATTCAATTCTGGGTGATATTTCCATCAAAAGTCTATGGCTTGATAGATTAATCTCCAGATGTATGCGTGTGTAAGTGTGTGTGTGTGTGCTCTAAATGAAAGTGGTCCAGATGGCAGCCTTCTCAGAGGGTGAGAGAGGGATGGGAGTGTTGAGACAGACAGAAAGCAAGAGAAATTCGAAATGCATAGAAAAAAAAAAATCACTAAATAGTGAAATAAACAACCTGTATGTGTGTGTGCTGCTCGTTTGACCTTAATAGCAGTCTTATTCTACGAAACATGCTAAAGAAGCTATTCATTATGTATGAATGACATTATTATTCGTACTCGCTGATCACAGCCTAATCAATTATGCTTATGATAAATTAGTTAATTAATTTCGCTATTCAACTTTATCTCTAAATTAATGGATACGTAATTATTGCACATTTAATATACAATTAATTAAGCATCTAATTTTCGCAAGACACCTTCATAAACACAACGGAATGGAATGAGAAAAACGCAACTGAGCATTTCCATGACGACTCAATGTCACTGTGATGCTAATTAGAGAATGTGACAGAAATACCATGGCAACTCCTCACCTGAAGTTGCCATGCAATGACTTTCTAGTAACGGTGGTGATGGTTTCACGATAAAGGAAGAAGTTAAGCATACATTTTGCGTGCATAAACAGGTGCACATACAGTCACACACCATGAGGTGTGTTTTGGAACTCAGTCATAATCCTTCCATGTGATAAATTATTCATACCATTATCACTGCAACCTCAATGGTGCCTGTTGCTATGGAAACCTTGACCTTAACCATGACAATTAAAAATCAGTGTGGCCCAGCCCCTGCTCACGAACGCACATAACCTCCTGTGTTTTAAACATTCTTTATTACTCATCTTCCCTTGGATCCTCTTTCAATATTGCATTGAGTTTATTCACAGCAGACCCAGCTGGAGTGTTGCAGAGTGTGCAAGTCTTGGAAATCTACAAAAGGTTAAAGGTTAAGATGATATAATCCATCATCTGCCATGGCAAAATGCTGAAATCATATTTTTTTTCCCCTGAAACCCAACAAGACTTCTCCCCAAGTAAATATGCCAAACAGTTTACCGCCTATTAAAGGATTACCCATGGTCTAAAATCTTGATATCATTTACTCACCAGCATGTCGTTCCAAACTCTTAGTTTCATGGAGCACAAAGTGAAAGATTTAGAGGAATGTCTGAGTTGCTCTCTTCCTTAAAGGTACAATATGCAAGATTTTTTCGCCACCAGGGGTCGCTAACCTCTTACAATAACAAAGGCGTATATTAATGACGTATATTAAGCAGAATTATGGATCTTGTCGTCAAGCTGATGGATCTTTTTTGGATGAGTGAATACAGTGATGTTTTTAACATGACTGTGGTATGAAGCAGGGCGCAATTGCTAGAATATACCAGCGCCACACACAACGCGAGTCCCGCGGATATAAAGGACTAAGGACATTTATTTCTACCGAACTACACACAAGTGCTGAATTACTCACACAGATCAGTTTTTAGAGGAATTAAACTTGAGGTAACGCAGCGCTGCTTCACTTGTTCTAACAAATTCACTATCACACTAAACGGCATTTGTGTGTTTAATGTTGTTAGTTAGGTTGTTTGTTGGTTGTATGAGACTAAGCTAGATCAACATTAGAGAATAACATACAGATCATAACATACAGTTCATCATGTTGAACTATATAACATTGATTAGTTTTATATCCATTGATTTGCTCGCCTGTTTGCTCAAGTAACATGCAACACTTGCGTCTCTGTCAAGTCGAAGTTAGTCGCGGACGTGGAGCTCTCGGCATCTCGAAAGATGTTGATCTTCATTTTAGTCCTCTTTTTTTGTCTCAAAGTTGGGCATAACAGACCCAGTTGTCCACGTCTGTCGCCATGGTTACTATGGCAGTTCGAGGTCAAACCTGGCCGAAACCAGGGGTAACGCGGATATGACGTCATTGACTGGCGACTCCTCACCCCTGCTCACACGCCCCGTTTCCTTGGTTAAAAATCGCAATTTTCACACGATTTACAAATAGTTGGAAACATTTGGGATATTGTAAGTAATCAACTAAACAAAGTGTATAACATTGGGCTAGTGGTTTTTGGATACTTTACTGCAAAAATCCTGCATATTGTACCTTTAATAATGAAACAATGAATATCAAACTCCAAAATGCAGCGTAAATGCATTAAAACTAGTTCATATGACGTGTGCACTGTATTCCAAATCCTCTGTTTGTGAGAAACAGACTAAAATTTAAGTCGTTATTACTGAAAATCCAGCTTTGCATCTGTGGTCACCATTCACTTTCATTGTAAGAAAAAGAGCATGTTCAACAGAAGAAAGAAAGTCATAGTGTGGAAAGATATGAG
This sequence comes from Pimephales promelas, assembly GCF_016745375.1. The sequence continues at coordinate 5,167,653 of NW_024121532.1, forward strand.
GATGAGTAAGTGATATAATCTTCATATTTGGGTGAAATGTTCCTTTAATGAGGTTTAAATGCTAAAAGGATATAATCTGACAATTATGCAAGTATGCCTTCATTGCCCTCTATTAAGGGTGAAGAAGCTTTATTGTTTATTTTTAATAAATCCCTCGATGCGGACGTGACTTTGCCTGAACAGTGGATGTGATTGGATAACTGGCCTAACCAGCAGACGTTTCTCATCGCACAGCATCTCAAATGTTGGTTTGATCATTCTGAAATGCCTGAGCCAAAGTCTGTCATCAGAACGATTCGGTATAATTCCCTTCCAGAAGTGTCAAAACGTAGACGCCCTCATTGCCCTCTATTAATGGTGAAGAAGCAGTACTGCTTTTTTTTATTATCAAATTAGGCAAAGTTAGGCTGTGGGCCAGATTAACCATATGGGTAATTGGGCACTTGCCCACAAAACATCCACAGGACAGTCATTATTGACACACTTTACTTTCAAAACACACAGTTTTTGCCTAGCCTGTTCTCTAGTGCTGCATGAAAGCCTATATATTACCTAGCCTCTCACACACTATTCCGCTATTGTGCTTAATGTTGTCTCTATAGTTCTTAAGAATAATCGTTGCACTAAAGTAGCAGTTTTAAAGCCCCTACATTGTACTTCATTTTGTTAGTAATTATGTAATCAATTCATTGACAGCCTACGACACAGACGCCTAGACAAGCATGTGACTGACTGACATCAGATCCACAATCACAGATCAATTCTAAAGCAAATGCTGAGCCCGCAGGTTATGTCTAGATCCAAATGACAGTAATGTATCAGTATATTGATACTTCACTGTTATTTACCCGGTGTGGCTTACAATAGGAACATTATGGATAAATACTAAAATAATCACTGGTAAAGAAGAGAGTTAAGAGAGAAAAGAGTGGGGAAGAAGCATATTATAGGTAGCCTATATTTATATATTTATGCATTTGGCAAACGCTTTTATCCAAAGCAACTTACATTGCATTTTTAGGTACATTTACATTTTAATAATAAATCAAGGTAAATCTCAATAGTAAAAAAATATATATGCTTGAACAAATATATTAGAATGTTGATAACCAAACAGTGTTGGTTCCCATTGACTTTCATTTTGTGCTTTATTTTTCTCAAGTCAATATGCATAAGAGAATAGAACAGAAACTGTTTAGTTACCAACATTCTTTAAAATATATTCTTTTGTTTTCCACAGGGGTTTGGAATGGCATTAGGGTGAGTAAATGAAGACAGAATTTTCTTTTAACTATCTTTTAAAACTGCAAAAAGTTTGTGATAAATACTAATTTACTAATGTACCCATTGTGACAGATACCCATGTTTCTTTTAAAGTTGCTTAATTTTGAAATGTCTATTATTATATCTCAATTTCAGCTGAAGAGGCTTCCTCAGCGCTTGATACACAGTGATACACAGACAAACAGTAATGTTGGCGTGAGTTCTCATCCTTTTGAAGTGCATGCTTCTCAACATGTTGACAACATGAACCAAACTCTCCAGTCTCAGCTACAACTGCAGAGTTTTAGGACAAGTCAAAGTAGTGTTTTTTGTTATATGTAACACAATTGCAACCAAAATGCAACATTGTAAAAAACAAATTACGTTTTTGCTGCATAGGACAGAAAGGTAATAACCTTAAAGGGGTCGTATAATGCCCTTTTCACAAGATGTAAAATAATCACAAGATGTCCCCAGAGTGTGTATGTGAAGTTTTAGCTTAAAATACCCCACAGACAGTTTTCTAAAACATGTTAAATTTGTCACTTTTTGAGGGTTAGCAAAAACGCACCATATTGTGTCTGGCCCTTTAAATCCAAATGAGCTGCTGCTCCCGACACAGTGGGCGGAGCTTCAAGAGTGCGTTCAAGAGTGCAGCTCCGATTATCTCATGCAGACACATGCTAAAATGTCAGAAACTGTTCAGCTTTTTATGTTTAAACCGGAGTCAGACAAAGATGGAGAGACTAAGAAGAAGTGACAACATGTAGAATACAACAGGATATCTCTGAATGGTTAGTTGATGAATTTATGTTGCTGATATGGAGTTAACTATCTTCAATTAGCATATTCTGTCAGGATAACCTATAAATCGCTCTTTTAGGAACTGTTATGAGATACACACACAGTGACTTTCTATTGTAGGTGAAAAGACGGATGCTACAGTTTGAGTTGACTCACAAATGAGCTGGACTACAACAGCTCTTCCTCTTCTCAACATGGACTGTACGTTCCCGGGGCGGGGTTTATGTAAATTTTAGGGTGATGTCACTAACCCGGGAGGAAGCTTGTGTAGTCCCTACCAGCCATTTGTTGTAGTCCTTAAAAAAAACTATTTATTTAAAAGCAAATATCTCCCTTTGCTGTGAACTTTGAGTGTTGTACCTTAGCAGATTTATGCTCAAACAGCAACATTACACACTAACTAATGTTAGAAAAGTGAATTCATAATCAACCACCTGATCTTATATAGATCAACTTATTTATGTTTGAGAACCTCATTAGTGTGAAGAAATGCTACATTTAATACTCAAGGACCTCGAAATGTTCAACATTCCAATCAGATGCAACATTAATCTGTCAAGCTGCATGATATTGATGCTATACGTGCGATAGTGAACACAGAACATGACTTATTGAGCTTCAAATCCCCTGCAGGGACAAGCTAAGACTTATCCAACCTTATCACTGGTTATGAAGATAGTGAAGGATACAACACCAGTTCAATACAAAAGAGGTGTCGAGAGCTGCAAACCTTTCATGGAACTGATATTGAGGTTAATATTCACAATTCAGGAATTAGATTAAGGTTTCCCAAGTGTTCTAAGGTTCGCTCTGGAGACGTGATATATGCTCTATGGGTGAATCACACCAAACCTATCAAGAACATTTCCAGGTCATAATTCAAAACAAAATCAAAAAGGGGTGGGATATTTTGTTTAAAAAAATAAATTGTAATTTAAACAATATTATATAAAATCTATTATTTAATTTAATTGTAATGAGAATATAATGGGCCTTATTTGAACTATTATCCTCATTAGAGTAATGCTGAACAAATTTGATATTATTTTAGTTGTATTCATACTTTAATATATAATAATTCAATTTAATTTAATAATAATCTAATGAGAAAATCTGCACACAATGGGACAGTGAGAAAATTATTTGAGTAACCAAATACATAATTCAGAATAAAATGCATATAATAATGGCATTCCTCCATGCTTGTTTTCTATTTTTAAAAAGGAAGTCATTTAATCTCTCAGCTCTGGAGCATAATCTGGGACAAGCACAGTAATCTGAACAACACACACACACACATTGTCTCCCCCCATTCTTAGACTCTAACCCATAGCTATAATTATATGTAATGATTATCATTTTAAAATGACCCGAAAGCATGAGCACTGGGAAGAATTGCAAAGCACATGCTGAGCGTATACTGCTATACTTACCACTTTACTCCCTTTGAATTCTGCGAGTTATATTTGGTTCTTTGTGTCAAAGTAAATGTACCACGGTCTCTTCAATACCACCAAAAAAAGGACTAGTGTGCACTGCATATTTACACACACTCTCACAATACACACACACAACCCCTCAGCATCCCTCAGCATCATCTAACTGTGTTCAGTTTAAAGCAGCCGTGGCCTGAAGCTGAAGCAAGCTGACTGTGAAAAGAAAATGAGAGAGAGAGAGAAACATGGAGAGAACAACCATTTTCTTCCACTAGTTTGGCCTCACATGCCGTACACGTGACTGTCAGTTTCACACTAGACTCTAAAAATACATTATGAGGGAACCCATAGAAAAGTTCCTCCTAGACAGCAATGATATTAAATACTTAGACTTGTATAAAAAGTTCTCCAGAGAACAATATATTGATTATCAAAAAGATATAGCTTAATAGTTTTACTGTATGTCTCGTCAATGTAAATCCAAAAGTTTTTTATTGATATTTTGTCAATCGCTTGGTTTCTTTTTCGAATGTGTTGCGCTACATAGCCATGTCCACCATGAAATCTCATTGGTCCAAAATTCATCTCCACTCTAACCCTCATCCCGTCCCTTTTTAAGGGCTGTGCTCATTGTGTTCGGTCTTCCAGTTCACATTTCCACAGCATTATGGTTAGATGTTGCGTATTTATGGAATGAACAGCTCATTTTAAAAACTTCCCGGTCTACTGACATTTGATATAACATCCGCTTGAAACATTACAATGCTCATGTTCAATTTCATTAACTCTACACTTCACCAGTAAGTACTCTTCAACAGCGATACTATACAAATATACAGAGCAACCGCAAAAACGGACGTTCAAACACAAAATTGTAAAGATGGCTGCGTGCATGATTCCTGCTGTCTTTTTAACAATAACTGTTAAAATGTTAAAGACAGACAAACTGTGAGCTCTGAGGTTGTTTATCACTGATGCTTCTGTTGAAGCAGTCAGCATTATTTCAACTTATTTTTTTAAATAAACATGTTGAAAAGCATAATTCTTAGTGGAAAAACTACATTACCCATGATTCTGCAAAGAAATCTTCAATAAGTCAGTATAGAGTGCCGAAGTGATGACATCACTTTGTAGGACAACGCGGAAGCTAGCGGCGCATGGGTTCCTTCGATCGAAAAGCTATGCATTTTCCCCCCAGACTTCTGGAAAATCGCAAAAAATAAGATCTGTGTTTAACAACCCTTTCACGTTTTGTCTATCAAGATAATCTTTACAAATTAATCCAAAATTTATACATTTTGAAGCCTATATAAAGTTTTTAAAAAACACAAGTAGACACAATAAAGTTAAAAATCCAAAAGCAGGTTATAACTGTGTGTTCTACGTCATAGATCAAAACGTGAAAATATTTAGAGTCTTTGTTCACCACAGACCTTATTTCAGGCGATTTAGCAAAAACCCATTCAAAAATCCCATAGACTTTCGAGCGAGGGAACCGGGAGTGCTAAAATGCTAACTCACTTCCGCGTTTTGACCTACAGAGTGACGTCATAACTTCAGCACTCTTTAATGGCTCTACACTCTCAAAAATGTGTGTGTGTGTGTGTGTGTGTGTATATACTGTATATATATATATATATATATGCCTATTTTGCAATGAACAAAATATAGTGATTCTAAAGATTTATAATCAACATATTTAAATCAATACCTTTATATTTCATATTTTGTAATTTGATTGCCATTTGCAATGCTTCATGGGATTGTAGTCCTTTCTCTCAAAAAAAATCCTTTATGTACACAGTCTAACCTTTGCCATTTTGTCTGCATTTTTTGCTACAAATCATTTTTGTGGTTCACCTCATATCTAGTTGGTTTGGTTCACGACTAACAAAGACTTTTTTTTTTAATCCTTATGGGAAAAATTAATTGGAAAAATACAATACTGGAAAAGTGGGCATTGTTGCACTCTGTTAAATATATGCTAATTGGCAGACATGATTCTTGCTGGTGTAGGTGCACCACAGTAATAAGTAATTTAATATTAATAATATCCAATGTAACAACCAGAAAAGGCAGCTTCAGATCTCAAGTTCTAGCAGAAACAGTGTTGTTTTTGTTCCTCTGGTAATTTCTCGCCACCTCAAGGATTATCCTACCCCACCAAAAAACACACACACACCAACACAGAGCCTTAAGAGGATAAAAACGGATGTGCAATATGCCGATGCCCAGACACACGGCTCTAGTCTGAGCCAATACAGATGCTCAGCATTGCCATGGTCACTCAATTGACAAATAGTTTTATGCATAACAGTCATAACAGAGACTGTACAATGTCTCCACATACACAAACGCCAGTTGTTCATCTCAGGAGTGGGAAAAACAACTTAACAAAAGCATGGAAGTGAACAACAATGAGCAAATTATTGACAACTTTAGACCTAAAATACTACTGAGGTCAGGCACACCTGGATTAATCAATTTGTCCAATAATGGCAGACAGGAAACAAGGAGCTGGCTTAAACTCTACCCAGGCACTGACAAGTTACAAAAGATTTTCTGTGACTTGCTCACATACCTGTTTGGAACAACATGAGGGTAAATGATGGCAGAATGTTTATGTTGGTGTGATGTTTCAGATGTTCCCAGAATGAACCCACAAAAGCTTTACAAAATGACACAAGCAGAATCAGCACAACAAGTCATTTTACTGAAGGCCTGCCTTGTCCTGTTTTCATCTCCAAGACAAGACCTGTCAAGCTCTGCTCAATGCAGCAAAAACCTGTGCTGTCCAGACTCCAGCTGACCTACCATAACCTCTGATATATCTTACTACACATTAACATCAACAGCTTCAGGTGCTAGACAACACACTACCACGCTGCTGCTTCTGCAGCCTGTTGTGCAAGGCAATGTGTGTGTTGTTTTCCTAAACCTTTACTTCTACCAACATATGGACAGAAGGGGTTTTCAATTGCACTCATGAGTAAATAAAAAAAAAATGTATGTTACTCTTTTGAAGAAGCAACTTTAGACCAATATTATTGCCTAATTTAATAAGAATGCCATCTGAATACTTACAACAAGCTAGTTTGTTATACAGGGTTCTTTAATTACAATACAGAGTTTATTCAGAGTTAATTCAAATAAAGCTGAAAAAACAAAATATAAATATTAGTTGAAAATCTAAAACTGAACAAAGATTTGAAATGTTGTCTTGGCAATGAACTGAAATAAGCTGAAGCACTATAATTGTTAACTAGAAAAGTAAAACAAACTAAAACTTAATGACACATAAATAGCAATATTTTAAAATAATAAAAGCACATAACAAAATAGCTAACGGCTAACTAAAACTTACATGAAAAAAATAAAATGAAATAAAATAAAAGCTAATTAAAAATATTAATACAATTATAATTAAACTATAATAAAACAGCTGTTATCCCATTATTAACATAATTTCCCATAATTTTGTATAACCAGTAGTATTGGGTAATTTGGAAGTTTAGGAAGGAAGGAAGGAAGCACGGGAGAAAGGAAGGAAGGAAGGGAGGAAGGGAGGAAGGAAGAATGGAAGGAAGGAAGGAAGGATGAGAGGGAGGAAGGAAGGAAGGAAGGGAGGGAGGGAGGGAGGGAGGAAGGACAGGAGGGAGGGAGGGAAGGAAGGGAGGGAGGAAGGAAGGGAGGAAGGACGGGAGGGAGGAAGGACAGGAGGGAGGAAGGAAGGAAGGAGGTAGGGAGGTAGGAAGGAAGGAAGGACAGGAGGGAGGAAGGAAGGAAGGAAGGACAGGAGGGAGGGAGGAAGGAAGGAAGGACAGGAGGGAGGAAGGAAGGAAGGAAGGAAGGAAGGAAGAAGGAAGGACAGGAGGGAGGGAGGAAGGAAGGAAGGACAGGAGGGAGGAAGGAAGGAAGGAAGAAGGACAGGAGGGAGGAAGGAAGGAAGGACAGGAGGGAGGGAGGAGGGAAGGACAGGAGGGAGGGAGGGAGGGAGGAAGGAAGGAAGGAAGGAAGGAGGAATGAAGGAAGGACAGGAGGGAGGGAGGGAAGGAAGGAAGGAAGAATGAAGGAAGGACAGGAGGGAGGGAGGGAGGGAAGAAGGAAGGAAGGAAGGAGGAATGAAGGAAGGACAGGAGGGAGGGAGGGAGGGAGGGAGGGAGGGAGGGAAGGAAGGAAGGAAGGAAGGAAGGAGGAATGAAGGAAGGACAGGAGGGAGGAAGGAAGGAAGGAAGGAAGGAAGGAAGGAAGGAAGGAGGAATGAAGGAAGGACAGGAGGGAAGGAAGGAAGGAAGGACAGGAGGCAGGGAGCAGGGAGCAAGGGAGGGCAGGAGGGAAGGAAGGGAGGGAAGAAGGAACGAAGGAACGAATGAATAAATAAATGTTCTTGCCCTCACAATACTGGGATGTTGTTAAAGTCTTCCACCTGTACATAGCAGTGGTGTCTCAAATGCCACAGAGAAGTGGACAACTAAAGTCAACAGAGGAAAAAAAAACTACTTTGACGGGGGAGGGGGGATATTTTATTTTTGACATTTTAAATGTATGAAACGTTTTATGCTCTGACTGCTTGCAAGCAGAAATTAAATAAATGAAATACACCTGCCAGCAAATGTTTCATATAAGCCATGAAAAGGACCAGCTTATCTGAATCTGCAATTTAGACAAGGGAATGGAGGTTGCTAAATTAAATTTGTACTGAATGATCTTCTTTTGTCATTTTCACCTTTATGATTTGGATAGATACTAAATACAGAAATTGTTGTATTTTAGGCTGTAAAAGGATAATTGATACACAGAATGGAGCCAAAGCAAAAGGTTAAGTGCCCTTCTCAAGGACACAAGGGCTCTGGTCAAAGTAAACGGCCAGTGCAGGAATCTGTGTCACCCTGTTAGTGTAGGTTCGTCCTGCAGCACCGCACACACTTGGCCTTGTACATACAGATGAATCTTCAGCGTTCACATTCTCAACTCCACATTTGGCCTCAAGTCCAATGAAACCTCCTTGTCTGGGGAAATTACGGCCCAACCAATCAGTGTCAGCTTCAACGGCGGACGGATCAGTTTGAGTTTACAATGCGGAGCTCTGACAATGACAACGACAAAACCAGCACAGGGGAACCCATCGTAAAACCCACTGTCGAGATTCAACAGTTATAGATGTATGAAAAAGCTGGATTAAAACTTTAATAAATCTAGCTGGACGCAAGTAATTGAACTGCTACTAAACACACTCACTCCATCTTCTGATTTGATCTACTAAGGTCAGCATTGAAGGAACCAAAAAAACGTGAAAATACACAAGAAATGTTTGAATGAACAAAGCTACATCATAACCCGCCGCCTTACAACTACAATTTTGGCTGAATAATAAAACATCAATTGTTAAAAAAATAACAATCTTAATCATTGTGTTATTTAGGTTTTATATACTATAATAGTATTTATTATTACTTTAAACTTTTATTTTATTTTTACTTTTAAGTTTGAATAATTTAATTATGTGGTTTTGTCATTTTTATTAGTTTTAGTTTTAGCAGCTTTAGTACTTAAACTTCAAATTATTTTATTTCAGTTAGTTGCCAAGACAACATTTCTCATTTTTATTTTAACTTATTTAGGTTCAAGCTTTTCAAATAATTTTTATATTTTATTTGATTTCACCATTAATTCAATTTCAATTAACAATAACAACACTTGTGTTTATTTAAACAAAATGATTCCATATCTTAATATTATTAATATTCTTAATAATATAATTCTGTGAGAGTATCACATCTGTAGTGTTCACCATGCATCAGAGAGTTAAATGCAAAAGCTGTAAATGTACCAGTCTCAATCACTGTAAAAAAATATTTTCATGATTTGTAATCACAACATTTTTTCTTTTGTCAACTTAGATAATTTATGTAGTTCAGATAACAGAATATTTTAAGTTTCTGGTGATTAAATTAATCTCCTTTATTGTATTAACTCAATTTTTCCATTTCAGTGAACTTAAAATTTTAAGGCAACCAGGTTACTTTTTTTTTAAAGTTAAACCAACAATATTTTTTTACAGTGTATCTATCTATCTATATATATATATATATATATATATATATTCCCTGGATATGAGATACGCATACAAAGATTTCTGTCTATGAAGTTCTGCGTGTTCTCATGTGTTCTCCTCTAGGGTGAGATAAATGGTATTTCCTTCTCTGTCTCTCACTCCCCCTTTTTTTTTCTGAGAGTGCATTGATGTTCATGGCTGGTTGAGCTGATGTGTTCTGGCATTTTCTTTTCGCTGGTTTGGGAATGTTCTGCTCACACCATACACGGTGGCTAGAGTACACACACACACACACACACACACACACACACACACACACTGAACTGTGCAAAGATGAGGCCCAGTGAAGAGGCACAGTAGCAGAAAAGCAATTACACATGAATATAAATTAAGTTCACGTTAAAACTACAGTCCGTAGTTTTTCCTCTTTGTCGCCATCTCTGTTCGAAATCTGCAATTGCAGTCATTCGCGGAATTATCAACTTTGCGTGGGTTGTGCCTCGGCATGGCACAGCTCGGATCAACACAATGTTTTGAGGAGAATATGCGGCTGCCATGGTGCATTCAAGTCATCTCGTAAAGATCGTATTCCACACATGAACGCCACCACAATGTCGTAAATACGAGTGGGAAGCTCTGGGTTTTCTTTAAGCCCCGATCTTTACGAGTTGTGGGCGTGTCAGTGAGAAACATCCGGAATACCACTATACCGAAAGGTATTTAACAGTGATATTGTCAGGCTTTTCTATTTACAGCGCATTAATTGCCTGAATAGAATATGATGGCATTATAATATGACAATGTAATATGAAACGGTAAAGTTTGCAGTGGCTTCATAAATTAATTTCTAGAATTAGAGTTTAAGAACCTTGCTGTATTTTTGTGCAATTAATTAAGAGAAAGAGCACCGCCATCTTACTCCGACGAAAGTGACTTGAACGCACCTGCCGTCGTAAACTTGACTTTCCACCTCGTAAGTACGAACTTACCAGGAGGACTTGAATGCACAATTAGTCGCCAAGCCAGTGTGGATACGGTCATTCTGAATCACATATTCTACTTTTTGGAAGTGTGACCAACATACAAATTTTCACCGGAAAATGTCATCTGAACAAGTAAATAACGTCCACTTTTGTTCTGTCCAACTAAGGGGAAAAAAGCATACAGTCACGCTCATTAAATCTAACGATCGCGTCAAACTTAAATTGTTCATGTTAACAACATCAGCATTGCGTGACTACATTTAAAGCCCTTCCGATATTTATCCTGGTGTTCGCATGGGCCTGGTTGCAGTCTCTTTTTTTCTGTAGCCACTCCGAAGTCGGAAGTCTTTTGCATTTTACAACGGGTGAATCGCAAAGACATGCTCGAATCTCCTGCGGAAATCCACCAGTACCACTGGAACTAAAAACATTTTTACAAGCTTACCGTTTTAAATTGAGCTAAGGCAAGCAGACAGTTTTGAACACTGGCTGGTTATGTACTTTAATTTTTAACTCAAAAAAGTTACGGATTGCAGCTTTAGAAATGTAACTAAAAACTTCACCAAGTTTGTGACTCTACAAATCTATAACACAATGCCTGTTTCAACGTCGAAAAGGATTTATCTGATACAGGGGAAGCATTTCCAGTGGTCAAGCATGGGTTTCATTTTGTTTGTGTATGCGATAATGAATGAGTCAGTGCTGGAATTTGTTATTTTTAATATTTTGCTGACTGCTCAATGAGGTTGTTATCAGTAAGCAGAAAGCATCAGCGTTTTTTTTTTTCTCCGACTAGCTATCTGTTGTACTGAAATCACAAAACAAATGTGACGCCACTCCTGATAAACATCCACATATGCAAGTTTGGTTCATTCAAATAGAAACATTAGAAAACAAATTAGCTCGAACACAAAGTGATAACATTTGCCCAAAGGAGACCAACACTTTTCAACTGAGGAACCTCTTCCTAATGACTTCTATTAAAGAGGACTCATGGTTTAATGCAACACTTTCAACTTTCTTTACTGTTTAATGTTGCTGTCTGAGGTCTGCAATGCTACAAAGTACTTAAAAATGAGTTTGTCTCTATATCAGTGTGCACTGTTTCTGAACTCTCTGAAAAGCCTCGATTGTAGTCTTGATTTTTCTTGAACATAAATTTCCTCATTTAAATAATTCCCGCCCAATGCATTGCATACGCAAAGAAAGGACTGGTTGAGTTGCATTAGTAGTGTGTTGAAACTCGCAGTTATGGTAAGAGGCGTGACGTTTCCCAAACACGCTCAAAGCGGTTGACCAATCACAACAGACTGGTCCAGCCAACCAATCAGAGCACATTACAATTCTCGGGAATAAAGACAGGAACTAAACAGGGGTGCGTTTCTCACACAGCTATGTAGTTCGCAGCTTCATAGTACGATGCATCGTTGGAGAAATCAACTAGCTAGTCGTGACTGTTTCCCGAAACCCATTGTCGCAAAGTATCGTTCAACCACTTTGGATTATTACGTCTCGCACGTGGTGGAGTAAAAACTACTTTTAATGAAACTGTTTGAGATCCAATTAACGCAAGATTTTTAAAAAAATATAAATTACAGACATGTCATCTGAGGACTATTTCTAATTGTTCTCAGTTATTTTGCTTTATTACCAGACTCAATATTTGGCCCGTTCTTACATAGTAGATCACGTTCGCACATGCGCACTCTTCAAAATCGGTACTTCAAATCTTTTGAGAAACTAAAAGACGTAAAAAAATTTTATGTATTCTAAATAAAAGGCATCAGTTGTACTGAATGATAGCTTGCTTATTTTGCTCAAGATAAGGATTTATTGCGTACAAATGTCATACAATCTAGAAACTATACTTCTAACCACAGCTCGAGGGCTGTCGTTCCAACCACACAATTTTGCGATGCTGTTTACGAATGTTCGCTGGAATGATTGTTTCGGGAAAGATCGACTCGTTGAACTATGCTGATAACGACGGAACTTACAATTGGCTAACGATGCTTTTGGGAAATGCACACCAGAGCGTTACTGAGGTGTTGTAGTAATGTAAAATATCTGAAAAAAATAATGTGCTTTTTTAACATTCAAGCATGAAAAACCATTTTAGTAGACTCCAAAAACAAAATCGAGACTTTGTAAAAGAGCATTATGTGCCCCTATATATATATATAACATTAACAAACAGTATGTTATAGCATCGTTCGGTTAAAAAAAAAACAATAGAAGAAATTCACAGCATTTATTCACTGCAGAAATAAACAGTGATACAATAACAAATAATAAATAAATGAAATCACCTTTTAGTTCACTGAGCCAAAACAGTACTTTCAAGAACCCTCACAGGACCCCCAATTGAAAAATGACACGTTAGACAGATGACTAATACTTGACATTCAATTCTCATGTTCAACTCCACTGTCCACATCTTCTTAAAGGGGAAATGAAGCAGTGAATCAAGTTTACATGATTTTCAAGATGGATTTCCAATATAATCAACAACTATATAAGAAACATTACAAATGTAAACATTTAGAAGAAAAAATGAAAAAACTTTGTATCTTTCGCCGCCAGGGCGCCGCCATTGTGCAGGTGTCGTCACGGGGTTGGCTCAAGTTTAACAGGCTCTGGGCATTGAAAATCGCGACATTAAACTGTGTTTACACCAGTGTTTTGACCGCGAACGACTAATGTTAGGTACAGTTATTAGACAAAAAGACGACGTCTCATGTTATATGTTGACAAACTGAACATAGAAACATTGTTCGCGATGTCTGCCGTCATATTCCCGCCTCGTTTACATTTGTAATGTTTCTTATATAATTGTTGATTATATTGGAAATCCATCTTGTAAATCATGTAAACTTGATTTACTGCTTCATTTCCCCTTTAAAGTGACACTCACGCATATAACCTGTCAGAAAATTCACATTTACAGAAAACGAATAATCCGGCCAAGAAAACTAGCCTCAAGCAAGTTTTCTGCAGTCATATACTGTATAATGCAACAATCCATCTTTTATTTTATGGCTACATTACAATATACTTATCTTTAAATGCAACCACAAACCAGTATATATATAATATATAAATGACCATTTAAAACTATTACAAATGCTGTTAGCTGGTAAATTATCAAACATCTGGTTTGATCTGGCAAACCTCTTAGATTTTCTTTTATCTCTTAAGACCTTTTGGGAAACGTGAAAATTAAATCACTGACAGAAAGATACAAATTACTAGTTACACAAGGTCAATTAAACGCACATCTATATGTTCATTCTTTAAAGATAATACAAAACTATTACAAATGATGTTAGCTGGTAAATGAGCTGATCAAACATCTAGTCCACTTGGGTTTTCTTTTTTTCTCTAAGACCTTTGGGAAACATGTGAAAATGAAATCAGTGACAGAAATATACTAAAAATAGGTCAGATGTGCTACTTTGTGCATGGATGTTAGAGAACCATTTATGCTGTGAACAAACATTTCTGAAATGCTTTGATTTTTCCCTGCTTTCCATCTGCTCTGCTGCATGAATGAATCTGCGCGTGGCTTGTCATTCATAAAAGATTCGGAATAACACGAGAAGTAATGAATTATTTCAAACTCTCTAAATCCAATAAGACTTTGTATTACACGCACAAAATGTTAAACTATGTTGTTACTTACTGAAGTTAAATGAATTGATTCGGTCGTATTAAATGGGAAAATGCTTGGAAATGCTCAAACAGAAAAGGAATACTTAATGCTCTATATGCTAATCGCATTAGCAGGTGTTTTAAGTGCCCTGGTGTCAATGCTCAGTGGTTAACTGCCCATGCAAGAACAACATTTAACTGCTCTAGAACAAGAAGCAACCGTGTCAAATCAACCTGCTTAAGATATATGAATCTTTTACAGGCACTAATTTTATCTTTTGGGGGGTCTATGGACATCTGCTGTACTGAATCAGTTTGTTCAGATATTGGTGAGCAACACATGTTGTCTAAAAGAGAAAACAATACTTTTTAACTTTAAACATTTTAAAGGTATGTGGACGCACAAAAGCGATTTATCTACATAGAAATGACTAGTTAAACGCACTTTATATCAGGTAGGTTATACACGTTCATTCATAAAAATTACAATAATTACACAAAAGCAGACAATACTTCATAAGAAATGTTGGGAATGTACCCAGTATCACCAACAAATTTAAAGTTTAGACTTATTAGAAGTGCAAACCTCCATAGGTGGCTTCAAATAAAAGAGCATAAATTAGCACACAACAGCATTAGTAACACTAAACAAATTTTAAAAGCAACTATATCCTTATTAATTACCAGCATCAACTATTTACAACCCTTATTTTTTGCCCTGCCTTTAAATATCCATATTCAAGAGTCAATGGCCACTCCCTTAAACACCACAGTTGAAACAACTCATATATATATAAAGAAATACACGATATGATGTATTATATATTGTAATTAATAGAGCAAAATTTCACCTTTTTTCCAGGGAAGCATACGGAAAATGGGTATCAAAGGTCAAGGGAAAGAAAGTTCAAGGATATCATGTAACAAACCTTTAGAGCGCATAGGCCTAAATTTTAATTTATGAGTCTCTTGAGAGATTATGTAGCTTTCTGAGATGAGAACATCTACAGCCCAACAGCAGAACATATTGGACATTGACATAAAGGTGTTAGCAAGGGTTTAGCAACAATCACAGAAAGGATGTCTACAGTCTGGCATACCGACACACCATCTGATCCTCACTTTTACTATGCCTTCAGATGAAAACAAGAACTACTCTCTTAAAAGAATATCTACAAAAGGTATGTCTTCATTCATGTCTTTATTCAGCACACACACTCCACAGGTATACATAAAAAAAATCTGTGTTCTTTTCTTCTAGATGATGGTCTCTAAAAAAATGCACCAGAAAAAAAGGTTTGTTTCTTTACCAACACAAGGAAAAGAAGGGCATCTTCAGTATAGCTATTATTGTAATACTGTATCTCTCACACACACATACACACACACAGAGAGAGAGAAAGAGTGGCCTGCTTTCATTTCAGGCTGCCCCTCCTATAGCAGGAGATGCATCTCTGACCACCTGGGATGTTACCCAGCACTGGAAGTGGTAATTGCATTTCAATTATAGGCATGTGTGCGCGTATGTTTACGTGGCGTGTGCCTGATCTTGTACAACATAGTATAGGGAGGAAAAGCTATTCCAAACGAGCATTATTAGTGACCCACTAAAACAAGTCAAATATATCTGCATGAATTATATCATGGAATCGCTTTCAAAAATATTTTTCCCGCTGATGAAAGATAAAAACACCGACAGCCAATCAGAATCCATCCTACTTTAAAGACCTTGAACATTTAGAGTGACAAGACCACAAAACTGCAGCGCATGCTTATAATGTGCATTGGTGTGGATGCTAATATATTTGACTGATGGCACCTATAGCGACACGTATAGCCTACCTATTTCAAACAGTGACCTGGTGACTTGACCGATGATAAATCAAGTCACGTGAACGCCCCTTTACACGTCATAATGGACAGACGCCCAAACAGCTGAGTGAGTGGCCTCTCTCTCTCTCTCTCTCTCTCTCATGTACTCACACACTTTATTACTCTGACATCTGGCGCTTTTCACTAATATAATCCCTCTTCCCTTCCCAAGCCTCATGCTACCCATGGACAAACAAGATGGTATCTTGGTATCTATCTATCTATCTATCTATCTATCTATCTATCTATCTATCTATCTATCTATCCACAAGTAACCGGAAATAAAATAAGGACAGCGTTTCTAGCTGTCTGGTAGGAATAACAGATACTTTGATATAAAATAAAGATGGTATCTATCGACATTATAAATCTATAATATGAAGAATAGTCAGGTACTTAATGAGCCATAACTGTAAAATGCCAATATCCATCTGCAAATGTTTCCTTCAATGATCCATGTGTTTAATCTTTTGCGATCTTGAGCCACCTGCCATATCTGAGCGCGCGCTCATCTGGACATCAAAGCGGATTTGGCGCGGCCCGCCACAGCGAGCATCAAGTATTGACGATCCCATCTGAGCGACGCGACAAAAGTGGAACGCTTCCGTTATAATCAGCGAATGTAGATGTCCGCGCTGATAATAACTAAAAAGAACCGACTCACTCCAGAGACATTTGGATGACCCTGCCGCGCTAAATGATTTTGAGTCACAAAAGGAACATTTCGTTTAGAAATCGGTGGTGCTCCGAAAAAAATGCACGAGAACCGTTCGTGAACGCCACGGAAATTATTTAGTTTCTGTACGTTTTAAAAATGTAGCCTATAAGCGGTCCTTACCCAGAAACGGTTATCGGTTCCCAATCCCATAGACGCGTATTACGACATACAGAAGGCCTACAAAGTCATTTTTCTACATGCTCTTAAGAGGGAATCGATTAAAAATTCAGGAAATTTGTTCACCACACATTTATTTATTTCGCTAAAGCAAAGTGTTTTGCCATACAATATCACATAGGCCTATTCAAAATCCGCGTCGGTTTAAGTGCTCATTGAAGCAATAGCAAGGGGGTGTGTGGAGGGTGTGATGAGACATTTAAGATCGGTGTGATACTCACTCGCTTTGCCCTGTTTGGGTCTCTGGAGGAGCCGTTGGACGGTAATCAGATCCTCCGTCTTCACCGCCTGCAAGAGTTCTTGTTCCTTCCCCATTCTGTTCAATCACACACTCAAGCACCCTCTCTCACACATGCAGTCATGGCTATACTTTTACATCCAGCGCATCTTCAGGGGACCAGGCGACCATAACGGTGCCGTCAACGCCAGCACATCCTCGCCGTTCATCGTTAAAAGGTCGAGTGCGCAGAGTGCAGAGACACGCAAGGCGCGTTTACATGCCCAGTGAAGTGACCAGTGGCGTCCACTGAGTCGCTTACGACGAAAAGGGTCTTATTGCGTACTGAGGTGACAGAATCCAATCGCTTTCAGGTTAAAGGGACGGCGCGGAAACCTTGCGCGTATTTACGCACGGTGACATGGCTCGTTACAAAACTATCAGATGTTGTGTAAATCAAAACGGAAGCCGTCTATTTGACCCTAAGCTCGTAGAGAGACCGTATATATTACGTAAACATCCAGGCAGATGTGCGCGCGGGCGCTGGAGGTTGTAATCCGCTGTCACTTTCTCATGTGCGCATGTATGTGTGTGTGTGTGTGTGATTGTGTCTGTGTCTGTGTACTATCTGTGTATGTGTGGCAAGCTGATTTAACATTTATTCTTTAAAAAACTGACTATATATTCAGTTAGTACTAGAAAAAACCTAATAGTTTATAGTAAAAAAAAAAAAAAAAAAAATCACAACCAGTTGCAAAAAAAAATGTATGCATGCTATCTGGAAGTGAACATGTGGGATCTGAATTACAATCTAAAATACAAACTAATTTGTAGCATTAAACACATTTTTTAAATATCATTAAAGGGGTGGTTTACTGCTTTTTTTTCTTTGCATGATTGTGTTTATGGGGTGCAATATAACATGTATTCGTGGTTTTTCTTTTTTTTTTAAAAAGTCTTATTTTTCATAAATTTCACCTTTATTGTAAGCCGCTTTCTCCTTTGTCATTTGAACGACCGGTTTACATCCTGATTCTGTGAAACCACTCCCTCAGAAACAGGCAGTGGGCTCAGATTGGTTAGTTTGGGCCGGTGTGTTGTGATTGGCTAAACTGTGTAGCGCACCTTGTCCAGATACTTCACGACCATTACCTTTACGGGCGAAAGTTGCATATGTGTTCCTGTCAAATGTCAAATAATGGTGTCGATACTGCTGTAACAACTTCAACCTTTCATAAAAGGGTAAAATTATTATAACAAAGGGAGTGGTCTATTATTTCAAAAGTACTACACAAAAACAGCATGATTACAATAACAGCACAGTCACCAAAAAATAGCGTGTTGAAATTATAAGGACAATTTATAAATTTGGCAGGCACCTGCAAACATAACAAATCTGTTGACTCTTTGTTTAAAACTCAAACAAAGCAAAAAAGCAAAATATAAATAACAAAGATACTCAACAGTCCTGGCTCAGTCCTTTTCTGCTTTGGGGTAGGTAGGCAATTGAAAGTCTGGATGGAAAACAATGTCCCCAAAAAGAGAAAAAGAATAAATCCATTGGTCTGAGGTCCCACAAGAAAAGGTTATCCTCCAGTTGGAATAAGTCCCCAAAAGTATAGTCCACCGCGTATATCCCAGAGCATGCACATATGAAACAGCTCACACGTCTAATAAACCATGTCTCTATTCCCAGAGGTCATTTTGCACCATTTTCTCTGAGCCAGGTTAGCCAAAAAAAACCATGCCACCTCACCAAACAACCACCTTTCAAAATGGCCGCCCTTCCCCCTTTTTACCCTAGGCTCAACATAATAAGAGTCTTAAAGGGATAGTTTACTTTGAAATTAATTTTTGATTAATTCTTTGTCTTTGTTTCCACAGTATTTTCAATTTTTACATTTTTCGGTCAAACCGTTGTTGTCTGTTAGTCATATAATGGAGTTTTAGGGGGTCCACCTCAAAGAGTATGCACAGAGAAGTCAAAATTAAACATGATTTAATGACTCGTAAATGTAAGTACACACTGATGGCCTAAGACACGAAACGAGCGGTTTGTGTGAGAAAACGAACAGTATTTAAATAGTTTTTATCTCTTGTAGCACGTAGCTGTTAACGTGCACTGATCCAACTGAACCGAACTGAACCGTCTCCAGAAGTTAGGCCGAAAGTGATCTCTCGCGCGTCTACGTCACGCATTGTTTACACAGAGATTTCGGAAGTTTTACCTTTCACTAAACATATTTAGATATACCGGAAATCGCAATGGAAGACGATTTCGATATATCTAAATATGTTTAGCATAGCTAAATAACGTAGATGCCTACCTCGTGATGACAAACCGGATCGAGCCACCGAGCAATAAACATGGCGTTTACAAAATATTGTGCAGTGTCTGGTTGTGGAAGAAGACAGTCGCTGCTTGCGCGAGTGAGTTGAAACTCATTATAATATGCAAAACTGTTATCCACTCACAGCAGTGGGCGTTTACTTCCAAGTCTTCAATGCGAGACACCCATAAAAACTGAGTGTTTTTGAGCTAGGCTTAAAACTAGGGTAGAAAATAGCCTATTACTTATTCATTTTGATGTTTTTGAATGTAAAAACCAAGCGAACGTCATAAGTTGACCTCAGACAACAATATAAAAAAATTAAAAAGACAGTTCATGACCCCTTTAAGTCGCAGAAATGGGTCTCCTGGATTTCTTTTTAGAGTGGGATGCTAGTCTGGATGACACACTAATAATTATAAAATAACTATTAACATTAAAATACATTAAAGAAATTAATATTAAAGCAGCTTGCCACAATGTGTGTATGAGAGAGAGAGAGAGAGAGAGAGAGAGAGAGAGAGAGAGAGAGAGCTTGGTTAAATTGATGGTGCTGCATCAATCAGGGGGCGTGACTAAATAGACCCTTTCCCAAGAGCTGACAGATTAAAACGGAGGGAAGCAGTGTGTGTTGTTTTTTTGTGTGTGAGCAGTGTGTGTTTTTGTAGAGAAAGGTCACAGAACAAATTTTAGTGGGGTAAGTACTGACCGTGCACACTGAGCCAAAGGCACGTGGTCCTTTAAAGAAGGGGGGAGGACGCACATTAAATGAACGTCATCTAAAAAAATATATATATATATTGGCTACTCACCCAGCTACTGTATATTCCAAATCTGACCTTCTTTCTTCTAGCTGAACACAAAAGGGAATATTTCACAAGAAGTTCACACATTATAACAAAAGCATACAATGGCAGTGACCACAACGTGGCAAGGTTAAAAACAGAAAAAGTAACAGCCTGTGGGCAACATGAACAGATGAAAATGTAAGTTGTATTTAGTATGTATTTATCACACTAATGATTATGCTTAATATGCACATGATGTTCCATGGAGAAACATATGAAAACGTCCTCTCTTCTTTTTTATTTTTAAGTGAGCTGTTCCTTTAAATCTCATTGGTGGCCCTCAGACACTGCATAGACATACTCATATCTTTTAATCGCTCTCTTACTCCTTATCTCTGTCATTTCAGACATCATTTTTGGTGACAATTACAATTAAAAGTCTGTGATATGATACATTACTCCCTAAGGGTGTCAGCAGAACCAGAGCAGATGTCTAATTTGGGCTCGTTCTAACCCACATCAGTCAGTGGGTAATTAGCCGTTCTTTATTTATTTTGCACTGTCAGTTTTAAGGACTGCGATAACTAATAGTTATTTGTGAGGTAGAACTTATTATCCAAATTATCTGCAGGGAGATTCCCCTCCTACCATCCTGGCCCTGTCGTGGAGTTGTGTTTGCCATCCTTAATCACTAGTTCACCAAGCGTTTACTCCTGCAGAGATTATTCCAACTGTAATTCAACACAACTGAAAGAACTAATTCAGCAGGTGTGTTGACTGGGGCTGGAACTAAACCCTTCCAGAAGGTACAGTAAATATCCAGGAGAAGGAATGAGCTACAGCAAGAGCGCGCTTATTTTTTTCAGCATGAAAGTGTAATGTAGCGTAATGCATCCAGATGTGGCTTTTCTTTCCTATTTCTATTTATTCCTAGTGTCGATTCTCATTACTGTAATACAATGATTTTTTTTAAAAAAAATTTAGACAGCGCAATAAATACTAGGCTACTATTGTTGTGAAGCAACTACAACTCTATACTGTGTTATTTACATTTTTTTTCAGTAAAAAGGGTAATAATTATTATTTTGCATTACATTAATGATAAACGGGGGGGGCAAAATAGACTAAAATATATGAACAAAGCGTCTGTGACGTGACGTCACCCATAGACTTTCTGAAGAACAGTTAACTTTTGAGGTAAAAAAAAAAAAAAAAAAAAAGTTAACTTTTGAGGCTGTTTATGGGGGTATGGGCGGCGCCATATTAGACATCTTGAGAAATACAAAATACAAATGTTCAGAAAGGATACAGAGGTGGTATAATGTGTTGTGTCAGATCATGGCCGAGACGTCAAATTCCACTCGGCGCCCGTTATCAGCTGTCAATCAAAGTTAACCGCCCTTATTTGTTATACGATTTATATCTAACGTTAAATACGATCTAAACTAAGGAGTTAGAAAAAAATTCACCCCCTCACATTTGGTAGGCACGCGGAACCTATCCGAAAATACAATAAAAGTCCGTGGGACCAACCTGTAAAAGCATGAATTTATCAGGAATGTATGCTGTGAAAACGGCCATTTTAACATGGGATCTGGATATTTGCTCCCTTTTGGGACCTCCACTCCCTGTAGCGGATCTTAGATGTATTGCAGTTTTTCGCACTTCCGGGTAGGCTTCATCTTAAATTCAGAAAATGCTGCTTCAGCAAGGATGCATTCAGGTTTAAAGTGACAGTAAAGTCTTTGACGTGTTATTTCTTTCAAATAAACGCTGTTCTTTTAAACTTTCTATCAAAAAATCATTAGAAAAAAATGGTATCACAGTTTCCACAAAATGTTACTGTTTTCAACAATAATAATAATATTTTTTTTATCCTGCAGCAAATCATCACATTAGAATGATTTCTGAAGGATCACGTGACACCTACTGGACTAATAATGCTGAGCTTAAAATAACATATGAAAATAGAAAACATGTATTTTAAATTGTAATTGACAATGTTTGACAATGTTTTACTGTATTTTTGATCAAATGAATACGAAAATCAAATGAAAATCTTATCCGCCATACACTTTTCAAAGCATTAAAAATACTGTGAAAAAAAAATAGTATCAATATAATAAATAACTCAAAGAAAGACAAACCATTTACACTGCATTTAAAACTACCAACTACCAAAATAAAATGGCATATTAGAAAGAAACACTCTGGAAAACAGAAGTCTTTTGTTTTACTAATTAACTTGATCACGGGTCAATAATGATGCATTTTCAAAGAAATTAGATAGCAAATACTCCTGCCACACTGTCAAATAAAGTACTGCTAATGTGAACAGTGACCCCGAACACTAAAGTATACTTATGTCCATGTGTAAGATTGATGCTGACGGTTAGTGCATGTGTGTGTGTTAATGGCTAGCACCAGTGGGTGTTTAAGTAAATGATTCACTTTGTTAAGTGTGTCTAGGGATGTTTTTTAGACTCTGACAGTCACATTAGGTTAGTTAGATCACACGTCTAAATGCTCTGATTATACGTCTAAGCATGTGTGTGTGTGTAGTCAATGTCTCTATGTGCAGGTGCATGTGTAAGTTTCAGAAACCCAAACGAGCAACAGATTCTGTGTGTGTTCACGGATGTGTTTCATCTGCCTTGTTGTTTTCATGCAAGTTTGCTTCATTAAACTGATGCGTTTAATGATCAATTCACACACAGAGTTGGCTGACCGGAACGCCTTGTGTCTTTCTAGCCTCTTTGCCTTGTGCTCTTAGTCTGTGTGTAGTGTGTGTGAAGACAGGACATGGCGTCTAACTCTACCACTAAACTTTTCCCCCTTTCCCAGTCTTTCAGCGTATCTGATATCATTGTTATTGGAGCGTATTTTTTATTGAACGTCGCAGTTGGAATATGGGTGAGACATAATTGTGTAATTGCATGTGTGTGTATTAGCTATATCAAACATATATTTTCTGTTTTCACAGTATTTTTACACTCTTAGAAAAAAAAAAGGTTCAATGTGTTTAAGAACATGTGGATGTAAACTGTGGATTATGTTACTTTATTCTAACATCTAAGATATTACAGTGGGAAATACAAGCCTATGTAACTTTTGTATAAACTCTTGTGTGTTTCAGTCATCTTGCAGAGTGAGTCGAAACACACTGAGTGGATATTTTCTGGCTGGCAGAGACATGGCTTGGTGGCCGGTGAGTGATAATTAATGTAAACTGAACCAATTGAAGCAATCTATAAGCATACATTTACTTTAATTTATGTGGTTTAAACCTTATAATGAGGAGATAAATTAATTATTTTTTTTACTTTACAATCTAAAAATAAAAACTTTACTTTTAAGTAGTAGAGTAATAAACTACAAAGGTTGATCATAAAAGTGACCTCAAGGCAAAAGTTTTATAGACAATGATGAATATATGTGATTCTTTTTTTAATAACCGAAATTAAATTAAATTTAAATATATAAATAAGCCCCAACAAAATACACAATTAAAAAAGTTTGCTCTGTACAATGATCCTTCAGAAATCCAAGGGTACGTATACACGACAACGATGTACTAAAAACTGAAAAGTTTTTCCTTCACGTTTGTCATGTAAGCTAAAGGCGACAATGTTGTCAAACCGATCTCCATTCACGCGGATCCACAAAAACGACTAAAAACATTACAATGCATGCATTTGATATCACTTTTTAAAGAAACACTTCGCGCTTATCAACTGAACACGTAAAACCAACTCATCCCAAGGCGATGCGTATATATCCAATGCACATGGCAGCCTTTAGCGTTAATTTAACACGCTTCGGTCATGTTTAGGTCTGCGGTAGGGTTAGGGTTAGACCACTAGGAGGCGCCTTCGGGCCCATATGTTTATCTGCGTCTCATATTGACGCTAAAGGGTGCCATGTGCATTGGATGTATACACATTGTCAAAAGCGTCAGTATATGATGCCTTGGGATGAAAACGGGCTGGTAATACGCATGCGCATGACGTCATCGTTTTCACAAATTTGCGTTTTTGTAGTTTATAGACAATAACAGGATCGTTTTCAAAAGTTGCACTTTGAATCCACATTGCTCTTTCAAAAATTTGTGTTTTCAGGTCCCCAAAACACTGTTGTCATGTGAATGTGAATGAATGGCAAAAACGCATTAAACGCTTTCCATTTTTAGTTGAAATCGGTGTCGTGTAAACAGACCCTAATATGATGATTTGCATGACAACTTTTTAAGCGTTTAGGCCGTTCATTTACACCACAGCAGCTTTTTGGGGACCTGAAAACGCAAACTTTTGAAAACTGGTTTCAAAGTGCACGTTTTTGAAAACGATACTGTTATTGTCTCTGTGTAAACTACAGAAACTTGAATTTGTGAAAACAGTGACATCGTGCACATGCATATGATATGTTCAGTCTATAGTGTTTCTTTACAAAATGACATCGCCAACTACTGGCCTGACAGGATAATACAGTGTTTTTAGTCGTTTTCGTGGAGTCTTGTGAACAGATATAGTTTGCACAACATTGTCTGTATGCAAATACACAAATTAAAAACTTTTCAGTTTTTTAGAACAACATTGTTGCCCTTATTATTATCAATGTTATTATCAATGTTTTGTGGAAACCATGATACACTACCATTCAAAAATGTATAATAATAATTTTGGGTAAGAAATGTATTAATACTTTAATTCAGCAAGGACGCATTAAATTGATCAAAAATGACAGTGAAGACATGTTCCATTTAGTACATTTATAATAAGGCTAAGTTCATGGAGCTGGAGAGTCAAGTAAATTATATTAATGTTAATTAAACCTTTAGCTCATATTATTATATAATTTATAATAAAAAAGACCCAAAATAACACATTTTAACTAGTGGCTTGAGACATTTGGACCCCTAATAAGAGAAGGCATACATTTTTTTCATTCCATCACATTTTTTTTTTTTTTTTTTTTTTGCAGTGCGCTTTAATTAGTCCTGCATGCAGTGACAAATACATTTTTACAATTCCACATATCGCAATTAAAATGAGGTCACAAAAATGAGGTCATACAAATATATCCCTGTATATAATTATTATACATGACACAGGTAGGCTATAGTAATTATAGACATATTTCACATTGCTTTTCACAATACATATTGTGAAAGGTATGGCAACTTCACAGAAAATGGATGTCTATATTACAATTTAGTGATCTGTTATCAGAGGTGACTGTGTCCAAGTTATGCATTTCAGAAATACGAATCACACAGTTAGCTAATAATGTATTCATTTAAACCATTTTTTTTATTTAAGGCAGAAACAATGAGCTCATTCAAGTAATGAATACATATTTGTTAACCATTACTAATCATTAAAAAAATAATGGCTATGTCACACGGCATACGATCGTCTTGTCAACGATCTTGCAAATACTGAGAGTGTCAAGCTGATTGAAGTAAATCAAGTTGCTTCCCGTCGTCCGTCCTGAGAATGGCACTCATGTGTAGATGAATGTGTGCAGATCGGTGCATCTCTGTTTGCCAGCAGTGAGGGTTCAGGACTGTTCATCGGTCTGGCTGGGACAGGAGCAGCAGGAGGGATCGCTGTTGCTGGATTTGAATGGAATGTGAGAGACATCAAGTTTTAACGCCTCATTCTCTGAGCAAACACATG
The DNA here is from genome assembly GCF_016745375.1 of Pimephales promelas. The sequence continues at coordinate 5,193,625 of NW_024121532.1, forward strand.
ATATGTTATCGATCATTACTTTAACATGAAAAATCTAGCAGTTCATGTAAATGCACCAGCATTCGATCAGCACTAGGGGGAGAAAAAGACCAGCTTCTGTTTAAAACTACATTATTTATGGGTGATGAAAATTCAGTTGCATTTTATTTTACAGTATACTGGGTAATATAACTAGCTACAGGGGTTACAGTTGTTATTAATTGTTATATCATATGTATGGGTAACAGGGCTATAAAATAAAGGCCTACCGGAAATATAATTCTTTGTTTTTGTCTAGAATATCAGTAAAAATAAAGTACTAGTATCTTAAAGGAGTAGTTCACTTTTCAAAAAAACTTTTGCTGATAATTTACTCACCCCCACGTCATCCAAGATGTCCATGTCTTTCTTTCTTCAGTCGAAAAGAAATTTTGATGAAAACATTCCAGCATTTTTCTCCATATAATGGACTTCAGTGGTAACCAAACGGTTCAAGGTTTCAGTACAAACCACAAACTGTTCAGACGGCTTTAAACGATTCCAGGCGACGAATAAGGCTGTTATCAAGCGAAACGATCACTCATTTTTTTTTAAAAAAAAAATAACAAAGTTTAAGTTTTATAAGCTCAAATTCTCGCCTTGGTCTGTACTGTGATGCACGTTCGTGACTCTCCTGTTCGAACTCGTTCATCAAAATGAACGAATCTTTTTCCGAGTCAATTTGTTCGTTTCGTTCATTGAATGAACCAAGTGACTTGGAAAAAGATTCGTTCATTTTGATGAACAGTTGAAACATTATTCTTTTGTGTTTTGTGGAAGAAACAAAGTCATACAGGTTTGGAACGACATGATGGTGAATAAACGATTTCATTTTCGAGTGAACTATTCCATTAAGCTGTTTGAATGTCATTAGATTCAATGACAAAATATAAATTTAGATGAGTCTTAATTGTCAAAATACCTATTGGGGCCACTTTATATTTAATGCAAACACAATGTAATGTCTCATGCAGTTTTGCTCCTCAAGTAAAATGATTGTTGTAAAATTAGAGAAAATAAATTGATACTGATGAAGAAATAGATTTTTCACTGTGCACTATTTCTTTCTTTATTAGGCAACTTATGTCCTGTTGGCTCTTGCCTGGATCTTTGTCCCAGTTTATGTGTCTTCTGGGGTGAGTTTTAGACGTACACTGATACACTGTTAATACTGATGTTCTCGCTAAGCTATATCAGTCCTATATGAATTAATAATTCAGATCTTATGTTTAATACTGCCACGTGTTAGACTCACAATCTCTTTCTCTCACACACAGACTCACCACATGTTCTACTTTCCCAGATTCGCTTATTAATTTGCTTAGATCATGCCATTCCCTTCTGCACTTCCTCTCTCTCTCTCTCTCTCTCTCTCTCTCTCTCTCAGATTGTCACAATGCCAGAGTATCTGGGTCGGCGGTTTGGAGGAGAGCGAATTCGAACCTACTTGTCAGTTCTCAGCTTGATGCTGTCTGTGTTTACCAAGATCTCAGTGAGCATGAAAACACACATACATTCACTCATGTTTTTTGCTGTATCATTCACACAAAGCTAAAAGTCAAACATTAATCTACAAAGGCTTCATTTATTCAGTCCTGTATTGCTGCGCTGGCATGTTTCTGCACCGAAGGAATTTAAAGTTGTGAAAGAGAATGTAGTTTAGCTGTTTCAACATCAGTTTTTCACTGCAGGCATATAAAAACACTCACACCCAAATGCCCGCGCTTCCTTGTTGGCTTGCTAATAAACCATTAATGCTAGGTATCAAACTTTGGCACGGCCCCTCCCTCCCATAATTTACCACTTTATTTATTAAATATTAATCTCCAACACGCGTTCAACAAAGTCTGCTCTCGCATGTGCTGTGGTGCTCTTGTGAACATGCTGTTATTGGCGCAAACAAAGCTCTCGTGTTGCTTCATAACACTGAGGTTAAACCAATGGGTGACATACAGTAGCTGGCAAGGGGACAGGTAGTTGCATATAGTGTCAATGGAGGGACAGAAATCTCTCAGATTCAATTAAAAAGATCTTCATTTATGTTCTGAAGATGGACAAATGTCTTACGGGTTTGAAACAACATGAGTCTGAGTAATTAATGCCAGAATTTTCCTTTTTCGGGTGAACTAACCCTTTAATGTATGTCAACAATGTCCTTACTTTATTAACAAGAGTAAACAGAGTTGATACTCAAATGCAGTATAATTGTAAAAAACAAGTTTGCTGCCTTACATTTTTAAGTAATCAAGCCATTTCAACTTAAAATGCATTAAATTTAAACTGTTTTTTTTTTTAATTAGTTGAATCTTATATAACTTATTAAAAAGTTAAAAATTGCTTACCTTATTTTGATGAGTTAAAGCAGTGTAAAAACATATGTTGTCATAACTTATTGATCATATCATTATTTTTAAGTGATAAAAACACTTCACAATTAAGTCTCCTAGATCTAAAGCAACCTGAGATCTTAAAATCCTCTGTTCTGCAGACGGATCTGTACTCTGGAGCTCTGTTTATCCAGGTTTGTTTGGGCTGGAATCTCTACCTCTCCACTGTCCTCATGCTGGTCGTCACTGCCCTCTACACAATTGCAGGTTTGTATTTCCGTTCAAACGTTTCGGGTCATTAAGATTGTTTTGTGTGTTTCGAAAGTAGTCTCTTATGCCTACCAAAGCTGCATTATTTCACAGACATGATATTGTGAAACATTATTAAAATGACTGTTTTCTATTTGAATATATTTTAAAATGTAATTTATTCCTGTGATGTCAAATTTCCAGCATCATCAGTCTTTAGTGTCGCATGATCCTTCAGAAATCATTCCAAAATGCTGATTTACTGAGACGCAAATCAATATCAGTGTTGAAAATAGTTGAGTTTTTTTCAGGATTCTTTGATAAATAGAGAGTTCAAAAGAAATGTGTTTAATTGAAATAGAAAGGTTTTTGGGGGTTGGGGCTTAAAGGGTTAGTTCACCCAAAAATGAAAATTCTGTAAGTATTTACTCCCCCTCATGTTGTTCCAAACCTCTATGCGTTTATTTGTTCTGCTGAACACAAAGGAAGATATTTGGAAGAATGTTTTAATCAAACAGATGTCATTCCCCATTGACTACCATAGTAGGAAAAAATACATACTATGGTAGTCAATGGGGAATGACATCTGTTTGATTAAAACATTCTTCCAAATATCTTCCTTTGTGTTCAGCAGAACAAATAAACACATAGAGATTTGCAACAACATGAGAGTGAGTAAATACTTACAGAATTTGTATTTTTGGGTGAACAAACCCTTTAATTGTCTAATCTAAACTTGAGAATGGTAGTCTATTTGTGTATTAGGCATCACAAAATAACAATGAACAACACTTTGAGAACATTGATTAATCTACATTACTAATAGGCTACATTTTGTATAGGCTACTCAAGTATAAATTAACATTTATTAATGTTTGTTCATAATACATGAATCAACAATGAACAATAGTATACACTCACCTAAAGGATTATTAAGAACACCATACTAATACCCCCTTTAGCCTTCAGAACTGCCTTAATTCTACGTGGCATTGATTCAACAAGGTGTTGAAAGCATTCTTTCGAAATGTTGGCCCATATTGATATGATAGGATAGCAGTTGATGGGGATGCACATCTAGGGCACGAAGCTCCCGTTCCACCACATCCCAAAGATGCTCTATTGGGCATTTCTATTGAAATGATTCAAGCTTTTTGACATGGTGCATTATCCTGCTGGAAGTAGCCATCAGAGGATGGTCATAAAGGGATGGACATGGTCGGAAACAATGCTCAGGTAGGCTGTGGCATTTAAACGATGCCCAATTTGCACTAAGAGGACTAAAGTGTGCCAAGAAAACATCCCCCACACCATTACACCACCACCACCAGCCTGCACAGTGGTAACAAGGCATGATGGATCCATGTTCTCATTCTGTTTACGCCAAATTCTGACTCAACCATCTGAATGTCTCAACAGAAATCGAGACTCATCAGACCAGGCAACATTTTTCCACTCTTCAACTGTCCAATTTTGGTGAGCTCTTCCAAATTGTAGCCTCTTTTTCCTATTTGTAGTGGAGATGAGTGGTACCCGGTGGGGTCTTCTGCTGTTGTAGCCCATCCGCCTCAAGGTTGTGCGTGTTGTGGCTTCACAAATGCTTTGCTGCATACCTCGGTTGTAACGAGTGGTTATTTCAGTCAAAGTTGCTCTTCTATCAGCTTGAATCAGTCGGCCCTTTCTCCTCTGACCTCTAGCATCAACAAGGCATTTTCGTCCACAGGACTGCCGCATACTGGATGTTTTTTCCCTTTTCACACCATTTTTTGTAAACCCTAGAAATGGTTGTGAGTGAAATTCCCAGTAACTGAGCAGATTGTGAAATACTCAGACCGGCCCGTCTGGCACCAACAACCATGCCACGCTCAAAATTGCTTAAATCCCCTTTCTTTCCCATTCTGACATTCAGTTTGGAGTTCAGGAGATTGTCTTGACCAGGCAGGACCACAGCCCTAAATGCATTGAAGAAACTGCCATGTGATTGGTTGATTAGATAATTGCATTACTGAAAAATTGAACAGGTGTTCCTAATAATCCTTTAGGTGAGTGTCTTTATAACTTCGCATCAACCTAGATTAATAAATGATCATAGTTAATGATGCTTGTTGTTTAAAGCGGTACCACTACATGTTTCAGTAGTGAACAGTTGCCACAATTTAGCTTTTTCCAACAATCAGCAGTGTAGCCTGACAAAACAGCTTATGGTGTCACACCGCTGTATTAAAGAAGATTCCTCCTCAACTGCAATGTTGTAAAACTGGATAGAGTGGCATAATGGTTAAAACTCAGGGTGGGTAACAGGAACGTTGCTGGTTTGAGTTGTTGACAGTGCAAACCTCGAGTGAGGTACTTGAACGCAGGTTTGAGTATTACTGTCAATTGTTTGGATAAAAGCTTCCACTAAATGATTACTTGTCTGAACTTTCTCACTGAAGCCCAGTGGTTCAGTAACAGTTCTTTTCTGCAGCAGTAATTATAGTCTACATGACTGATTCCAGCATAATTGCATAATGACTTTAATCCGCTGCTCTGCTGTCACTGTATTTACTCCTCTGTCTACAAGTGCTGATTCAGACTTGACCCCGATGACTCATATCACATTAAACCATCATGAGAGAATTTAGCAATACCTGCTTAGTCCTCTGTTTCTCCAGGTGGCTTGGCTGCCGTCATCTACACCGACACTCTTCAGACCTTTGTCATGATCATTGGAGCTGTCATCCTCACCATTACAGGTCAGTCAGTCTCGGGCTTATTCTTTTATTCTCTTCTGGCAGTGATCTAATGTCAGCTGTCACTAGGGAAGTAAGAACATCTTGTGAAAGTGCCACAACAGATGGCAGCTGGAAGAGAACAGCTATGTTAGACACATTTTCAGGGTTATATGTGGTTTTTAACCATGCATTCCACACTGTAAAAAAATCTTTTCATGATTAGTAATCACAACATTTTTTTCTTTTGTCAAATCAACTTAAATAATTTAATTAGTTCAGATAACATATAATTTTGAGTTTCTGATGATTAAATAATCCTCTTTCATTGTATTAACTCACTTTTTCCAGTTCAATTAACTTACTTTTTTAAGTTAAACCAACAATATTTTTTACAGATACAGATATGTCATACGTTCAGCATATAAATGCAGATAAAATCAGTTTTAGCTTCTGTGGTTGTCTGCTGGTATGGGAAAAAAAAATTATTTATTGTAAAATTGCCTATTGATGATTAAACTAATAAAATAAGTAATAGTAAAAAATGTGAGATATAATGACATTTTGGTTAAATTATTTATCTATTTTCCAAATAAATACATTGTAAAAAAATATACTTTCAAGATTTGTTATCACATTTTTTTTGTCAAATCAACTTAAATAATTTATTTAGTTGAGATAACTTATTATTATTTGAGTTTCTGATGATTAAATGAATCTCCGTCATTGTATTAACTCACTTTTTTCCAGTTCAATCAACTTAAAATTAAGGAAATCAGGTTACTTACTTTTTTAAGTTAAACCAACAATATTTTTTTACAGTGTAATAAATATTGCTAAATATCAATAATAGCATAAATAACTCTAAACAAATGGCATGGACCATTAGAACTTTTTAAAAATACATTTTCCAGATCGCCTAAAATAAATACAGCAATTAAAAATTATATTTGCATAAATGCCTAAAATCTAGCACCATTAATTATTCTTAAAATGCTTAAAAATTTGTGAATATTCAGTGCAAACAAGTGATGCCATGATAGAATATACATGTTGGGTTCCCTGAAGAACCTTGCAGTAAACAGTTCTTAAAAGATCCACTATATTTCTTAGTGTGAAGAACATTAAGTAATCTACGATCTCCTTTTTCCAATATAAATAACCTTTAGTGCAATGGAAAGGTTCCTAATGGAACCATCGATGCCAATACAGAACCATTGAGGTAACTTTCATCGTATGATGGAATTTGCCTTTTTCTTAGTGAAAGTGCAAACACTGCACAGTAACAGGCAAAAATATCAGCATATTTGGTGTAATGTGGAGCAGATTTCACTATGGCTGTCACAGTCAACAAACTAAACGTCCAGTAACTCGGCACAGCTGTTCAGAATGAACAAAAACACACCTCACATTTTTGTCAAAGGGAGGTTTTATCGCATCGTGTCCTGTTGGGACACATTGAAACACTTTAAAACCTGCATTGCTGGGTTGCATGGGGATGTGGTACATGAATACAGTAGGTCTTTAGCAACTTACGGAAAACCATCTGTACAGGTTTTAAAGAACCGAAAATGAAATGAAAATTGCACGCACACACAATTATCCACACAAGTCTAAACAAGTTAAAGAAATTTAAATAATATCTTTAATTGTATTCAATCCAAAATATACATTGTGTTTTGACGGCATGTTTTTTTTTTAGACAATACTACAAAGATACATTTTTATGCCAAATCTCTACATTTGATCCAAAACAGTAGTAGATTTAGCTGATATGTATTTATGTACGTTACAGCATTCAATAAAATCGGAGGCTACAATAACCTGGAGAGCGTGTATTTGAAAGCGGTGCCATCTAAGATCATCCCAAACACAACATGTCACCTGCCCAGGCCTGATGCCATGCACCTGTTCAGAGACCCTGTTCATGGAGATCTACCCTGGCCAGGCATGACACTGGGATTAACCATTATTGCTACATGGTACTGGTGCACTGATCAGGTATGCTTAAACATACACTTACTCTCAAAAATAGATGATAAGTCTACCCTGGTTCTCACACAATGCAAACGGCCTCATGGAGAGGACAGTATTGCGAACTTAATTTGCATTGTGACTTGCATTCTGTAATAAGATACTGTATTTCACTTGTTTGCCACAAAGACTTTTAGAGATAAAGGTTAACTTTAGGAGAAAAAAAAGCCTGAAATGAACCCAAGTCAGGGTAGGGTAGACCCATTTAATTTGACGCAATAAAAACGAGACTGTGAGGGATTCGCGTCAAATTAAGTACAACTACCCTGACCTGCATCACTGAAAACATCACCAAATGATTCAAGTATATCCTTACAGAAACTGTAGGAATCAGTGTGAGCTGACTAGCATCTTTAAAACACCTTGCTTTTTAAGCTTTATTTATTTAAAACATAAGCACAACGGTTGAGACGATTTAGAAGACTGCCTTTGCAATAATTAAAGTTATAACACTTTCCTTCTTTAAAGTATAGTGCACATAACGTCTCTAAAAAGCAATTTATTTCCTAAAAAAAAACATAATCGGGAGACATGATTAAATTCCTAGAAATACTGTCAAGAGTTGGAATCCCTTCAAGGCCCAATAAATGTTGTTTTGGTCTGAGTCTTATTACAGTAGGTCCTCTGGTTGGGGGCTTAAATCTTGAAAGTCTTGTTTTGGGTCTTAGCTAAGGTCCTCAGCCGTGACCACAGTTCAACACCTCGCAAAGTGGCTCAGTATCTGAAATGAATGCTGCAATAAATTCAGCATTTTCTGAATAAGAAATGGACAGGTTTTGGTCTAGATGTTGGAGGGTTTGGCCTTGACTTCAACTCAAAAGCTAAAGGCTTGTTCACACCAACACCAATGTTTGGCGTTAAAATGTGGTCAATTATTTGCATGCAATTTTTTTTTAAGATGAAAATGTAAAAACTATGGAAGCTTGTTTCCGCCATAGAATGAAAAATAAAAAAGGTAATTGCAAAGGTAATTGACCTATTTTTTTCATAATTGCGAGTTTACATCTCGCAATTCTGACTTTATTTCTCAGAATTGCGAGATGTAAAGTCAGAATTGCGAGATGTAAAATCAGAATTGCGAGATATAAAGTCAGAATTGCGTGATATAAAGTCGCAATTGTGAGATATAGTCAGAATTGCGTGTTTTAAAGTCAGAATTGCGAGATATAGTCAGAATTGCGAGATATAAACTCAGAATTGCGAGACATAGTCAGAATTGCAAGATATAAAGTCAGAATTGCGAGATGTAAAATCAGAACTGCGAGATATAAAGTCAGAATTGCGTGATATAAAGTCGCAATTGCGACTTTATATCACGCAATTATGACTTTATAAAACGCAATTGTGACTTTATAACACGCAATTGCGACTTTATATCTCGCAATTTTGAGATAAAAGTCACAATTATTTATTTTTTTTATTTTTATTCAGTGGCAGAAACAAGCCTCCATAAAAAAACCTATAGATGGGCTGAAAGAAAATACAAACATACTTTTGAAAGTAGGTGGCGCTCATAAAAAAAAAACAGTTTTTAAGCAAAATAGTCTTACAGATTTGTCGTAGTTTTATAAACTCTGGGCCTAATGCACAAACCTTTTAACCTTATTTTTTTTTAATTGCATTGACAGCAAGCAAATGTTTAAAACAGTGTGAAAAGATGCATTTAAAGCCGCTAACTAAAATTAAAATGTTTATCACAACTCATTTTTTTTGCACAAAACATCTGTCCTGGTGTGAACAGGCCTTGATCATCTCTGATATAACCAGGGACAACTGCAGACTCAGAATATTAGTGTATGCGTTTTAAAATATAACCCACTTTCAGTCTGTACTGTAACAAACTTTTCAACATCCTTTTCCCACACCAATTAGCCAACAACAGAGGTGAATGTGAAAAATCGCCATCACCATGGTCATAAATCCACCACCATATTCCCTTGCACTAGGACAGATTACTCAAAGGCACGTCAATAAAGAGAAAGGCTTTATGCAGCAAGAGCTCCTCGGCCCGGTCCAGAAAATGTCAGTGTTTGTGTGCCACTGTAACACTCGTGTCAGTTTAGATCCAGTTGAACTCCAGTTGAAAAGCCTTTATCGGCGGAGACTGGCGGCTACATCAGTACACATTCATGCCTTTGTACTCAACACAAAGTCGTTATTTACGGGAAGATAGCCACTACGAATCAGTTACTTTTCACTTTGACTATGAGTCAACAATTTATCCCCCAAAGCAAAACCAGACGTGTTCACTGGAACCTTCCCCCTGAGGTGTTTGAAAGTGGCCAGTTTAGATAAAGAGATTCCTAACGGCGTACGAGTCTCGACCCGCCTACGAGGAGACGGAGACTTTGTTTGAGAGGCCCGTTGAGTGGGGGAAAGAGATTGAGAGTGTATGAGGCGCTGAGCGGGTGATTGGCTTGTTCGCAGTCCTTCTATCGTATAGGCGGGGCTTTGTCTCCTGGGGGACCGACCTGAACGGTTTATCTGTTGCTGGCCTGATCCACTTGAAGAGAGTTCATGGCCATGCATCTTCCCCTGCCAGTACCTGTGGCCCCCGATCACACGGCCGCTGCTTTTAGGGGGTCTATGGAACACTCCAGGTTTTGCAATCACCACTTTGGCCCGGCCATAACCGTCTCGAAGAGGTGACCTGGAGACCATCTGGTAAAGCTGAAAGGGAGGAAGGTATATACGTATATAAAAAGAAAAATGATAAACAGCCTTCAAGGCATAAATTCAAATGGTTTGACTTAAACCATAAACTGTTCAGATGAATTTTTCAAAAAGAATTCAGTAAAGACAAAATAATAATGTTGGTTGATCATTGGCAGGTAATCGTGCAGAGATCTCTGTCAGCAAAGAATATGAGTCACGCCAAAGGGGCGTCCATCTTTGCCAGCTATCTCAAGATGCTTCCCATGATCTTCATCATCCTACCTGGCATGATCAGCAGGGCCCTCTACCCAGGTACTACACACACCCTCCAGCTGCTGTATCCGCTAGAGCTGCAAAAATTCAGTGCTATGTCATCTTCTGTGCAAGTTTGTCACCTTTTAATACTGCGTAAAGAAAATCAGGTAATACCAGCTTATGTTGGTCAAGTTGGTTTTTGGTACATTGTAGCTGGTTTGTTGCTGGTCCAAGGTGGACTACTAGATCTAACCAAGCTTGACCAAGTTGTACTACACTATTCTAAACCAGCTAGAACCATATAAAAGCATCTACAAACTTAACCCTAAAATCGTATTCTGGACAAATGTGGGCAAAATCGTTTTGATTTATTTAAAAAAAAATACTTCCCTTGATTTGAGCGGTACAAGACTTGGCTACTTTTCCTAATTTTGCCTCCTGAACACACAGTTTTTTTTTTTTTTTTTTTACTCAATTCTACAATGTTAAATGGTTGAAAAAAAGTCCTTAATCTTGTATTTGGGTCAAAAATGGGCACCCATAGAAATGAATGGGAAAAACTGTAATTTAGAGCATTCTAAAATAAGCCAAAATAAGACACCAGGTGACAGCAAAGTCACTTCATCTTTAGGTTTTAGCTTTAAGAACTTGTTGGAATGATATTTTAATGTAGTTAAAAAAAATAAAAAAATATAACATAAAAATAAGCATAATTTACATAGAAAATATGGTACTTTTTGAAGTAAATAAATTCAAAAATACCCCCAAAATAAAAAAAACACACCATAAATGGATAGACAAAACTTTATCGAAGACAGTGATATAACATTTATAATAAATAAAAAGTTCTCTGTGCCCACATTTGTCCACAATTACAGGATTGAAGGCTATAAAGTGAATACGGTTTGAGGGTTAAGCAGGATAGTTTTAGACCCCTCAAAATGTTTGTGATTTCAAAATATGTTTACATCATACCTAATGGAAGAATTTTATTAGAAACATTAGAATATTATTGGAAATAGTTTAGGATATAATTAATGGCATCTTATGGTTGATAAACAATAAATAGCAATATTATTAAAGTTTATTTAAAAAAACAAGTGTATTAAGGCGTCACTAAGTTAAAACATATAATATGAAAAATAGTAGTAATAGTAAAATAGTAGCAAGTTTATCCAATAATGGCCCTATGTGTACACACACTACTACTTCTCTCATGGGAAAATCCATCCAAAATGAGGATCTGACAAACCCTAATAACATGCTATTTTCCTGTTCTCATCTGATATGCAACTTCATTTACATGTACCCTCCTCCCACCCACTACCCCTATACATGTGTTTAAGCACTCATAGCAGGTTAAGGCATGCAGGAAATATCAACATCGGCACACCCTTGTGCGTTCCATAACGCATATGCCTGGCTTCTTCTCATCTATTTGAGACACTCCCAGGTTTATTGACTGGTAGAGTGGAGAGCCAAATCTGATAAAAAGCACTTTCACCTTCAGACACACTAAAATCAAAGTCCTACCTTTGTTTTGTTTCTGTTCTGCGTGTTCAGTAGATTCCTCTCGGCAGTGCTTTGCAGATCCAGTTCAACGTCATCCGATCTCAAGTCCAGCATGGATTGAGAGAAGCGGGCCATCACGTTAAGCGCGTTAGCGCTGTGTTCTCCAACACGACTGGAACCCGTTATCCTTCCATTAGGGAGTTTGTCACTGCTATCGGAATCAGTACATTCATAGTATTCATCTGACATTGTGGAATTTTCATCTTTATCCTTTAATGAATGTGCACAGGTCACAGCGGTGCTAATGGCGTCGTTGTCTTCAGCATCCATCGTCTGGTTTTCCTCCCTTCTGACTAAAGTGACCTCTGCGTCTCCAGAGCCTTCAGTCTTATTAACCACCAACTGAATGGTGCGTGGCTTGGGAACAGGCGGATTTGAAGCCTGTTGGACCTCTGGTGGTTCATGGTTGGGTTCCTGCTCTTGTGGAGGAAGGTTGGCTTTGGGGTCTTGTTGCTGGATTGGAGAGCTTGGCGAATCAGGCGAACTGGCTGGTGTATCTTGAAGGACATTACTAGAATCAGTCTCCGGCTGAAGTTGGGCGCTTGATTGACCTTTTGCATTGGTTTTAGACAACTGTGCAGTTGCAGAACGAAGAGTTGCCTTATCTGGTAGCGGTTCCTCAGGTGGGCCAGTGAAAGGGTCTTTAAAGCGGATCGCTTGAGATGTTTCAAACATTTGCGAGCGCATTAAATGCACTGGTGCTGGCTTGTTTGTGTCACGAATATTAATATACCCAATAACATCACTGGATGGGTCTGGCTCGGGCCAGATGGGCAAGTAAAGAATGAGATCTGCCTTTGGCAAGCCTACAAGTCCTGGATGCAATTGCAACTCCTGTTTAGGCTTGGGAATCTTGACTAGAGGATTGATCTTGGCACTAGCTTTGTCTGAAGAGGATTTGCTTGTTGTATCTAGATTGACCAAAGCATATTTGGGGTTAATTAGTTTTCTTGCAACCGCAGCGGAAACAGGGGGAGGAACGACGACTGGGGTAGGGTCAGGCTCCGGAAGTTCTGCCAGGGGAATCTTGGTGAGGTTTACCCCAAGAGAGTTCAGATACAGCTCGCGAAACTCCTTATCAAAAGTTTCAACGGACTGCCCAGTCATGACTGTAATTATGTTTCGGTCCAAACGAGAAGCTGTCCACGTAAAACTGAAATATGAAAATGCCAGAAGTCAGAAACAATAATACATGCACAGAATAGAAGCCCATGAATTGACATTTAAACTAGCAACTCAAAGTATCTAAAAGAATCTTAACACCAGTGTTAAGGGGTAACTACCTAATAGCAACATTATGTTATCCAACTCTGTGACAGTAAAGTAGCTCACTACTGTAGCTTTCCTGTTCTTGATTTGTCTGTTCACACTTCCCTTTTTTGTATTATGGTATTTCCTACCATGTGATTGGTTTATCAGGCTTGTCTCATGACTTTGTTATTGTTTGACTAGATTATTGCTTTGACATTTTTAATCTATATTCTAGTTTGTTTTGTTACACCCTTGTATATTTATACCCTCTATAATATAATATTATTTGCCATTGTGTATTAAATGTTTTTCAACTGAAAACACTCAATCTCACCCAAACACTCAATATTGAGCGAAGATTCCATTTTAAAGTTAAGACCTATCCTGCTTTGAGTTTGGTTTGGCTTTAAACAAAACTACTAAACCTGATTCAATAGTTTTGTAAGTTTAAAAAAAAAGAAAAGAAAAATAAGTAGTTGCTGTTTCACACTAAACGGAATCAGAGGTGGTCTTCATCATTAAAAACATTAATAAAATGTTTTTTAAATCCCATAGCCAATTTTCAATTTTCAAAGCATGCAGTTTTTAATAGCATATATCTGTACTTCCCCCTACAGGCACACAGACCAGTTTCTGACACAATGTGATTGGCTTGTATTTAGGAAACACAGCTTCATGTATATACAGTATGCAGGGCTTGACATTGACACCCACCTACAAGCCACTTTGGCAGGTTGAATTTTATGATATATACATTGTTCAATTGACCCTTCGCTAAGCCACGCCCGAAAACCGCCACTGGCCAATCATGTCTTAGCAACCGTAACTATGCGCGGGAGGTCTGTCAAGCTTTCGAACGAGGGAAACATGCTGAAGCATTGTGCGTATGGATTGTGCAAATCTGATACTGGTATACTAAAAGTTTGGATGGGGAAGAGGAGTTGTTTTCCTTCCAGAAAATCTAAAAGCCAAGGGGAAAAATGATTGTCGTGATCTAGCATCTATGTGCGAGACCCATTCACAACTACTGGTAAATGTCAACATGCTTAACAAAAACACCTAACGTTATTGCTTGGAAATATTGACGGTTCTTTGGTCATAATGATAACGTAAAATAAGACGATTAAAGAGACAAGACAAAGGCTCACTGACATACTTTAAAATATATTTCAGCATTTTGTTAATCGACGTCCTACTAAAGTTACCCCTTAACTTAACCCAATCCGATCACGCCTCTCCTGGTATTAGTGTTATTATTCCACAAGATTTATTGATAAGCTGTTTGATTTATAATTATTACGATTATTTTCACATACCCTGCTGTGTATGAACATAGCTGTTACTCAATTTGTGTTTTCCATTTGAACGGTCAGCGTATGAGGCGCTGCTGCTTGCGCTGGGACTATAAGGCTTTAACTTCAATTTTTAAGAAATTATTCTCTAATCGGTTGCATATAATGTCGTGAATATATCCCTCGAATGCATACTGTAGTCCCTTTTGTCTTGCTCTCTCAGATATTTCACTTGTTCGCCGAAAATTACTAATTATCTCATTGAAATGTCTGATACCGGGTGCATCCACACTATAATAGATGGGCCAGCCGCGAAAGCTTGACAGGCGTAGCAACAGTAACTAGGGAGGGCGGGGCTTAGCGAAGGGTCAATTGTAGTCTTTTAAAAGGACATCTGAAATAATAAACTACATGCAATGTAGTGTTGTCAAAAAAAGCAATTTTTTAATACTGAATTATATGTAATTTGACTCATTCCCACAGATTTTGTGCACACACAAAATATATTGGCTACATAAAACAGTATAATGGGTCCATGCATCAGGTTTTAAAGTGACGGCAGCCTAATATGTCGGCTGTCAAATTATGAGATAATATATTAAAAATATCCCAATGGCGTTTCTTATGGTATCAATGTCAAAATGCTGAGTGGCTAGTCACTTGGAAAAACACTAGCCACAGTGGCTGGTGAGCAAAAACATTAATGTCAAGCCCTGTGTATATGTTCATACACACATTAAAATTCACACATACAGTACAAACCTGTATGATCCGGACACAGCACGGTCTCCATCCACAAACATGAATTTCTGACTCAATGAGCCACGAACCTTCTGAGCGGAGCGTGTGTAGAATTCACAACCACCGATGCATCGCACCCTCAGATGCTAAAAAAACAAAACAAATTGTTATTCATACACAGACTACATCTTTTCTGATAATAAGGACTTAAAACAGTCTAAAACAGACATAAGTAAATGCATCTTCAACTCACGCTGAGGTGTCCCTTGTGCATGTTGGCTCTCTCACACATAAATAGGAAGTCCTGTACAGCAGCATGGTCTATAATAATGTATATAGCCACTTTCTTTTTAAATCCAGTCTCTATCAGATCCTTAAAAATGTCAACGTCTGTGAAAACATCCATTACCACAGCAATCATCTGCAAACACACACAGTAAATGTATAGATGTTAGTTAGACAGTTCAACCCATACAACATACAAATAATTGTATATTCTTTCTCAGTGTGTACTATACAGGCCATACTCCAATTACAGTTCTTTTGTTTGTAAGGAGTGTGTTCTCTTAACATGATGTAGACACAAAACAACTCCTACACACCCCAAGTCGGTTGTACTCTACCTACATCTCATAAGCACTCATTGTGACAAATGTCTTTGGATAAAGGGATCTATTTGAATGAACATTTCAGTGTGTGTGAGGTAAAGAGAGACTGGGAGGAAGAGAATTTATGCCAGTATGTGTCATGGGCCGAAGCTTTGGGTTCAAGCTTTAGCAAGTTCTAACAAGAAAAATGAGTCAGTTGGAAACCAGATTGTGAAACGTGATGGATATTTGAACATTTTGTTGTTTAATGCTGAACTCAATTAAAAACGGACAATTAACCAGTTATCTTTTTAATAATGAATGAGCTTGAAGGAGAACAGTTGTGTTTAAAAGTGTGTTGACAAATTTAACAGCTTGTTTGCTTATTGGTATACCCCATCACCCCCTGTTGTCATTGATTTTTGCTCTTCATTACAATTATAATTTGCAAAGTGAGTACTTAGAATTATAGACAAATAATGAAAAATATTATTAATGAAATTTGGTATGGGTTTGGGGGGTGTAAAAGTAGGTATAAGTTCAAAATGTTTTCAGACAACGTTTCGGAGTGTGCAAAGGTAGCACCATAGCAACTCATGAATATCAAGCATTTTCCTTTATTATCAGGACGACATCGATAAATTAAGTGAGCAATGCCATTTTAGACATGCATAACAAAACTCTTGTAGTTTGTCTCGTGTAGTGGACACTGGGCAGTTGGTGAAGTGACATGTGCACCGAATTACTGACAACATTTATTTTTATTAAGTCACTGACAAAGGGTCTGCAGTGTTTCTAAGGCGGGCTGACCATACCGTGCTTTTCAAGTTAGTCTAGTTTACCAACCTTCTGTGCTTGCGCTATGGCTTTCCTCACAACCTCTTTTATATGCGACTGTCCCTCCAACGGCGGTTGCGTGTACACATTGACGCGCGTCACCCCGCGGTAAGAAGTGCATTCGGGCCATCCGAGATCTAGATTTGGTATGGAGATATCGGAGCGGTCCGGCCAATACTGCAAAGACACCGCAATGTCCTCCCCCTCCGTCGTACCAGTTGGTTTTTGGTGCTCAGAACCGGGCTTATAATCTTCTATTTTCCGACGGAGCAACTCGAGCTCCGGTTCCGACAGGAAAGGACGCAGCTCGTGCTCTTTCACGTATGCGTCAAAAGCGTCGCGTCCTTTCGTAGCAAGCGCCTCGAGCGCCAGCCGCTGATCCTCACTGTAGAAAAACTCCGGTTTAGATTCATTAAGACGCCAGTTCACATGATTGTTATCCAGACACTGAACTTGAGAGAGCGCCATCGTTTCCACACAATCCGAATTAGGTGATAGAAACTGGC
Source organism: Pimephales promelas (assembly GCF_016745375.1). The sequence continues at coordinate 5,210,660 of NW_024121532.1, forward strand.
TCCTTTTTTTCTTCTTCTTCTAGTTAAGGATTTTAATAAATTAGGTCCCACTATAATCCTCTTAAAACTCTTCTCAAAGTTTGTCTTCCTCGGTTAACGGCTAGAAAAATTCCGTTCGTGATCGTGGTAAAGCGTTCCCATGGTAAAGTGGCGATTCAATCGATTATAGGTGTTGAAGCTGACAAAAACTATAACTTAAGTACCCAAAAGCACGTTTTTAATTCGAATAAAGGCTGTTGTTGCCTTAAGATATAACGTTACACGATTCCTCCGATGTTATTTGGTCATATTTCCCCGAGCAGGGTAGTTCAGTAACGTTACAGGACGCTTCTGACCGCTGAGCCGGAGATCATCTTTCAGTTTTACCGACAGGTAGACTGGAACAAAGCATCTCCAGAGGCGCTCTGGTGATTAGACGCACCTCAGTCACCTGACCGGGAGGGGCACAAACACACACACATGCACACACAAACGCAACAGACTTCAGTCAAACCGGCGAGATCCGCGTATATCTTCCACTTGGATATCCCCAACGAGAAAACAAAAGTTTCACGGTTTCTTCCACGTTCCGTCTCCTGGTTTAGTAAATAATGTCCTGAGTTTGTTGTCCATTAAAGTCTGTGGGACTTTGCCCTACTTCTGTGGGGCTAGAAAGAGCCAGGAAGAGGCCAGACGTCGGGTTGCATGAGCACTGATGACGCGGCGAACAGACTCGTGTCTGTCGAGTCAACAGTTACGTGGGTTTTGGGCGGGGTGTCCGGGAAAAAAAAAGGACAGGAAACGGAGGAAAGTGAAACAGAACAGACAGTTCCGATTTCCCCCTGACTTTGTAACAAAGTAGTAGTTGTAGGCAGACACTTAAATGGACAGCCGGTGCTAGTTGTCACACGGGGAAACTGCCTCAAGAATTTAAGTTAAGTTTTGAGTAAAAAGACCAGTTCCACAAATGTGTGTTTTGTCCAGAAATTAATCTCTCTTTATATGTTAGACATATATCAAACATTATGTATCCCTTAGGCCTACTCATTTTTTTGACCTTTTCCATTATTTGCGGTTTCATGAGTGTTTTGTTTCCCTTAGAACATCTATTTTAAATAGGCTACTGTTTGTTTCTGTTTTTTCAGACACAGTAGCTTGTGTGGACCCTCAAGAGTGTTTAAAGGTGTGTGGTGCAGAGGTGGGATGTTCCAACCATGCTTTTCCAAAACTGGTCATCGAGCTCATGCCCAGCGGTAATCCGGATCAGGATTTTATGTTTTTCATATTGTGTATATTATATGTTTGAACTGGTAACATCAAAAATGTGAATAAAGCACATGTCACAACCTTTTAATAGCCCTAAAAATCAAGTAATTGTAAGCATGTGTGTTCCAGGCCTCCGGGGGTTAATGATAGCTGTAATGATGGCTGCTTTGATGTCATCACTGACCTCCATCTTTAACAGTAGCAGTACCCTCTTCACCATGGACATCTGGAAGAAGTATCGAAGAGGGGCTAGCGAGAAGGAGCTGCTGCTGGTTGGCAGGTGTCTATGTGTGCTTATGAGCATTTCATGCGTAGAATTGTGTCACCCATTTAGAACCATCGATCATTATGATGACATGTGTAAAGGTTACATGTTTTCTAAGATCCAACATCATGGTGCTTTTTATGCAAAAGCAATTACGAAAGAATGATTTATATCTTCAGAAATGCAATGCATAACCGCAGGATGAACTAGAAATCAAGGAGTGGATTACTCATTTAGATAAGCTCATATTTATGCCCTGTCATTAGGTTGAGATCATTTTAAATGAAAATAAAACCGCAAATTCATATTAAGATAACTAGAAGCTGGATAATTTAAATTAGCAAGTATTACTTATGGGGTCCCATAGGATTTGGATGTTCCAGAGCTCAACTTGATCATATCAAGAAATGTTGCTGAAACCGAAGATGATCATAAAACGTACGTCAATTTGTTTTCTCAGGATAGTGACGGTTATTCTGGTGGTGATTAGCGTGATTTGGATCCCAATTCTTCAGAGCGCTAACAGCGGTCAGCTGTATGTTTACATCCAGTCAGTGACCAGCTATCTGGCCCCTCCTGTTACTGCCATTTTCGTAATGGCTGTTTTCTGGAAAAGAACCAATGAAGCGGTAATGCACACACAAAAGATCACAATAAACACTGTCCGAGGCCTCACTATAGGACTATGTACATATTGACATACTGACATTACCAGTCACGCGCATTCGAAGAAACCACTTCTCTCTCGTGAAGAAGGAATGTCTGGCTATTTTATTCCATTAGCTTAGTCAGGGTGTGTGTACATGTCTGAATGACAGCAAAAGAGAGCTTTCACTTGTAAGTGATTTCTAACTTTCACTTGTAAGTGTTTGAGATGATAGATATCTGTATTTTCCCGGAAAATAAGTCACACCTTAATATAAGTCATTATATTGTTGTGGTGTGTAAAGTGTGCTTTTGAGAAGCAAAAATCATTGATAATGCGTTGTGATAAGCTGCATATTACATTTATAGATAGATATTGTTGAAAAACCAGTGTGACATGTTTTCTTGAGGTCTTTACCAGTGATAAACAAGGATATAATCATAGAACAGGACTAACATTGTGTGAGAGTGCATAAGATACAGAAAAAAAGGCCTTGTGATTCTTTCATTTGATTCTATTATTAACCCCTCATCCCAATGTGTTTTAACAAATAGGCTATGCTTTGAATAAATGTTTTGCGGTGTACTAGTGTGATTATCTTGGATGTTTCACAAAGTAGAACAAAATAGTTTATTTTCATATTAGAGTGATTTAGAGTTACAGGAGGCTAAAACGCAGTGCTCACATGTCTTAGCAAAAAATTAGCCTTAAACCAGTCAGTTTAGCAAAATAATGTAAACCTGTTTAACACATCATTTCAGGGCTTTAAAACTGCGAGGGTGGGATTTCAGAATTCCTGTGTGTTTTTACCCTGAAGGGTCTTTTACTGGAAAGTTATCCACATCCCCCACAGCAAATAGGAAATACCCATTTTAGCTAGTGAGATTTGAGATAAGTATAATTGCTCCGAAAATATTTTTCAGCACTGAGAGCATTAGTTTTACATTCTTTTAACGTTTTAGGGCGTTATTCCGAAAGTTGCCTCGAGAATATTGCCTTAAGAAACCAAAACTGGCCAGATGACATTCATAGGGGTACGAAATAAATTGTTATACTAGAACATGTTTGCGTAAGGGCATCTGCGTAAGTCAGTGAAACAAAATGGAGAAGAATAAAATCAAGTTTTACTTACATAGGCCTAATTATAAAATCTACTGTCTTTACACTCAAGGCATCGTCGTCAAAACGCACACATAAATATTAGACACCCCTGACTGAGATAGATAGATAGATAGATAGATAGATAGATAGATAGATAGATAGATAGATAGATAGATAGATAGATAGATAGATAGATAGATAGATAGATAGATAGATAGATAGATAGATAGATAGATAGATAGATAGATCCCTACATAGAGCCCTTACATAGGCCCTAGATAGATAGATAGATAGATAGATAGATAGATAGATAGATAGATAGATAGATAGATAGATAGATAGATAGGTAGATAGATAGATAGATAGATAGATAGATAGATAGATAGATAGATAGATAGATAGATAGATAGATAGATAGATAGATAGATAGATAGATAGATAGATAGATAGATAGATAGATAGATAGATAGATAGATCCCTACATAGAGCCCTTACATAGGCCATAGATAGATAGATAGATAGATAGATAGATAGATAGATAGATAGATAGATAGATAGATAGATAGATAGATAGATAGATAGATAGATAGATAGATAGATAGATAGATAGATAGATAGATAGATAGATAGATAGATAGATAGATAGAGCCCTACATAGAGTCCTTACATAGGCCCTAGATAGACAGACAGATAGACAGACAGATAGATAGATAGATAGATAGATAGATAGATAGATAGATAGATAGATAGATAGATAGATAGATAGATAGATAGATAGATAGATAGATAGAGGCCTACATAGAGCCCTTACATAGGCCATAGATAGATAGATAGATAGATAGATAGATAGATAGATAGATAGATAGATAGATAGATAGATAGATAGATAGATAGATAGATAGATAGATAGATAGATAGATAGATAGATAGATAGATAGATAGAGGCCTACATAGAGCCCTTACATAGGCCATAGATAGATAGATAGATAGATAGATAGATAGATAGATAGATAGATAGATAGATAGATAGATAGATAGATAGATAGATAGATAGATAGATAGATAGATAGATAGATAGATAGATAGATAGATAGATAGATAGATAGATAGATAGATAGATAGATAGATAGATAGATAGATAATACACCTCTCACAGAAATATGACACCACTTCGCTGGAATTTTCACACTTGTCAAGGGATCTTCACACTCCACCCTTAAGTACTTTAAATAAGCAAATAAGAGCCTGTCATGTCAGGAATCTCGGATCAGAGTTCATTCAGAGCTGTTTTTCAGATACCTGAAATATATAAGGGTTTCAATATAAACAGTTAGTTTAACAGTTTCTCAACGCTCATATAACATGTTGAGAAAAAGGAACAGCGATGTTTGTATGGTTGTAATGTGTGTGTTTGGTATTGTGTTTGCAGGGAGCATTCTGGGGCCTGATGGTGGGTCTTGTGGTGGGCTTTACACGGATGGTCCTTGAGTTTGTCTTCCCTCTACCCCGCTGTGGAGTGTTTGACCCTGCTCCCTCTGTCCTAAGGAGTGTACACTACCTACACTTTGCCATCATACTGTGCGCCCTCACTGCTATTGTTGTGGCTGTGATCAGTCTGCTGACCCCTCCACCCAATGAGGAACAGGTAATATTCTCTCAATTAGCATATCAGTACAGATAGAAAAATGGTTCTTTTGCACATTTAAAATGATTTTGTGGAAAATTCGTCTTGTCTTATCAAATAATGTGTAAAGAAAAGATCTTAAAATCATACCTGATATTACTTTCAGTTCCTTTGTCTTACTGGAAAGTGCATTCCATTACAGGATTCCTGCATTACAGGAATTATAAATACATTACATGTACGGTACCTAATAAGAGTAGTATAGTATGCTGTTCTAAGCTTTTACAAGATACATTTTAATGTCTTTTATCAAGTACTTTAATCAATTAAATCCAGTAGTATTTTTGCTGCATGTCATGTAGATTGGCTTGTGTTTGATTTCATTTCAGATACATAATCTTACCTGGTGGACTCTCCACGACAGCGCTGAGAGAGAAATACCTCTACAGAAAGTAAATACACTCAGCCGCAGGACAGATGGTACGAAACACACACACACACACACACACACACATTGGGTTTTCATGTTTTATGGGGACATTCGATTGAGTTTTGTTCAAATTCTGTCCCCTTACACTAACCCTACCAAACCCATCATAGAAAACTTTATGCATTTTTAAATTTTCAAAGAAACACCACTTAGTATGATTTATGAGCTGTTTTCCTCATAGGGACCAAAAAATGGAAATAGATTTTGGAGATTGCCATCTTTGAGGGGACATTTTGACCCCATACTATAGCCAGGACCACACACACACTATTGTTCGATTATATTATAAACCTGAACCCTTCAGAAACCTGTGCAATATATTAGATGCGAATATAAACATGATGCAAATTTATAAGCCTTTTGAACTAGTGAGGTCCATTTTTGATTAATGAAGAGATTTTTGACACAAATTTAGATAAACCTGAACACACACAAACTAATCCTGCTTCCTGAGACAGAGTGGAGGTGTGAGAGGAGTTTACAATATGATCGATCTCATGAGGTTTGTTGCGGGCTATTCATCAGGGTGTGGTGGTGTTCTACATTTATGTATCAGTTGACAAAACAAAAGATGATTATATGCGTGAGAACACACACAAGGCAACTGAGAAAAATACCAATTGTCATTTTCTTGGTTTGGAATGTAAGTAAGCTTAATGCATAAGGTGGATTATGTTACCAAGCACAACATTTGAAAACTGTAAGGCAGATTAAGGTTATGTGCAATCACGCAATATGTCATTTCTTTCAGTTCTGAAGCTTTTTAAGCATAAAAAATGTCCACGGATTTTTAAATTGTACCATGATAATACCTTGGTATTCTTACAAGAACCTTAGACTATCTCAAGCCACCTTTCATAGCACTTTATAAACAGGAAAAAAAAAAGCAATCAAAAATGCACACTTCATCAAATATGAGACAAATTCTGCTGTAAAGAAGCTCTAGAATAGTATCATTTTACAGTTCAAGTCAGTTCAATGTTGATTCAGTGTTAATGACCCAAAGTTGAATCAGCTATAAAGTAAACCCTTTAAAGCCCATCGTTTATGAATATGGTAATCATGAAAAATCAAAAGCATCATGGCAGTTCATTTCACAGCCAACATTTTTGTGTCAATCTAGGCTGTGAGTCTGTGCGCAGGGGTAAGTGTGTGCGCACCGCTGGGTTCTGTAGTCCCCGACCTGGCCGAATTGTGACTGGGAATTCATCTCCCATCATTCACAGCATCAGAGAAGATCCCTTCTGGTCTCGCTTCTGCTGCGCCAATGCCATCATCCTTGTGTGCATTAACATCTTCCTCTATGCTTACTATGCGTAACGTACTTCAGCTAACAGTCACGCACATCAGTTTTTTTGTCATGATAATATAAGTGCATCACCTAGTTGACTGATAAAACCTTTGGGGTTTTATTTGTTAGATATCCATGTTAAAAATACAATTACATTTAGATCAGAACGACTGCAAAACAATGCAATAGCTGAATTAAGATCATCATCCAACAGTTATATATATATATACACAAATTTTCATATGAAGAGTTCAGATACAAAAGCCTCTAAATGCCATTTGAAATTTTCTTCTTTAATGATGATTTTGATCAAACCTGTATATTTAAGTTCAGTAATTTCACTTAAATGGCAATGATAATTACCTATTAATTGTTATTTAAGTGAAATTACTGAACTTAAATATACAAGTTTGATAAAAATCATCATTAAAGATGAAAATTTCAAATGGCATTTAGAGGCTTTTGCATCTGAACTCTTCATATAATGCATATATGTTGAACAATTGTATATTTACCTTTGAGAACAGGGGAAATAGAAGTTACCATGAGTTTTCTCACAGTGCATGTTACAAGGCAATATGCATAAAGTAAGATCTTATGTTTGATAAATATGTTCACATTAACTGGGACAAAAAAAAAACTCATTACTAAATACTCCCAAAGAAATGGGTGTAAGTTTAACTGCAGTATTTCTTCTCTGTAATGAATGAACAGTGATTAAACTGCAATTTTCTGTACAGCACATCAATGACTGTGTAATTTGTGTCTTAATAATCATTTCAACAATAGCGTGAGAATAGCCTATATTATATGGTTGTAAGAACAGTTTGTCAATGATTTTAAGAACTGAAAATAATGAAACATTAACTTGAATATTTGTGATTGTCTATTTAACTTTTTTTGTTTTCTCTTAATTTATATTGTTTTATTGTTAATGTGCAAATTAATAATTGATACATTAAAATTATGAAGCAATGTGTAAACCTAGTGTGTTGGGTTTGGAGTGTTTGTGTGGGAATGAATCGTAGACATACAGATGGATGGATGATCTAATTTAAGGGTTTTAAAACTCCTTTATAGAATATAAATGTGAACGGCAAGAAAAAATGAGTTTTTTCTAGATAAAAGTTTATTTTTTTCCTTGAGTTGAAAGGTCATAGAGACCATATCTGCTCATGAAATACATCCTTAATTTTTTTTATGTATTACACCTGATTGCTGTATTTCTACAAAACTTATACAGTTATCATCAGTTATCATTACAGTTATTTATCATGTGTTCAATGCGTGCAAGCAATTATTAGGTGTAAATACGTGTTAGCAGTTTGGTTGACTCATATTTTATCACAGTACATCAGACCGTTAACACTGCAGCAAAGCTTGCTAATATATACTATTTTGCATATCAATGAACAGCAGTTGCAGCTTAAAGAGAAAAATAAGATTTAAACTTTCATTTCACACACCATACATGTCAATGTAAATTAAATTATATTGCTTTTAATACATAAACTGATCAGTAGAGAAAGAGTTACTTAAATTATGGTCACTCTGAAAATAATATTATCTTATTATTGCTTATTTTTATGGTGATCACGTTAACAGCATAGAATCCCAAATGTTTTCACATGGCATGGGTGGATCCAACGTTTGCTTTCCATTGGAACATCAGTCAGAGGTCTTCCTGAACAGACATAGACTGAAAACAATCCAATAACCCTCTCTTTTCTGGTACAGAAAAACTTAAATCCATTTAATGTAAAAAATACATATATTTTTTTGCATATCTAATGCAGTTTTATAATTATCTCCAGTGGCCTATTTAACAAAAAAAATATATATATTTTTGTTAGTTTTATCCATGATTTGTTAAGATATGATGTTGGAAATCAAAGAAAGATATGATGATATATATATATATATATTGTTACAAGCCATTGGTTGAGCAAATGTTTTTATAGCACCACAAAGCCACAGTGTTTACAAAGAAATCAATTTGCTAATTATTTAATGTTGTCTCTGAATATCAATCTAGGATTGGATTTTTTAAATCACAAAAATTGCCATTAAAGTATGTTTCTAAGAAAAAGAGAAAGAACATTTTCCAAGTTTGTACAACTTTAATATGAATGTTCACTTTAAAAGAGGAAATAATATAGTAGGTGTGAGCAAAATGACAATGTGTTTTTTATGTCTATCAATTAAAATCATGAATTGAGAGCAATAAAACTCCTTCCATTTGAAAGTATTTGAAAGAAGAATAGATAGGAAGCTCAGATGATGGCTGATCAGCGAGTAAATGTCACTCAATAGTCAACTGTTATAATCCTTAAGGGTGTTACAAAACTGGTTTGTTGACAAGTTAGAATTGCTTCCTGATTTGCTAAGAATGATTTACAAAGAGATTGATGGGCAAATGCTGACCATGACACATAAGTTTAATTCAAACCTTAATCACCTGATACACCAAACATTGATGCATTGGACTTTGTTCCCCTTCAGATTTATGGAGAGTGTGTGTAATGGATGAGTAAGTCTTATCTGTACAGGACAGTTCAGTGGTAAATTGGCTGCACATACTCTGGTGGGAAAACGCCCACTCTTCCCCGGCATCGCCCCCTCCAGCACTGAGCGTCCGAACAGTCCAGCACATCAATGACATCACCGCGCAGGAAACGTAGATGAGTCGCATGATGAGATGTGAAGTCGAAGAGAGCATGGGCATGGCGTGGCCTCTGAAACACACACACACACACACACACACACACAAAATTACAGGAAATGCATTGCAATTATGAGAAAAAAGTCACAATTATGAAAAACATACCACAATTGTGAGATATAACAACGCTATCTCATGTCCAATTCGTATGAATTTGTACGAGTGATTAAAAGTGGCTAATTAGTACGAATTCGTATGATTTGTCTAAACCCACGTGATGGGTAGGTTTAGGGGCGGGGTCAGGGGTAGGTCATTCGTACAAATTCGTTCAAATTGGGCAACTCGTAAAATATGTACGACTTAGCAAAGATTTTTGAGTGAAGTCGTACGAATTGTTACGAATTAGCCACCTCGTAAAATTCGTACAAATTGCCGTGAGATCGGGTTGGATATAAAGTCACGACTGTCAATAATAAAGTCACAAATATGAGAAACAAAGAAATAATATCAAAATTTTGGAGGAATAAAGCAATTAGGCGAAAGAAGTCTCACAATTGTGAAAAACATGCCTAAATTGTTAGATATAACAACGCTATCTCACAACCAATTCGTATGAATTTGTACGAGTGATTAAAAGTGGCTAATATGTAGGAATTCGTACGACCTCACTCGTACGAATTTGTACGATTTGTCTAAACCCACGTGATGGGTAGGTTTAGAGGCGGGGTCAGGGGGTTGGTCACTCATACGAATTCATTCAAATTGGGCAACTCTTAAAATATGTACGATTTAGCAGAAATTTTACTAATTCGTACGAGTGAGATCATACGAATTGTTACGAATTAACCACCTCGTAACATTCGTACGAATTGCCGTGAGATCTGGTTGGATATAAAGTCACGTCTGTCAATAATAAAGTCACAAATGTGAGAAACAAAGAAATAATATAAAAATTTTGGAGGAATAAAGTTGCAATTAGGAGAAAGAAGTCTCACAATTGTGAAAAACATGCCTAAATTGTTATATATAACAGTTACGACTTCCAAAAATCGTCTCGCACGTAAGAAAGTCACGATTACAAAGAAATGCAATCAAAATGTAAGTGAAATAGTTGCAATGGTCACAACTATGAGAAAGAATTGCAATTCCAAAAAGTCTTAAAATGATGAGAAAGTCAATTGTGAGATATAAAGCCACGGCTGTGAGAAATTAAGTTAGGGAAATAAATTATTTAAATTTATGACAAAGTTGCAATTGTAAGATATTGTCAGAATAATGAGAAACAAGTCTCACGATTATGAGAGAAAGTTGCCACAGTTGTGAGATATAAAGTGATGTCAGAAGTCACAATAAAATAGAAATTTAGGACAGTCACGATTACATAAATGAATTATGACTGTGAGAAATACCTGCCACGATTGTGGGATACATAGTTGTAATTTATGAGAAAATAAAAATAAATAAAATAGCTCTGAAGTTCAAAAGGATTCCCAAAGAAAAAAAATTCCCAGCAATAATGTTGATAAAGGAGGGGTCACATATGGCTCTACGCATGCCTCGTTAGAGCTTGTAACAGGATATGATGTCACGCTCAAGCTAAAGAGGTTAGCATTAAGCCAAGAGATCGAAGTTTGGCTTCACATCCTCTATTGGTCAAACATCCTTTCGCTTTGCAAATTTGCAGATCGGAGTTCACCAGAGTTGAACTTTGACACCTCAGTAAGGCTCTTACAGCTAATGATCCCTCGGGCTCTTGCAGGAAGACGGTCCTCTCTTTGGCAATGCTGTTGATTCTGTAGAAGTCCACTAGCTGGTTGAGGGAGCTGAAGACTTCATCCCATATGAAGTACTGCCCTAATCCATCCTTCAAAACCCTAAAGTGCTGCACATGGTCCCCGTAACTAGAAAGAGAGAGAGAGAGAGGGTTGTTGCTTCTAGATTAAGGGGTAGATCTTGTCTGGACTTACCAGTTTATTAAATCTGAGCTTAAGAGTGTATGATTAAAGGTTTTGCCCAATAAATCACAGTTTGGCATTTCAGCTCTCAACAAGTTTTTGAATCCCAATGATTCAGAAAAAGCAGTGTTAATAACTGTAATCAAATTAGGCTCTAAACAAGTCTGTGCTTATTCTCCTGCAGATACATTACAGTATTCCTGTCTGATAAAATGCTCATTACAGTACATTCAACAGTGTACTAATAAATACACTATCCCCCAGTTTCACAGACAAGGCTTGAGCCTATCCTGGACTAAAAAGCATGTTTGAGCTGTTTTAACTGAAAGCAACTTGTCAGTACTTTTGTTTTGTCTCAAGATGCACACCAAAGGCAAGCTATGTGATTTGTTCCAGAAACATTTTTTATGCTGGTTGCAAGTCTCTTCACATCCTGATAGCAATCACAAAGTTAAGTTGTATAAGATATTTATATTTATATACTTGTAATATATATCATCCGTGGAAGGCACGGGACCATGCAATGATGCGATGTCTTTCCTGTCTGTCAACTTATGTATTTCCATACATCCGTGCACTTGCTCACGCAGACATAATCAGTCACTGAGCACCGCAAACAAATCTGCAGCCGCCTTTCATAGTTCCTCGTGATCCAAATCAACAAACTTATGCTGCGTTCACACCTTAACTACTGTAATTTGGAAAAGATGGAAACCTGTGACGTTATACTCGAATTTATGAGCTTCAATGGCAACACTATCAACGGCGAAATGAATTTCAGGTCAGAGTTCATCAAGTTGTTTATGTTCAATATTATAGTAATGTTATGTGCTTTGAGACTTGAGGTAGTTTAACACCATCTCTCATGACGCTTTTATTTGCTCCCTGCTGTATGCGTTCATGTGTTTTGGAGGAGGCGTGGCTTTGGAGACGCTCTAGGGAGGGTGGGATCGTATGCTTTCAAAGCTAGCTCACTATTTCTAGCCACTCCATAAATTGCCTTACCTTTAATCGAAGCCTTGTCTGTGAAACCAGGCCTCAGAATCAATAAAAAATGCAGCAAAATATCAATATCCTTATATGCATCTACAATGTAATACAGTGGATGTCCAGTAAGTATTTTGTAACTACATGTGTTAATTATTTTTCAAAAACATATTTATCATCAATAATTGTTTCTCAATTACTCTTTTTTGCTGAAATCAATCAATCTATCTTTCAGTCTATATTCTAAAATATGATTTATTTTTATTTAATTTTAGAACGTATAATTTGTTACAATTATTTATTTATTACAATTCATTTTGATCACTTGCATTAAATATATAAGTGATCAATATATATTTATTATATCAATAAATATATATATATATATATATATATATATATATATTGCCTTTCACAACCCCTGTAAATTGATAAATCTTTAAGAAATATATAAATGTATTTTTTCTTTGTTTTTTTCTTTTTTCTTTTTTTTTTTTTTTTTTTACAAATGACTCATCTTATTTTTATTAAATTTATTGTAAATAATTCTGATTTGAACATGCTCTTAATTGTTTTTGGTTTACTGTGAAACATGCAAACAATGATGCACACCCTGCACCTGGGGCATGTGTCTTTAATCACCTGGTGGATCCACCCTACCACACCTGCTCTTAACCTGTGTGGGTGTTACTCACACAGATGCATATCAGTCCACGCAATCCTGCATGGATCACTTTGCTTGTTCAGACAGAAACGGTGACAGAATGAGGAACTGCCTCTGGGATGTGGATTTGTGTGTGTGTGTGTGTGTGTGCAAGAGAGAGAGAGAGAGAGAGGGAGGGAACTGTTCTAAAGATCATCAAAACAGCAGGGCATGTTTAGGGAGAGTAAGACCTTATGAGTAATTATAATCAAAGTCATTACATATGACCCAACATTAACAATTCTTAGACACAAGCTCCAACATAAACTGTCATTACATTAAAGAGCACCTATCATGGATTTTTGAAAATCATGTGGTGTGAAATATAGCTCTAAGGGAATGAAAACATCATGCAAAGATTTATATCGGAAAGTCCACGGTATATAAAGTTATTGTCTTTCAAAAGTGAGAGTCGACTCTGAGTCTATGTCATTAGCTGTTACATCGTGACGTAGATAGGTCATTGGCCACTCCCAACAACTGCGCGTGCATACGGAAGTGTAAACTTGAAGTGACGTCTAGAACACATTCAAATACTTCAGCTGAATCGCATCATGTCGAGAAGACGCTGTGTTCTACATTGCAAAGACAGTTCAGCCACTTGTTTCCATTGTCCAGGGACGAGCATGTGAAGAATCACTAGTCAGAGTTCATATTTGCAACACCCGCCCCGAACCTTGTGTTCTCATCATTTTAATGACGAATCATTCAAAATTCAAAAACCTAAATGAATTCATATGTGGATTCGCAAGTCGGTTGTTCCTGAAGGAGGACTCAGTATGTGTATATGGATCAGGTTCGTCCTCCTCCAAATCAAAATCTGTAAGTATTAATAATGTTTGCTGCTATATTTTCTGTAGCATGCACAATATAGTTATATTGTGTTGTGTACACTCCGCGCAGCTTCTAAGCGGGGTAAAGTTAGTTTTGTTTTTGATATTCGCCAGACATTCATTGAAAAATGGCAATTACATCCTAAACTTAGCCAAATACAGTATGACTTTGCTCTAATAAGCACTGCCCTTTAAAAGCCGCCGCAATGTGAGTTTCGCCGGGAAAGCTCGCTCTTGACGGAGACGCGAGTAAGGGACCGTGTGAAAAGTGCACTTTTTCTGACACGTTTGTTCAAACACTATATACAATTTTCAACACTTGACAAGCTATAATCCTGGTTATTGGCGTTCCGTTGCCGACAGTCTCCGCCTACGGTTTACCAATAACAACTGACTGGGTCATTTGACCAATCGCCGCAGATTCGCGTCACTCAAAGGAGGTGTTTGGGAAAATGAATCGTCGAACGAATCATTTGGGAGTCGGTAAGCAAATCAGTTAAAAAATAAATGCATATTATAAGACAAATAAAGTGTTTTTTATCCTTGCATGCACGTTAATTTTTGGGAACTCCTAAAACAAAAATAGGAACATTTCAAATGCTATCCCAGATAGCAAACTGACATTGAATCAACGTGGAAACGACGTCTCTCATGACATTGAAACAACGTTGATTTTGCTCATCGAATTAACGTTGAACCAACGTCAGACGCGGCATTCTTCAAAGCTAAATGAAAATGGAAAACTGGTTTGCTTTCATAACGTTGAAACAACGCGTTGATTTCAAGTTGATTTTCCGTTAGTTTTGAAAGAATGACGCGTCTGACGTTGGTTCAACGTTAATTCGATGAGCAAAACAATGTCAGATCAACGTTGTTTCGATGTCATATTTCCACGTTGATTCAATGTCAGTTTGCTATCTGGGATGTTTGTAAGTATGTATAGTTCAGCTCATTCCTGAATGATGACTAGTCAATACAGCATTCCAGCTATGCTAAACTGCACAATAATTTAATAACTATACCACAAAACAGCTGTTCATCAGCTACTTTTTGAGACCATTTGAACAAACATTTGCAAATGATATGCACTCAAAAGCTGATGGTACAAAAGCTGTCACTAGGGAGGATCTAAAATATACCATTTAGGTACTAATATAATCACTTTTGGTACCAATACCTTTGAGGTACTATTAGGTACAATTTGGTGTACCTTTTGAAAGGATCCTCACCCAGTGACAGCTTTTGCACCTTTTTCCTGAGAGTGTGTTAAGCATTTATATTAGTTAGAGTTCCAAAAATATAGGCTACTAAATGTCACTGTATATACCTGTGAAGGTTGGTTTACCTAAAAAAATATAAATGATTTTTATTTCTATATCTTTCTGTCTTTTCTCCCTTGCTTTCTCCCTCCCTCTCCATCACACACATGTAAAAACACAGAAACATCTGTCCTGGCCTCAGGTACTCAAGCTTGTTAAGAGGTGCTGTGCTAATAATATGTGACTAGATTGGATTCATTGTGCTGCATTTATGTTGCAACTATCCCTCGAATTCTCTTTCAATTTCCTTCTCTTTGTCTCAGTAGAATTTGACGTTTTGGGTCAGGCCTTTAGAGGTGTAAAGCAAAGTGATCTAAAAATAATTCATGCATGTCCACCTTCCCAACGCATGCCAACTTCAATAGTTTCAACTTCAAATTCAATCGAGTTCTACCATGAGCTGTGAGCTGTACATAAAAGAAGAAAAGAAAAGGTGCATGCAAAGACAAAATATTACTATCATTGAACAACCCCCAAACAATGAATGATATCTGAAATCATGCAGTCTATTACTTTTAAGCAAAACTAGTGAGCAATCAGATGGGTGAGATGTCCCATTAAGGTGTCGCGTACATGATACTGTTTTCAACTATAAACTGAAAGAATTGTACGCGTTTTGGTTGTCCATTTACACGCCAATGGCGTTTTGGGTGCCTGAAAATGCTAATTTTTGGAAAATGGGTTTCAAAGTGTAAACTACACAAATGTGAATTTGTGAAAATTGTGAAGTCATGCGCATGTGTATATTACAGTGTGTTGTGTTCTATCTATCTGTGTTCATTCAACGAACGAAATGAACGAGTTGACTCTGGAAAAGATTTGTTCATTTTGATAAGAGAGTTCGAAAAGGAGAGCCACGAACGCGCATCACAGAACAGAGCAAGGCGACCATTTGAGCTTACAAAACTTAAACTTTATTTTTATTTTAAAAGAGCGATCGTTTCGCTTGATAAGACCCTTATTTATCGTCTGAAATCGTTTAAAGCCCTTTGAACAGTTTGCAGTTTTGCACTGAAACTGTCTTTTGGACCTTGAACGGTTTGGTTCCCATTGAAGTCCATTATATGGAGAAAAATCCTGGAATGTTTTCATTAAAAACCTTCATTTCTTTTCGACTGAAGAAAGGATGACATGGGGGTGAGTAAATTGCAAAAGTTCTTTTTAAAAGTGAACTACTCCTTTAATAGGCTCTTTTGAATCGGGCAAGTAACCAGAACATCCTAGCAATAATCACAAGTGTCCACCAGAACATCTAGCAATAATCTAGTAATCTGAACAGTACTTGCAGTAAATGCATACATATGTGTTATGTGCATGTATAACACAAAGTGTTATAAAAAGTACGTCTTGCTTGGCATATTTAAAAGGTTTCCGTTTCCACCAAGAGAACTCTGAACTGTTTAAATAGGCTCTGGAGTGCTGGGAGCAAAAGGATTACATCACAGCAAAACGCTACCATGCACTCCACTCTAATTAGAGTGTATTAATGAAGAGCCAGATAGGGTAACAAGGACACACATTAACACACACGCATATGCAAGCACACTCATGTCGGCTGTAGACATCAGCACATGCAGGGAATAATAATATCAAGCCTTTATATTATGAAGTGTACATGTGTTTGGTAGAGGCGAGCAGTGAACGTAGGTTTCATTTGTAGGGTGTATCTGACCTGACAGACACAGAGAACTCTCCCGGTGTGCTCTCGCTCTCCCTAATGAGGAACGCTCCACACTCCAGCGGTCTCAGGCGGTTTTCTGCGGCCTGCCGTGATATTCCACCCACAAACCACCTGCAAAATACAAGCTCATCTGTCACAATACATCATATCGTATATTTAGAAACTAAAAGGGGAATGCTGGTATAGTAGTTTACTTAAAGGGGGGGGGGGGGGGTCTTTGATCAGATAAAAAAAAATGTTCAAGAAAAGATTTACTTGATTATTGTACAGCTTTGTAGAAGAGTTTTAAGTCTAGCCAGATTTTTTTTTTAGCTCAAACAATGGCCTACACTGACAAATGTACTTGTTGTTCAGTCTCAGTCTACCTCGTCTCAGCATGCACCAGGCTATGAATAATTAATATGGTCGTACTGTTGGATCATTTGCAAGTTTTTTTTGTCAATGAGTTTTTTGCATTGAGTTTATTCCTCTTACAATAATCAGTTTATTTTGTGTGTTTTTTTTTTGTTTTGTTTTTTTTTTTGTCTCAAGCACTTTGCTCACCATGTACATTTTATAAAAAATACATTAGATGAAGAATATCATTTTGAATAATTTAAAATCTTGTAAATAAGGGAATAATCTGCACCAAACTCAAATAACTTCCAATTAAGACTTGATCTAAATAGGCAATTGTTAAATTTAAATTAATGCATTTTGCATTTTTTATTTATTTATTTATTTATTTGGACTTTTTAAGTTGCATTTCAGAAGTACATTTTATCAGTTCATGCATTCTCTGGGAATTTAACCTACACTCTAAAAAATGCTGGGTTGTTTTAACCCAATTTTGGGTCAAATATGGACAAACCCAAAATGTTGGGTTAAAAATGTAATGTAAAAATTTAACCCAACGGCTGGGTTAGTCCACATTTGACCCAAAGTTGGGTTAAAACAACCCAGCATTTTTTAGAGTGTATGACTTATGACATGCTCTGTTTGATCTATAGAATGGCAAATTATTATTACAATTACTTTTTGAAATTTCAGTAAAAATATAGTATATATATACTATATTTTTTTATTTGTTATTATTATTCATCACAAAAAAGAACAATTTACTCAGAAAATAAAATTTCAGTTGTTTTTTTTTAATTTCCATAACAATTTGTTCACAAAATTCCTTAAGTGTTAAGAAGTATAATGTTTTCATCATGTTTTCAGATTTTTAGAAATGTGAGTGTTTACATGATATAGCTGTATAGAAACAAAATGGTTCACTGGGCGCGAGTGTCCTGCCATCTTTGCTTAAGTAACTTGAGCTGTATTGACCATAAGCCAATGTTTGTCCTCATTCAGTCCTCTTTTTCATTACGATCATCATGAATATTGAACTGACTCATCATCCTTTCAGTTCAATCTGGTAGATTCTCAGTCATAAACTGCTCTGTTCAGGTCGAGCCACAGCATGTTTGAAGGGCTTTGGTCTGGTCTTTGATTTCTGCTAATCCTCACTGTCTCACAAGAATCTCAATAATCCACATCACGGTAAAACTGCAGGGTAAGGAAGTCCTTATCTAGCAATGTCCTGACCTAGCAGTTTCAATAATAGTCACACCGACGGGAAGGCCACACCCACAGCAATTCGTAAATTGTATGACATCACAGTGAGGTGTAATGCTGGGAAATCCCTACATTTGTACAGAGGAATGTTTCTTTTTTTTCTAGTCTGGACGAATCATATCAATTGTAAAATACATATACTCCTACATCCAACCCCAAAGCTCTGGCTGTGCATCCAACAGTACCATTCCAAAGTCAAGACCGATGCAATTGTCATCCACCGTGACCTTACACATCACAAATACTTCAGAACCACTGAGAAACAACACCTATCAAATACGTTCTGAAGTACAAACTAGTGATGTCATGACTAAAAGAAATGACCCTTACTTATGGTGTATCTCTGAAACTCTGTGAAACTCTTCTGAATGACCAACATAACTGAACATTTACATTTATTCATTTAGCAGACGCTTTTATCCAAAGGCAAAGCGATTTACAAATGAGAACAAAAAAGACATTAAACACTAACATGTTTTTCCCTTTACTGAATAACACATAAAATATCACTGTATCCCTAGATTTAATCTATTAGGAGATGGTCCTCACTGCAGAACATGAAATCCATGGGGAGGAGTCGGATCCAGATCCAACTCCTCCCACCTTACGTATACCTAAACCTACCCAGCTCCACCCCTTGATCCCTAACCCCACCACTAAACCTACCCAACTCCACCCCTCAGTTCTGGATCAGACTCCGCCCGCTGGATCTTGTGAACTGCAATGAGGTGCTACTGTCTATTAGTGCAGTCCAACGCAAAGCATGCTGGGAACTACAGATACACAGCCCAGTTTCTAGTTATGTCAACAAAAATGACTCACGTGGATTAAGTAAACTTCAGTTTTAAATATAGGCCTATTAGGTGGACTGAATTAAGATAATTAAACAAATTGTGTTACTTTAGCTCATTTGAATTAATTAAACTGAACAAGACGATTACTACATCATTTATTTATGTTAATTATGAGTTACAAGAACAGAACAGAAGATGACTGCAGAGGTTTCCCAAGATATCTTGATGAATTTTTGTCATTCACAGATAATGTCAAATAATGTGACTTTGGTCACGTGATACTTACGTGTGAGGTCTTACATTGATATAGTTCTTCGGTACATAGCCCCGCCTACCCAACAGCTCAGCTGTGTACCAGTTTGGATCGTCGTCCATGTTTGTCACCTAAAATAAGCATAAGATTGCATAAGAGTTCAGATGTCCACGATCACCTCAGGTTAGAGAATAACAATTTGCTTAAGTGGACATTTAAACAACTTTTCAAGTATCATGTAACTATGTAACAGCCCCAGATAACACATTTTGTTAATCAAAAAAAAAAAAACAGTATTGCAAAACAATGCAAATGACCAGATTTCCGCTTAAGTTCAAATAACGCTTAAACAAATTATTAACTGGTCTAGTGTTTTACTGCCTAATTAAAGGCACACTATGCAGGAATTCTGTTTTTGTCAAACAGCGACCCCTAGAGTCGCTGTTGAGGACTTGTATTTAATTTTACTGTCGTAAATACCACTCATGCGTCTCTGCCATAGACTGACCCATTTGAAACTGTTATATTAAAGTACAAATCTTGCATGCATTTTTTGTGCTAAAATGTGTTTTTGAACGCTCGCGTCCGCTGCTATCAGTGTCATGGATACAGTGTCCCTTGTGGTCTTCACTCGGACGCGCTCTTCAATCTATCGCAGTTGCAGAGACTCTCTATTCATTCCAGTGAAATCACAAAATAAAATGCACAAAAACGTGTCCCTGCTTGATATAGACTGTAACCACTGATGGACATATTCAGTTTTGATGAGAGAGAAAAAGCTTAGATCCTATAACCTCTGACACGCTTGACAAAAATCTACCACTGGACCATTAAAGAACAAAAAAAAAAAAAAACTTGCGGATCGTGTCTCTTCCGACCGCGTTTTCTTTGCTTTTTCCATCGTTGTGTATCACGTCTGAAATGCGCGCAAGTGACTTCATGCTTCATGTTGTGGTTGATGTGTGTGACGTCGTTGCTGTAAAGCATGTTGAGATTCTCGCAAGATTTGTCGTGGCGCTCCTCTCAAACTTGCATTGCTGGTTTTTCCAGCGGTGTCCACCCCCATACCCCCACCCCCCCCAATCTTTACAACCAGGATGATACGCCCTACTTTGAGTTTGTTTACCACCGAAATGACGTTAAAAGCTGGTACAATTCTTGCATGGAGTACCTGTAACACAAAGTCTACCCTGAGAAATGTTTACAATTTTCCCTAAAAGATTTATAATTATAAAGTAGAAAATGGCCCGGTTTCACAGACAGGGTTTAGATTAAGCCAGGATTAGGCTTTAGGACATTTAATTGATTTTATTAACATGCCTTAGATTAAGAAAAACACATTACTGGTGTGCATCTTGAGACAAAACAATGGCAGTGACATATTTTAGATATGCCAGTGCAAGTTCAAATAATGCATTTTAGTCTGAGACTAGGTTTAAGCCTTGTCTGTGAAACTGGGGTAAAGAATTATCTTGCACTGTACCCTCCCACAATCTGCCCAGCTACATAAACCACCACCTATTCATTCAGATATCCAATCTGAAATATTTGCTAGGACACCGATGCACACACTGATCAAGTATCGTCTGCAAATTTCAGCATGCAGACTATAATCCTTGTAGTATCATACTAGTGTTCACAGTGAACTATTGCATGCAGACTCACCTTCAGGATGTCACCCTTCTGGAAACTGAGTTCATCACATTCACTCGCTCTGAAACTGTAAAGAGCCTCAGCCTCCATTGAAGAAAGACCAGAAGAGAAAAATAACAGGCAGTGAAGTGGAGATGAGACCAGGATGAAGACAAGAAAGAGGGAAGAGAAAAAAAGGGATGGGAAAGGATGAGCACAAATGAAAAAAGATGAAAAGGTTATTAAAAAAGATGGAGATGTAGAATGGAGAGGGTGAATGAGAAGAATAATCTATAGAAGGACGATGAGCTTTCAGCGCAGAAAAACTGGAGCGACAAAAAAACATAGAGTGAAAAACTGAGGAAGCACAATGTTGATAGAGAAACGGAGAGAATATGTGTGTCTGCCAGTACAGCTGTGCAGCGGAGGGGGAAGGAGAGAGAGAGAAAGTGAGTGAGAGAAAAGAAAAAAGAGAAAATTAAAGAGAGCAGAAAAGCAGTGAACTGATCAGAACATCACATGCTTTTGATTCGATTTTTCGATATATGAGGAAATATGATGCACAACGAAAAATGTACAGTCACAAATTAAGACACACTTGAGTGAATTTATGTTCTTCTGTTGGCTTGACAAAACCAGCACACTGAAATCCTATTTAAGCTTCTTCTTCTTCTTCTTCTTCTTCTGAGAATAAATTAAGTCAGTATCTCCTCCTATAGCTTTAAGCTACACCCACCAAACTCAGGTCAGACCTTCAGACTGTTCTGACTCGGATTGCTATATCTTTAGGTTTTTAAAACTACCCCATATAATTTCATTGAGGGGACCAAAATGTTTATACTGTAATAGAGTATAGCTTCACATCCACCAAGTATCTATCACTTGCAAAGCCTAGCAACTAGGACATGCTAAAACATGCCAGCATGCTAATTCATGCAAACAACGTGTTAAAACATACTTGCAAAAAATATGAAATGTAAAACATGCTGGCAGCATGCTAAATCATTCCAGCAATGTGCTAAAACATGTTAGCAACATGCTAATTCTAAGAGTATGATAAATCATGTTAGCAACATGCTAAAACTTGTCAGCAACATGTTAATTCATGCTAGCAATGTGCCAAGTCATGCAAAACACATTAAACAATGCTAGTAACGTGCTATTGTTATTCTTATTATTATAATTGATTAGACCAGTTGATGTTTTCTAGGCTATTCATACATTAAAAATATATGTATATATATTTTCAAAGTGAAAACAAAATTTACCCTATTTACTTTGTTAGCGCACATTACTATTCTTGTGCTGAACAATTAATCCGTACAAGTTAATGCACAGAAATAAGTTTGTTGTGGTAATCTTTAATCAAAATCTGCTCGAATCCAAATATATATAGGCTTTGTTCACCACAGACCTTATTTCAGGCGATTTAGCAAAAACCCATTCAAAAATAGACTTTAGAGCGAGGAAACCAGAAGTGCTAAAATGCTAACTCACTTCCGCGTAACTTCGGCACTCTATAATCCGTTTCACAAGGAAATACGTCACAACACTGGAGACTTCTATTTCACTGGGACTTTAAATTCATGAATATGAATCACATGGACTAAATGTTCCCTCTTTCCTTCTTTATACAAAATGTTTTATTAAACTCATTTAAAATTCTTAATTCGATATGAATAATATGTTTTCTCACACAAAAACGATATAAATACTGTTCGTTTTCTCACAAAAACCGCTCGTTTCGTGTCTTAGGACATCAATGTGTACTTATATTTACGAGTCATTAAATCATGTTTAATTTTGACTTCTCTGTGCATGCTTTTTAGTGGACCCCCTTAGCCTCCAGTGTATGACTGATAGACAACAACGGTTTGACTGAAAAATGTCAAAATTGAAAATACTGTGGAAACAAAGACACCTACATCTTGGATGCCCTTGAGGTAAGCTAAAACATATCAAAAATTAATTTCAAAGTGAACTATCCCTTTAAGAGCGCTTATTGCAGCTGTGCATGTTGGTCACGTTCGCTCTGATTCAGATCAGATGACACGACATTTAATAAACGCACATGGTCACATAATCTCTCTGCCTCTTGACTTAGTGCAGCTTGATTAATTCATTTTAAAGAGAGCGTCTCAGAACTGAATAACTTGCACACGAGACTGCACTGAATATTTAATTGTTTGCATGGAGAGGATTTCAGTTCCCTGTATCTGACAGATGACAGTCAGTTGGCATGTCTGAGAACATGTGCAGCGTCCACCCAGCTCTCTATCCTGCACACACACACAACGATGTAAGAAACCATCCCTTCAGTGCTCACAATGAGAGCTTTATGAAGGATAACTTGAGTCAGTGAGTACAGAAACAATATTTTCATTAAAATGAATAGAATAGTGATATTATTATATTTTCTAGAAGTACAACAATTATTTTACTCTTTTGAGAATGTACTAGTAAAACTGAATGCATGGTATTCGGTAACTTTGAGGATTCATATAGGGAGGGAGATTGTTTTAGTTATGCTTTCATAGCAAGCACCAATTTGGTAAGTATAGATTTGAACATGGTAATGAGAAGCCATAGTCTATATTGTTACTTATACTTAATAGAAAGGTCACAGTTTAAATCATGGTTATGCAAGAAATAAAGTAAATAAGAGTCTTATAAAAATATAGGCTGTATTACAATATGCACAAAATATGGTGAATAAAGATATCACTATCAATACAATTTTAAGAAAAAGGGTTATTACATAAACTACTGAAAATAAACAATTTCCAAAGCTTAGCATACAAATTGGCAAATAAAATGTTTACATTTTAAATTAAATGTAAAATTTCATTATCATAAAAAAAGCTTTGCATTTTCTTTCTGCTTAGAATAAATGTAAGTGATGCGCTTCAATTTTAAGTTTTAGTTCAAATTGTATAAGTTAAACCTCTTTCTCACACAGCTCACCCAATTTCATGTAAATTATATTGCATAATTAATGCATTTTTAGCGGATGTACTCAATTTAAACGCATAGTTAATTCATTTTTGAGGTAATTCATACAAACAACCATGATATATACTGTATATTTCAGGAACCTTGCATTGTTTTGAGATGGACATCGCTGAAAGTAACTAGAGCTTGCCATTCAGAATGTGATTCGAAATATTATAACATAATCGGGAGCCTTTTTGAAAGAATCCTCTTACATTCTCATTACATTCAATTCAGACTGCAACCTCATTTGTTAAAATATATTCAGTCAGTATATTGGAATATGTAAAGTTCAATTTCTATCTTTACATTAAGTATTTCGAATTTAGAGATTGCATTTGACCTCTTGAAAGAATTTGCATAAACATTATTATTGATTCAAGGGTCATACTGACAAAAAACCCATTCCACAACGATCATATCTCAAAGAGTGTGTACTCACTGATGCTTGATGTATTTCAGCTCACTGGAGATGATTTGCATGCAAATCAGTTTCTGTAATATATCTCTCTTACTAGAGACAACCCGGCTTGTCCTCGGAGGAAGCTCTATCTCAGCTTCATCCTCAGCTGTCATCTGCAAACATTACAGAGATGCAGATGACCAATGGAAGGCAAGTGGGCTAAAATTAAAGATTCTCAAAGAGCTTTTACAATCAGAGGTGGTCTTTTGTTAGGTTACCTTTTGTTATGATGTCTAACCCTACTTTGGTCCAGTGTTCACTGGTCAGGGTTTTACTGACAGCCCTGTGTGCATGTAATAGAACCAAACACGTAAGACATTTACACAAATGCATGTATTAACTAAGTGCATTTATTTATTTATTTATTTATTTCCACTTAAAGGTTAGTGTGTGCCAAATACACCTTCGGAAAATACAAAACCACTGTGGTTTCAGCCAAAAAATAATGTGTGCATCTTAAACACTGATTCATCTGTCATTTGCATATAGTGCAATGTTACACAAGTTATGTTGTTTTATGGTTGTCATAGTGACAGCTTTGACACTGTGTTGTTTCTCCTTCTGGCTGGGCTGGTTGCCATACCGTCTTCCAGTGGCTGAAGAGAGAGAGAGGAGATGGCCAGCAGAGTGGAGACTTTACTGAACACTTTACAGGGTTATTCACATGTACCCTACTGAGCACGCATTTGAATACTCTCCCGTTCTAGTTTGACACAGTACAAAGAGTGTTTTGTCGAGGCATGCTCATCCACGTTTCTTGCCAGGAGAAAATTTAATTGCCCTGGTTGCTCGACTTATATCGGGCTGCATACTTCTGTTAATGGGTTTTTATTACTATTTAAAAACAATTCCTTAAAATAAACATTGTGCCATTTACTTGTTTCAAATAAAGTAACAGGTGGTAATGCAACTAGCTAACTTTAAACTTAAAGGGTTCTTTATATTTTAGTTTACAGCTGTTTTTTTTTTTGTCTTTTTAGCTTAAATTAGCTACAAGGTTTTAATACCTTGCAAAGAAAAATAATTAAAGTCAGCATGAAACAGAAGTTGTTATACTCTATTTGTCCCTAACAAGAAAAAAGTCTTCTCAAACAAGAAAAAAAATTAGGGTGGGACTTAATGTTGTCCATTGGGAACTGATTGCATGGTTGTGGCAAGGGGGTAATCCACCCCAAGACGTCATATAACTGACGTCTTGGGACGTCTTTTGACCATACGTCAACATCCGCCGTTTTAGGGTACAATTTAACGTCGGTTAGATGACGTTATCGGATCCTAACCCTACCCCAGACCTAAACCTACCTCTAAACCTACCCCGTCAACTAACCGACGTTAAAGGTAAAGCGTCAGTTGTATGTCGTCCCAGGATCATCATGTAACTGACGTTAAAGTGTACCCTAAAATGGCGGATGTTGACGTGTGGTCAAAAGACGTCCCAAGACGTCAGTTATATGACGTCTTGGGATGAGACACTAGCCCAACATGACATCATGACTTTTGCGTAAACTTGACTTGAAAGTGGTGTGTTATCCATACGCATTTTGAGCCATTCGCGTGTATACGTGCATGTCTACGCCGTTAAATGTCCCGAGTGATTCCGCGTGTGTGTACACGCTGTTAAATGTCTGAGCGAAACAAAGCAAAATGTAGATCTACCACTGGGGAGCGATATTTTTTTTTTCCTATATGGTGGGGGAACACTCATAAATGGTATTAACCCCAGTGACGTGTAGGTTTAGGGACGGGGTTGGGGTAGGTCATATATTTATATATACAGTATAAGTCAACGGCATTCATAAACACGCTGAAAAGCAATTATGCGTGTTGATGGCACACCAAAAATGGAAATACGAATTGGCATGTCATACATACGCCATTTCATAAGATCAGTCTGACCAGCCGGAAATTGAAGCCTCCTGGACCCTGGGGGCCGCCATTGGTTAGCAAACCTTCACCTGCTGTTAGCATTCCATTGACTCCCATTCATTTTAGCATCACTTTGACAGCGAATAACTTCACATCTGAGTCGTTTTAAGACTCCATTTGCCCATTGTTTATTTCTAAAGAAACACGGCGGTGTATAAAAGGCTCCATTACCTTGTATCTTATGTTTGTATCTCCATTACCTTGCACTGTAGAAGCAGTTTTTGTGAAAATAGGCTAACGATTGCGTCACAACCACACGACTCTCTGTCGCACAGTAGAGAAATTACCGTATAGAAATGAGGAGAAGCTCGCGGATGTAACGGAGGCCAGCTATAGTTGCTGTGCGAGTAAACCTCACTCCCCTGATCTCAATAGGCACTCTAGCGACAGACGCTATAGGCTGCAGTCTTTAGCCTCATTGTTAAAGCGCCTGACTCTTCATGCCGGAGACTCGGGTTCGAGGGTCGAGTGGGACCCGGGTGTTGGGGTTACACGGACAATCTTGGGAACGTGGAGGCATAAAGTCAAAGAGAGAAGCCCATAGAGAGTCATAAAGTTGCTCCTGCTGCTACCTCATGGACAGCTCCTACTCACGCTCTCAGTGTCTGCTAGATTTGGAAGGCAATGATTCAGATTCCTCTTGGCACAGCTACTAGAAGACTTAATTATTGATTAAGGAAGTTATTTTGGATTATTTTACACGGATTAATCATTTATAATAAACACCGCGATATTCCATAAAAAAAATAATTTTGAGTTCATGGTTACTTTAGCTGCTCTTTGGATGCATCCAGAGCTCTTGAAACACCCTTCCTCTGGTTGGCTAAGAGGCACAGAAGACCTGTTCACCCCACCCTCCCCTGGGGTGTCAGGAGACTGGACAAGAAACTTGTCAATCTACCTGTCAATCTGCTGGTGGAGAAGGGTAACATTATCTCTCTAGTCTACGCCCTGTCAGTGAAACACCTGAACTCTGAGGAATTCAGGTTAGAGAGGATACATGACACACTCAAAGAAATAGTTCACCTAAAAGTGATATGACCAACGCATTCTCATCCCAAGGCATCATCTAACTGACACTTTTGACCATGCTTCAACATCCGAAGCTTTAGGCACCCTATAGTGTCAGTTAGATGACACAATCGTAGGGCATCATCTAACTGACGCTTTACCTTTAGCGTCAGACGCAGGTAGGTTTAGGTCTGGGGTAGGGTTAGGGTTAGGGTTACACTGCTAGGAAAGCGTCACCCTACTGACGCTAAAGGGTGCCTAAAGCGTCAGTTAGATGACGCATGGTCAAAAGCTGAAAAGACGTATGATTTTATTTTCACAAATACAATTCTCTTTCCCATACAAACACATACAGTGACCAGAACCTGCAAAGCTGCTTAAGGGACGAAAAAGCAGCATATAAATAGTCAATATGACTCATGCACAATATTCTTAGTTCTCTGAAGCTAAAATTTGCTTAGTGTTACAAACAGACCAGTATTTAGGGAGCTTGACATATGCTTCATGTAAAAGAGCAGAACCATTATAATGAATAAATAACGCTGTGTAAATAAATGCAGTTTGTTTCCAATGTGCCGAAGGCATATTTTTAAGCTGTTTTCAACAGATGAATTCCATTCTTTTCCATTACTGATTGGAACTAAAAGACTTTCTCTTTGCACAAGAGCATAAAATAATTTTCTTTTCTCTGATTGGTTTGCGGACAGGAAGAGGATCATGCTGTCTTATCCCCCAGTGATATCCCTCACCTCTCCACTCCTCCCTCCCCATTGGATAGTGGAAGGCCCCACCCACATGGTTTGCTCCAACCACAGCTCTTCGGAGTAATGAAGACTCCAGCAGCTGAAGAGGTTCAGTAAGGCCCTGTCCCAAATGGCGCACTTCATGCAGACTTTCGGTCTAGTGGACTTAAATTGCGCGTGCTCGCCAATTCCCAGGTGAAAAAGACGTGCAATTAAGTGTATTATTAATGCATTACATTATATTTGTATTGTACTAAAAACAAATTTAAGTACATTTTTAATACACTTAAGTGTACGTCTTTTTCACCTGAAGTCTACGAGTCCGTAGGCCGTCCCATTTAGCATTTTAACGCTCTGAAGTGTGCTCAGCAGCGCCCCCTTTGTACCCTTGAAGCGGTCTTCCGCGGTCTATAGCCACGAATCCTTGCAAAATGCAATGCCAATCAGAAAACGGATGGGATTTCGCTCTCGGATTGTAAACATGGCTGAAAAGAGAATATTTAAGTATCATTATGGATTTTATGACATAGGCGTACGTTTTACCAGTTGTTACTTACAGTTTATACAAACATTATTGACCAGTGGTTGATATCTCAAACATAATAATAGCATGTTAAATGATACGATCGCATTATGATTCATTACATAAATAGAACTGAATGGCATGGCTCTAACCGAGTCATATAAACCTAGTATGAATATTGAAACCTATGCATTTTTCTTAAACTCATTTTCATTTTGTGTTGAAATTGAACATTATGTATTATTATGTACAACTGCATTATTATTTGCATAACCATGACATCTATTCTAATGCCCAGGTGGCATATACAATTATAGAACTATAAAAGAAGGCTGTGTGGTTCACATGGACAGAAGATTTGGGAAAATAAAATAAATCCTGTTTTCGATGCTAAAGACTGTAATTTTTTGGTGTTATACTGTAGCTATCATGTTGCTATTTGTTTGCTCAATGATAAAAATAAAGTTCAGT
Organism: Pimephales promelas; assembly: GCF_016745375.1. Next base: position 5,239,871 of record NW_024121532.1, read on the forward strand.
ACTGCAAGCCAACAGAAACCTTTGGGCTAATAATTCAGAAAACAAGTGCTTCCCAGAGGAAAATGTTATCGCTTTTTCAAAGCTCAAGAGAGTTAATTTAGTCCTCAGTTATATTTTATTGACAAATCAACATATTTATAGACGTAAAAGACAAAGGGTTTCAGTCAGATAACAAGCTCTATTGTGTCCCTGTGTGTTCTAGTACTCTCTTTTGAATAAGAGTCTTTTAATGTTTGCTTATCTGTGCCAGACACAAAACACAGATCCTAGTGGAGGACTTAAGAGCTTAAGGACTGTATTCAATATGATATGGATATTCCTCTATTATCAGCTTGTAACAACATGACAGAAATTGTCATTGACAATGGCAAAGCATGCATATCCAATACATTTGAACTCCTAAACTACAGCCCCAGGATGTTCACAAGAGCCGGGTTTATGGGAAAAAAAGCCCAGAATTTGGCACCGCATCTCTTTTGTATGGATCTTTTTATGTAGGAGTTGTTTGGAGCTCTCTCATCAAAGACCTGTGTCAGATGTGGATAATGAACGTTTCACTGTGCAATGTTTACTAGAGAGAGGCCCAGCACCTTTTGTGAGACTTGTGAGACTCATTTTATTTTAATATTTTTTATGGCTTTCATTTGGCTGATGTATTTTTATAAGAACTAACTAACATAGCTTTCAAAGTATTTGTTTGTTTTGATTAGTATTTTTTTTAATTTTCAAGCTATTTGCCCTGAAAAAAAAAGTACCTTGGTGTTTTGGTATTTCTTTTGTTAGGGTTGAACTGTGAAATAGCTTTTTTCACTGTTTATGAAATGGAAACATTCCCCTGTCCCGGATTGGTTGTAACATTTATCTGACCTTTATTCTCAAGGTGCTGCTTCTGGCTCTGAATCGGTTGCGTATTTGTTTTGGCGTTCCTCACACTCCTGCAGCAACAGTACCTGTAGGATATCCAAAACAAGCACACATCTAACATTCTCTGAAACACACAAAATGCAAATACTTTGTTACAAAATGCTCATCATATTTTGTGAGGACATGTGATGTAGTAGAGCAAAACATGCACAATGTTTTATATATGTAACTTTTGGCACTTTAGCAGTTAAAAAAAACAAAACTGCAAGCATTTTGCAAAATAACATCATGGCTGAGTTTAAGCTCTGCGTGCCTGCGGATGAATATGTTTTTTTTCTCATAACTAAATAGAGAGATAGATAATCCTTCTGCTCTTAAGGCGAGACACTGCAGGTGAATAGGATCAAAAAAAATTAACTTACAGATGTCACCATGAAACTTTACCAGTTGATTACTCGCATAAATAGGAGGAAAAAAAATGTAAAAAAAAAAAAAAAAAGAGAAAAAAAATTCCCCCTGCTTTGGGTTGTACAGAGAGGCCATGCTCATATACAGATGGGCTCGCTGCCAGCGGAGGTCAGTATGTTCAATAAAGAGGAAACCACTCAATAGCTGGCTGTATTTTTATTGCTCACAACTGTAACTATGTGAATGAATATATTGTTGGTACTGATTTTGGACTGTGAAATTGATTTTCTCATTTCATTGAATAGGAAATGTGGAAGTTGACCCTCAAGAAATGTTACTGCCACACTGCTAGTTTGCATGTAAGTTCAGTCAAGACCACTTTGCCAAGTATATCAATTTATTGCAATTATAGCAGTTAGTGTTGGCGGTATGGTTCAGTTCTGGGCAAAAACTCCTACGCCTGTCCATGCTGCTATGCCTGGGCAGAGCGGGGAGAGCAAGTCAAACCCCCTGAGGTACAGAACAGAATCAGTAAATGCATGCATATTAAAATCCTCAATTATAAGTTGTAAAACTACATGATAAAGCTTGCAATGTATGACTTTATAGGAAAACAGAATGATTAAAGGTTTGTTGGGTGGAGTTGGGGTTGGAGGAGAGAGTTTAATGCGAGCAGCGATTCTAAATGCTGAAGAAATGGGAGTTTATATGTGCCGGGCTGTGTAAATTACCAAGTACAATGATAGCATCTCTCACGTGAGGTGACATTGGGGCAGTGAATGCTATTCTATCTCTCTCAAAGTAATGCAATACTGAAATGAGAGCTTTCAGTGTGTACCAGAATGCAGTTGATCACAGTATCAGCATATCTGTGAACAAATCCCTTGCGGTCTTAGTGTGTGTATACTTAAATGTATTCATATAAATATAACAAAAACATCCTTGTTGGTTTTTGATGGTTCTGAAATGGTTTATAAATGGGTCTAATAATGTCTTGAATTAAATCAAGATGATAACGCTATTGAAATGTGCAGGTAAATCTATAGAAAACTGGAAAAAGTTCTGGTAATAATGGCACATTATCCATTAAGATTATTTACTTTTTGACTCTAAAACCTAAAAGTTCATTAGGCCCTATTTTTTATTGACTTTTCCTAGAGTGTAGGGTTGATATATAGGGATCATGGTTAATGGCCAATAGTAGAGGATTTTCAATTAATCACATTGGACGATATTGGTGCTCATTCTTATTTCCAGTATTTTTACATTTAAAAGACCTTTGCTGTAATTAAATTAAATGTAAGCAAATTTCAAAATGATAATCCATTCTTCATGCTGTATTATAATATTATGATGGCCACATTCACTTTTAGCATTTAAAACTATTGATTTTCATGTTTAGTGTTTCATTTTTAACTACACAATTTAATAATTACACAAAAGTGGTATTGTCCATGATAGCATAATAACATAATTTCTATATGATATTTGTAGGGCTCAGAGTAATGATGATTTTGCCAAAGCATAGACATCCAACGCACATGGCACCCTTTAGCGTCAAATGAGACGCCGATATATGTGGGGCAGATGGCGCCTCCTAGTGGTCTAACCCTACCACATATCTAAACCTACCATAACCGAAGCGTCTCATTTGACGCTGAAGGGTGCCATATGCGTTGGATGTCTACGCTTTGGCAAAAGTGTTGTATATGACGCCTTGGGATGAGAATGCGTTGGGTATTTTGTGGTGATTTCACATGGTAATTAATACCATGGTATTGTACGGTTATTCAAAAAATATCATCATAATATTACGGTTACTGATTCAGTGTCATGTAACCAGAAATCTTTCATATTTTTCAAATTCCATCAAACAAATTTCCATAAAAACTGCAATTGCATTCCTAACACTGCATTTGTTCATATCTAGGCTTATCTCCACCTCCACAAATGATCCTTTGGAACAGAGAATGAGTGTGGCAGCCTACACTCAGGGACACCCAGGGACCACTGCTCCACCTTCTGTGTCAATGAGAGGGCTTCCTTTCTCACATCTCACAAACCGGTGAGCATACACACATGCATGAACATCCTTGGATGCACGTGACCTTTGACATTACATCACTCACCGCCAATAGTTAGCAGTTACTATGTTTATGTGTACAGAAATAGTATATGAAAAAAATGCATTATGTAAGGAAGGAGTTTATTTTATGATAATAATTATTTTGTAGATTATACTATATCCCACTCTTTGCAAGGCTGCTTACCAAATAAATAAAATAAATAAAAGCTGCTCTATGTATTTTTTTTTTTTTGGAAGATGCCGCATTCATTTTTACTTAATTTACTTTTGAAGCATTTGAAGAGTTCAGATGCAAAAGCCTCTAAATGCCATTTGAAATTTTCTTCTTTAATGATTATTTTTGTCAAACTCGTATATTTAAGTTCAGTAATTTCACTTAAATAACAATTAATAGGTAATTATCATTGCCATTTAAGTGAAATCACTGAACTTAAATATACAAGTTTGATAAAAAATCATCATTAAAGAAGAAAATTTCAAATGGCATTTAGAGGCTTTTGCATCTGAACTCTTCATTTGGAAAACAGTGAGGCTCCCATGCCAGACTTTTATTTGTTGGCTTTTCCTCTGCTTTTAATACAATCCAACCCTATATTTTAACCACAAGGCTGTTAGAACGGTTTGACCCGAGCAATAACCTGGTAGACTGGATCCTTAACTTTTTAACAAACAGGACGCAAAGAGTGAGAGTGAATTGCAGTCTTTTTTGACAAAGTCTGTTGATCAACCGGCTCTCCACAAAGAGGTGTACTCTCACCTTTTCGTTACATCCTAATTCACTCTAAATGTAGCCAAAACAAAGGACATGATCATTGATTTTAGAAAAATAATCCAAACACAATAAATTACATCAATCGAAGGTCAAACTGTTCAATGTGTGCAATTGTATAAATACCTATAACAGACTGAAAACTCACATTTGAAAATAACTGTAAAGTTGTAAGAAAAGGGCATCAGCGCCAGTCGCTTTCACGTTGACAAATCCATCATGACCCTCTTTTACCACGCTTTTATTGAATCAGTTTTATCATTTGCGCTAGAAGCCTGGTTTGGGAACCTCTCTTTGAAAAATAAAAACTCACTCAACCAAATAGTAAAGTGGTCTAGCAGACTGATATGGTGAGCCACTGCTCAATGTGGAGAGTGGAGAACTTGTGCACAAAACATAACTGGTTTCATCTTAAACGACAGTTCCCATCCATTGCACACAGAGTTTCAGCTTCTACCCTCTGGGCGTAGGTTTATAATCCCTATAGGTGTAGAACAAAATGACACAAAAACAGTTTTGTCCCTGCACCCATTACACTGAGGAATTAGTCATAGCTATACTTTGCACAGGTGTTGCTTTTATGTATGTAAAATTTATTCTGTATCGGTAAGAACTTTTTATTTTATTTTATTTTTATTTTTTTTTAATTTTATTTTTGCCATCTCCTAATTTTTACTGTCTGCATCAAGTTTTAACATCTACTCTCATGTAATGGAAATCAGTCTTAAGTTGAATGATGTGTTATATGTGCCCCTTTGTTTTCCATATGTGTGTATGAGGACTCTACTGCAAACAAAATCTACCTCCAGGTACAAGTAAAGCAACTTGAACTTGAATTTGAAATAAATGTTAATTGATCTGGATTTAAGTACGGTAAATATGCTTCAGATTAACAGTTTCGTAATATCACAAATTACACTGAGAACAATTTTTTGTCCTAAAGAGATCTTCAATTGTTCTCATATGGCTCAGCTGATGTCATTTTGGGTGCATGCACTGAATTCTAGGATGGTGAGGATATTTAACACCTCACCGACTCTGACAGGTCTTCCATCTAGTGTAGATTCATGCTGTGAACTCTGCATGTGTGAGTGTTACAGCAGTAGATGTAATGCAGTGACCTGCTGTGAGTCTGAGTTCATTCACAATTGAGTCCAAGTACCCCAAGTCTAGTACATTTACTGCTGGCATACCCTAGACTAGAGTATCTACTGCTGGCTTAAAGGGAGGGTAGTTGATTTGTTCCAGAAATATATATTTTTTTTTTTATGCTAGTTGAAAGTCTCTTTACATCCTGATAGCATGTGTGTGTGTGTGTGTGTGTGTGTGTGTGTGCCTTTGAACCACAATACCACAGGTACAGTACATGATGACACTACAGGTGTGAAGAATTATGATCATGGATTTGATTGAAAAAAAAAATCTGGAGGAAATCTGTGTGTGTGTGTGTGTGTGTGTGTGTAGATGACATCTATATCACACCCCTCAGGGACCAGATCTTTCTTGGTCTGGTGTCGTCACAGTATCTAGCTCATCCTGATGTGGTTAGACTTATCTTGGGTCTGGACAGTGCTTTCGTTCATTTTGTCTATTTTCCCGTTAAAGAGGAAGTTTGAAGTCAGGTCAGCAGACACAAACACTCCTACACACATTCGTAATAGGCATTTTGTCCCCCGGTTTATGCTACCAATAGCCTGAACAGATCAGATGAAAAGGGAAGTGATTTTGGCATTAGGGGAAAGCTTCTATAGTTGTATAAATATAATACATTTAAATATAAATTAAAAATATATTTAATATGACATACACTACTGTGAGTGCAGCAACCTGACTCACTAGCTTAGGACTTCAAAGTTCTTTTGTACGCAACACAAAACGTCAGCGAATAAAAGTCTTGAATCCAAAAGTTCTTAGTTTGACTGTTTAATTATGAATTTCAAAACATAAAATAAAACAAAAACTTTTAAAAAAACAAATGAACTGTTCCGTGTAGGTCAAAAGACTGTGTTGCTCCAAAGTCCAGTGGCTTCTGACTACTTCGCAGTATAGGCTACTACTTCTTCTTTCATACTAAATCTAATAACCAATCAAATTACATTATATTAAATCACTGGGCAACTGCTTACATTCAAATTTCTACGTTCCAATTGCAACACAGGTATTCTCAGATTTTACTAAATAAACTCAACATATTATTATTGGTTGAAATGGCTTCAACACACTACCATTCAAACGTTTGGGGTCAGTAAGATTGGGTTATAAGACTCTCGCCAAGGCTGTGTTTATTTGATCAAAAATACAGTAATATTATTACAATTTACTGTACATTTTAAAATATATTAACATAGAAAACAGTTAATGTGTACCTGTGATAGCAAATCAGAATTTTACTCAGTGTTTTTACTCTAATATGCTGATTTGAAATATGCTAATGTGAAAATATAATATCTTTGGAATTATCTGCGGCTGTACATTGACAAAACATACCAGGAATGTGTTTAAAAACAGTAAATAGGGTCTTTGTTGAGTTTAAGTCAGGTTATGATTGTTGGATAGGAATGTTTTTCCTCTGCTTCAAAGGAAACATGTCCTGAATCATGTGACTCACTCCTCAGCTGCTGTTTAACATTTTTTTTTTTATTATTCAAGCAATGTTGGGTGATTGACTGTACAAATGTTATTCATGTTATTTACATTTTGAATCACTCCATGAGTAGGTGTTTGCTGAGAAAATGGGACTGTCACATCTCCCTCCAATCAGAGAGCTTCTCTCTCGACCCAGATGGAGGAGTCATGGAGGAAGCAGGTGAGAGACAGACACATGCTGGCTAGTCTATGACCAATTGTTGAATTTTAAACAGTACTGGTCGTGAGATAGTGTTGGAGGAGATTCTGCTAAGAGACAGTGCCAGAGATAGCCATGGAGCATGTCTTATCGAGGGCTTATACAGGGTGCCACTCATTTACATTGTTAACACTTTAGATATCTAAAAGGAATTATGTAGACCATCTAAGAAGCTGTTTTCTTTGTTGGGACCAGGAGGTAGGATTTCAAACTGATAGACAAGCTGTACGCACACACACACACACACACACACACACTTTGACATAAATAGAGATAACCTGATTCTTGTTTTTCCAGGCCAAACTTCCAAAAGGAATAGAGAATGTGAGGCCACATCTGCAGAACATTGATAATGTTTCATTGCTGGTGCCTTTATTTACAGACTGCACTTCCCAGAGTAACACACACACACACACACACACACACACAAAACAATCCTTTATTTATTTATTTATTTGTATTTATTTTGATGAAAATGAATCATATATGAAATTTCTATTAATCAATACATTTCCCATGTGTTGTTGGTCCACTACTGATGCAAGTTTACATTATTTAAAATAAAATATGCAATGCATAAAATATCTCTTTATCTGATAAATTAAATGAAACAATACTTGATTCATAAACCCCTCCCAGAGGAAGACCAAGCAAGCTGCAGTTGCTTGTTTTAAGCTTGTTTTATCTGAGCTGATTGCTTGTTTTTTCTATTGAGATCTGGCAATACTGCTCAGAATTATTTATATCATTATCAACAAAGCAACCATTATAAACTGTGCTTGTGTAGCTGAATGTGAGATGGTGTGTATCATGCAGGAGTATGGAGAGGTCGTGTGCTGCCTCGGGAGCAGTTAAAACATCAACAACAATGAAATCTTCCTACAAAGTGAGATCTGGTTTAACATCTATCTATCCTACAACTCACCGCCCATTTCTCATTTCCCTTCAACTCGACAACCTGCCAAGAAGATTTGCTCATGACATTATTCATTTTAATATTTTAACACCCTAATCCCCTAATCTGTGTAGACACATTAAAATCTTGACTAGGCAAATTTGTTTCTCTTGTCATGACCTATTTTTTACAGTCTATGGTCATGATCCCATTTAAACATGTTGACCTTTTGTGATCTATTAGCAGGCCATGTTGTTGTACTTATTCAAGCTGTTGTACAATGGCACAAATCCTGGTTTCACTTATAAAGCCAAGTCTTTGTAAGTGGAATCACTTGCCGTTGTATCTGCATTATTGTATCATATGCATTTTTATTTATTATATGTATGTATTTACAAAATATTTGCATTATATTATGTTAATCAACTGTACATTATCCATTGTTTCTGATCTATTCATTGACAGCATTGCTTTTTAGATCCTCTGGTTCCCGAACACATCAGACTCTTTGAGCGTAATTCAGCTCTCTAGCGCCATCTGTGGGCTGGCCTGCACAGTACAGTTTAACCAACAAGACATCAATCATCAGGCTCATCAAACAGTAAATGTGGACGCACATTAATGCTCACACGTCTATATGGATGAATGCATAATATCTGATGCATTTTTATATATCAGTGTGGCGAATGCACTTTCTAATGTTGTTTTCCTCGGGCACGTGACACCACGGCAGGCATATCAGAAAGTGCTTTCTGTTCTTGCTCCAGTGTCTGCTGTCCGTCGTCCTCATTCAGGTATTAAGAGAGGACTAGGAGGGCCACATAAAAAGATGAATTTAATTTAATTTTAAAAAGTCACAAAATAAAAATAAAAAAACAATCTAATAAATTAAGACATCCTTCTGCCAAAAATCTGATGACTGCCATTTAAGGCAAATGTATCTGATACAAAGTCTAGGACAATTCAAATACGACACAGTAATATGATGCAAAATTGCAATTAAGTAATACTACATAAACACATCACACCAATTGTGCTTGTATATAAAATACATTTAATTAAGGTAATTAATTAAACATTAATTCATTGAATAATTGAACTATTTAATCCATGTCTTATTTGTATATATTTTAACTAACCATTTAATTTTAGTTAAGAATGAACTGATTTCCTATAGCACTTCATAACATCACTCTTTTGCTCTGTCCCACATGCGCTCCTTTTCTTTGACTTTGCTATTTCTGCCAGAAGTAATGAGTAACACATCTTAAGCTCAGGGTTTGACAGGCGCAGCTGAGTAAGCCTGTGTGTGTTTGTTTATTTCCACAGATTCTGGCATGTGTGGGTCAACTTCCTCCTCCACTGGGCACAAGTGAGGTCCTCTTTCTATCATGTTTCTATTTTCCCTTACTCAAGTATGAACAAATGTTCTAAACAACAACCCAAACTTTCAAATACACACTAAAAGTGGCCAATAAATTAAAGTAACTAGTAGCAATTAAATTGTGGATATAGACATTTCAACGAGTAACAATTGAATTCTTGATACCAAAAATAAAGGTTTTTACTAGTAATAATTGTATTTCTGATATGTGAAATTGGAATTTCAACTAGTAAGAAATCAATTCTTGATATCAACAATTGGTTTTTGAATGGCAGCCTATGGTGACATTTCACTACAATTGTTGATATCAAGAATTCATATGCTGGAATAAAAGTTAAAATGGCTTGCCATAAGAGAACCTTCAATATGACACCAAACTGGAAATGTTATTCCTGATATCAAAAATTGTCATTGTTACTAAGAGAAATCTAATTCCTGATATCAATTAGTATCATTTTAACTAGTGAAAATGTAGTTGTTGATATCAAGAATTAATTATTAAAAGTCAAAACGGCTTGCTTATTGCCATTCCCAGGATATAAATTGTTAATATCAAGAATTATAGCTTTTACTAGTTGAAATTCAACTGTTAATAATATCAAGAATGATAGCTTTTACAAGTTAAAATTGAAATGTAATTCCTGATATCAAAAATTTCCATTGTTACTAGAAGAAATCTAATTCCGGATATCAATAACTTTTATGCAAATTGTTGATATCAAGAATTCATATCCTGGAAATGATTAAAAGTTAAAACGGCTTGCCATATGAACTTCCCTTTTTGACACATCTGTCAAAAACAAGTCACAATCTTACATGTGAATCCTGTCAATACTGACACATTAGAATGCAATGAAATACAGTGTTGACCTCTAGGTGGCAGTATTGCAATGAGATGAGAACAACATCGGCAACCCCTTAAAAGAGACACTCTCCAGTGCGTTATATCAGTTTATGTTGTTTTAAGTTATTTTATTGCATAGTAAGTCCCCATCCACCTTTCTGATTTTCTTGATTGCAATATAATCAAGCTTGAACTACATTTATTGTATTACTTCATTTTGCAATTGCACAATCATAGGCATCATAGGACTTTAATTAGTATTATAATTTGCAATATTAAGTTTTAATGTCCTTAACACAAACACAACACTTCATATTTCTCTCAGAAACACAATTCTACTGGTTCAATTGTCCACGCTTTCAAACTCTCATGCCTGAACCATGACTGACATTTGACGTTATCATAAAATATAATATCATCCAGTGAACAGATGTTAAGTGCTTTTAATGAAATATCATTTAATGTATGAGATGCTGTGTCAGCAGATTTGAGAGTGATTGACTTTAATGTCAGCAACCTGAATGTTGGGAAATGATGTGAGTATATAAGCAGCTTTATGGTTCTGCGCACTAGGGAAGATCTCTGCGTGTGTATTAGTGAGTCAGTGTATGATATATCTCTTTCGCCTATCTCCCCTTTGCTGTCTCGTTTAAAACAATGAAAGTCGCTGATTCGGCACTGTGTGTTTGCCATAAAACTCTCTTATCAGCTTCCTCTACCTACGGCACAAGCTTCCTCCATCCTCATTAATCTTTTGCTGATAAAACGAAGGTTAACAAACTCTTAATTCATCTAAGGAATATCGCCTCATGCTGGCCTCAATGTATGTGTACCTGTGATTGCTTAGTGGGGACTACAATTCCCTCTTATCAAGGCCAAAGGTTGCTAAGCAACTCACTGTCCTTTTGGAAGATGATGCTTTGAATACGAGTGTATTTTATATTTTTAAATTCATAGACTAAGTGAATATGCACTTTGCATGTGATTAGACTTGCTGTATTTAAAAATGCCCATTTGCATGTCCATTTTGTGTGCATTTGAACAGATATAAAGGTCAGGTAGATCACATGATCACACCAGCTTATTCAACCGACCGTTTATGTCCTTTAGATCATTTAAGCTTGTTATATACTTTAGTTCAGAATAATGAATGTGTTCTAGTGTTGATTAAACATTCAGTTACCAAATCTAAGCAAACATAATCGCTGCATGTTTCAGCTGTACAGAGAGCAACTGACATTCTTGCGCCTTATAGCTCCAGGTCAAAATATAATGAGCTGTGAGATGTTTCTACAAAGAGAGCCATTCATCAGCAGACGTCTAGTTTTAGTGTATTTTAGTTTGCCGAATTAATCGCCTATAGAAGGAAACTAAATCATGTAAATTTATGTAAAGTATGTAACTGCCAGCTATTTCATCATTACCTGGCACTTTGCACAAATAGGGGACAAATTGGTTTCCTATTCGTTTTTAAGGCCCAAATCACATATCACAAGAGTTAATGGACTTGAATTATTAGAAAAAGAATGCACACTTCAGGTGGTAATGTGGCTACACCGTGAAGCTGAAAGGACCTTTGAAATAATTAAAATCATTTGACGAAGTGATATGGAACTGTAATGGGGATCCGGTCACGACCTGGAACTACTTCATTTACTTCAGTTTCTCTGAAAATAATTGCACACCTTAGAATGTTCGTCAACCAATCAGAATCGATTATTCAATCTCCAATAGATCTCTATAAAGAATATGTGTGTGTGTATTATTTTTCTAAAACATTTTAATTTGAGAGAGTTTCAAACATTAGTTCTCATTTAAAATCACAAATCACACATACACACGCATAATGTGTCAAATCACACGGATTCTAACGAAATATTTAGTCATATTTATTTGTTGAATAAATAAATCTAAAATAAAATAGCTAATATAGGCTAGTTTGCCCTTCTGGAACAACATGCTCAAAAAGAAATAAGCCTTTTAATTTAATTTAAGATTTTTATGCACATTTAAACATTGATCAGCGAACATAAACAGAAGCTCAACTGAACCTACTTGACGAGCGAGAATAAACCTCATTGGCTCTTGCTGAAGCTCAAACGTGATGCATAACTCAAGAAAAAACCTCATTGGTTCTTGCAGAAGCTCAAACGTGATGCGTAACACAAGAATGAACCTCATTGGTTCTTGCTGAAGCTCAATCGTGATGTGTAACACGAGAATGAACCTCATTGGTTCTTGCTGAAGCTCAATCATGATGTGTAACACGAGAATGAACCTCATTGGTTCTTGCTGAAGCTCAATCGTGATGTGTAACTCAAGAATGAACCTCATTGGTTCTTGCTGAAGCTCAAACGTGATGCATAACTCGAGAACAAACCTCATTGCTTCTTGCTGAAGCTCAAATGTGATGCGTAACTCAAGAATGAACCTCATTGGTTCTTGCTGAAGCTCAATCGTGATGCGTAACTCAAGAATGAACCTCATTGGTTCTTGCTGAAGCTCAAACGTGATGCGTAACTCAAGAATTAACCTCATTGGCTCTTGCTGAAGCTCAAACGTGATGCATAACTCGAGAACAAACCTCATTGGTTCTTGCTGAAGCTCAAATGTGATGCGTAACTCAAGAATGAACCTCATTGGTTCTTGCTGAAGCTCAATCGTGAAGCATAACTCGAGAATGAAGCTCATTGGTTCTTGCAGAAGCTCAAACGTGATGGGTAACACGAGAATGAACCTCATTGGTTCTTGCTGAAGCTCAAATGTGATGTGTAACACGAGAATGAACCTCATTGGTTCTTGCTGAAGCTCAAATGTGATGTGTACACTCTTAGAAGAAAAGGTTCTATATAGAACTTTAAAAGGTTCCATCAGCGCTACATATTTGGAACCCCTAAAAGGTTCTATACACTCTTAAAAAAAGGGTTCCTCTGGGTTCTATATAGAACCCTGGGGTTCCATACTTGGCCAATAGAAACTTTTACCAAAAAAAATGGTTCTATATAGAACCATTTTGGAGTTCCATATATGAAGCGGGGGATGGAACTATTTCTGGTTCTAAATAGAACCATTTCTCCTAGTGTAACTCGAGAATGAACCTCATTGGTTCTTGCAGAAGCTCAAACGTGATGCGTAACACGAGAATGAACCTCATTGGTTCTTGCTGAAGCTCAAACGTGATGCGTAACACGAGAATGAACCTCATTGGTTCTTGCTAAAGCTCAAACGTGATGCGTAACACGAGAATGAACCGCATTGGCAAACATGCTTGAGCTTCCGTTTACCACAACTGAGGTGTGAGTTCATGAATGTTTATACTGTGAATAAAAGCCTAAATTAAATCTGTTGATCTAGTAAAGCAACTGTGTCTCTTCAGAGAAATTGGACTAAACCACTCAATTCATATGGATTAGTTTTTACGATCTCTTTATGAATTTTTTGAAGCATCCAAGTGGTAGTTACGTAACTGTCAATGGAGGGACAGAAATCTTTCAGATTTCATAAAAAATATATTCATTTGTGTTGTGAAGATGAATAAAAGTCTTTCGGGTTTGCAATGACATGAGGGTGAGTAAATAATGACAGAATTGAGATTTTGAGGTGAACTATTTTGTTTAAATCTAAATGGAAAAGTTAATGGACTGTTTAGTTTATGCGATTCGTATTAAAGGACAAGTTCGGTATTTTACAATTAAAGCCCTGTTTTAAGATTGTCCCTGATGAAATAGAATAGTTAAGATTGTTTTTTAGACAGATGCTGCTGTCACGAGAATTTTTGGATTCTGTGTTAGCACCAGACCATTTGGTGAGTTTCACGTCTTTGTAAACTAAAGTTTTATGCGTTTTTATGAATGATTGTTCGAGTGCACCTATGCTTTCATTATAAAGGTGGGGGGGGGGGGGGGTGCTAACACAGAATCCAAAAATTCTCGTGACAGCAGCATCTGTCTAAAAAACAATCTTAACTATTCTATTTCATCAGGGACGATCTTAAAACAGGGCTTTAATTGTAAAATACCGAACTTGTCCTTTAATAAATGTAACAATATTTTCACGTTTTTTTATTCAATTTAATGGAATTTTAAAATACAATTGAAATGTGTAAATCTCAAAAATAGGCTGAAATATTTTTTACACTTTCAAATTACTTTAACTCGAATTTTTTTCATTTTTTAAGGACTTACTTATTAAGCCACCCTGTTACAGAATATCATCCATGTTTCTGAATTCGCTTGTCACTTTCCTCGGTTGACCTTTTAACTCTGTGCGCTCGTGACTCACTTGAGGAAGAACCACTGCAGTGGATCAAACACATCACGTCACCTATAGTGTTGTTTCCCTTCATTTACTCCGCTGAGTGATCACATTGATTTTTGCTCTGTCCTCAATCCATCAGTCCTCATGCTAAAACCACACTGCAAAGTGCAAAGCTCTCAGTATTACTAAATTACATGTGAACTTTCCTTCGCATCGGTAAAGAAAGCTGTGATGCCTGTTTATCGTTTTTAAATTGACATGGTTGAACTATATATTTGGGGACAAAACAAAGGCCCAAAACTAAATGTGATTGTGCGTGTGTGTCTGTGCCTGTGTGTGTGTGGGGATGTATTGCCCATGTTGCAGTTTTTCGGTACTGCAGTCACAGTGGAATGCATAGGCCTGTAACCTGTTTAAATCTATAAACACTCCCGTCTACACACAAAGAGACGGAGCACAAAGCACACACTTGGTTTGATAGACACTTACATGCACCATTAGTCTGATTCTGAGCACTTCATTTCCACAATCATTTGAGGAGTATCCACTTACAGGGTATCATTGTGATTAACCCTTTTACACCATCATGCTTCTGGGTGTGTCTTTTCGATCAGGGTCACTTTCCTGAGGTAATTTTCTACACACAATGAAGTAATCCTGAAGACCTTGATTAGCTGATTTAGATGTTTAATTATGGATGAAACTAAACCTTTACAATTCAGAATGGCATTATTTTACAACAGACACGAATTGTGCACACAATATGGGAAACACAGAATGCATTTTGTGATGATGTCATAGCAATGGTTGTTATGGTAACCTAACCCGGGTCACAAAACTAATGCTGATATCATATGTCTGGCGAAGAATCAGATACGCACACAAACATGTTTACTCCACCATACAAATGGCTTCTGGTGTTATTGTGTAAAAATGTATTAGAATGAACCAAATGTTTTGCATTTTACAGTGAAAAAACTTTGAATCATTTTTCCAAATCCCAAGTCCCTATAAAGGGAGGATGTCAGAATTATAACTGTCCTTTTCTTCATAAAATATAGAAATTATAGAAATTAAGAAAGTATAGAAATTAAGACTTGAAGTTTGATGCTCAAAGCTGAGAGAAAAAAGATTAGTAGCTGTGGGCTATATGAAATTATATTGTACAAAAAGTGAAAACTTTGAAAGCAGATTACTGATTATTCCACACAGGAGTGCTATTAACAATAAGAAGTGAATAATAATGTGATTGCTGGCTGAAAATGATGTGGAAAAGATGTAATTTATGGTAATTAAAAGGTAAATCGTTGAAAGGTCAGAGGTGAGAGTGGATGAGCTCATTAAGAGCAGCAGAAACACTGATTTTCAAAGACGACCACATTTTATAAGCGCTCGGGTCACCTGGATACAGCAAACTTACGAAACTGTGCCCTCAAAATAACATAAATCTGATCTCTAAGGCAAATAAATGTATGCCGTCGAGGGACTGTATGAAAGAAGCTGTAAATGTTTCGCCTAAATCTGGATCTGTTCCTGGGGGAATCCCTGTCTTCTACATCTCACTTTCTGCCGGAAGAAATAAATTGCGCTGCCGTGGAAGACGCGCGTTTGTTCTGAACTGAGAGAGAGAGAGTGAGTGAGAGAGTGAGAGAGAGAGCGAGAGAGAGAGAGAGAGAGAGAGAGAGAGAGAGAGAGAGAGAGAGAGAGAGAGAGAGAGAGAGAGAGAGAGAGAGAGAGAGAGAGAGAGAGAGAGAAGCGCGCGCACAGGAGTTCTCCTCGCGACACAGAGCGCGTCACGCGTCCAGTAGAAACTTCAAGCTCGAGACTCGAGTGTGCCAAGACGCGCGCTGCACTGACCCTCGCGCTTCTCACTCAAAGGAGTATTCTCATACAAGGAGTTCCTTAAACCTGATGTAACTGAGAGTTTTATGCATCGTTCTTGTTTTTCTGGATCCTTTCATGAAGAAGGGACGTGATGGGACTAATTTTATGTGGGATTGGGAGCCGCAGTTGAGAGCATGAGCCAGAACGTGCTGTCATTTCACACACGGTAAGAAACTACACTGTTCTCAATGCGCGGTAAAACTGGCAGCTGTGTTTGCCTGAACTTTACCGCATAAAATGCAGTGACGATGTTACGGGATGGCGTTTTTTTGTGATTTTGGTATATTTTACAGTCGTTGAATGATATAATGCTAGTTTAACAAACTATTTGAGCTTTTAAATCGGGTTTCTATTGGAAAATGTGTTGATAATAACAATAGAAGGCCACATAATGACTTGGGATATTGCAACTGATGTGATCAATGATAACATAAACATATATTGTTACTCAAAATAGCGACAGTGTAACAAATATTAAACTAAAATAATTATAAACATACTGAATAACATCAACTGCAACATAAAAACTGCAATGGGCATAATAATGAGCCTAAATAAATAATATAAACAAATGTCATGATTCGCATGGCATTCTGGGAATTTCCCTGGTTATTCATACTTTTCAGTAAAAAGCGTATTGTCTTGGTAAATGTAGAACTTGTAAAATCTTTTTTTGTAAAAATTTTATAGTTTTTACAAAAATTTCATATATGATAATAACTTATTAGATTTTTATTGTAGCCTTTTCACAATATTGACAGTAAAATAACATGTATTGTTTTGCTATGGTTAGATAAGGTATAGTTTAATGGAGCATTTTTACTTTTCAAAATGACATACTTTTACAATGTACGATTCGTTAAACTTTATGATTGATGCTAGAAAACAGGAAATAAAATAAATAATTTAGGTCTCTGAAATCAGTTCTTTTTTACTTTGTTTTTTTTATTCAGAAAAGAAATATATTTTTTTATCGACAGTTACTACTGTAGTATAATGTTTAAAAATTAATTAATAAATACATCTAAGCATGTTTTCGTATTTATAGACACCCTGACCATTTCTTTATTTGTCATTGAAAGGCTTTAAAAAAAAATGTTTCATGAAATATAACAAAACAACTTTAAAGCAAAATGATATCTAAAGTGCAACTAACAGTAAAATGTGTGGAATTTTTATTCCTCACACAGCATTTGGTCTTCATTCTAAAGTTCTACAATTTACAGTTTGGTTACATTATAAGGCATGGAAAGTAATAATGATAATCCTGACAACAGGGTTGCTGGCACAACACGTTTTGCTTGGACATCTAAAAATCCCACTGCAGGGAAAAGACGTCAGTTTTGGCTCTATAGTGATGGCCTTAATGGAAATGAAAAGAGAGCGTGATTGATGTTCCTATGGCTTACCTTTTGATTAAAGGAACTTGCTAAATGTTGATCTTTATGCTGGCATTTTTAAAATGTTGGGGTTTTGAGCATCCCTTTGGAACACAAAGTCAGGTGGGTTTAGAACTACATAAGGGCGAGCAAGGGAATTTTTAGATGGACTAACCCTATTCATATGCAGAGAAAGTGAAAGGCATAATGTGTTTAAGTAAATTTTCTTAGGATGGAGGACTGGTATATGAGTGACGTTCCCATCAGCAGGGTCACGTTGCTGCCCACTATTCTATCATCATGACCACCGGTGAGGACACAGAACCAACCCTGTGGCCGGATCGGACCAAAGCAGCTCAGGCTGAAGGCCCAGGCCTCGAGGAGGCTGAGGACCTGCCCGGTGGCCTTACTGGAAGTGGCGAAACATCTTGGAAGTCCACTGGCAGCATGGCAGAGGTGAAGGAGAATGTGCAGCTTCCATATCCGACCCTTGCACCGGTGGTGTTCTTCTGGCTCCATCAGAGCACTCGACCCCGCAGCTGGTGCCTTGCACTTGTGTGCAGCCCATATCCTTTCTTTGTGTGCACTCTTGCTTATTCTCCATTTAGGATGGTTTATTGACATGGCAAAATGTATGCAGTATTGGTATACTTATCATTAAAATACCTGCGTGCGAAACTTTATCATCAATATTTAATCAATAATACTTAATCAATATTCTGCAAATAGACGTTACCATAAATAACACATAAAGTATAATAAAAACATTAGTTGAATTAAATTAATAAAATAATGCGAATAATAAAGTAAAAAAAAAAATCACTGCCTCTCGTTACAACAAAAGTCATTTTCAGTTTTTAGATCGGTTAGAAAAATGCCCTGGGACTAATCAAATTCACTACTGACTCAATAATATATACTATATATTAATCGTCCATATATATATATATATATATATATATATATATATATATATATATATAGTCAAAATTTGTGCAAATAGGGTATACAATAAATAACAAATAAATGAATAGAAAATACTGCCATTTTTATACATTTTAAATGTATTAATTAATCAAATAAATTAATAAAAAATTAATAAAATAAAATAATTACTACCCCTTATTACAACAAAAGTATTTTTTGGTGTCAGATTAGCTAGAAAAATCCCTCATATTAATTATATATTTATATATTAATCATCAATGTAGTCAGAAATTGTGCAAATAAGGTATACAATAAATAACAAATAAAGTACCATTTAAATTCTGCAAAGTTTATACATTTTTATTTGATTTATAAATTAAATTAGTAAAATAATACAACATAGATAATTACTACCCCTGATTACAACAAAAGTAATTTTCAATTTCAGATTAGCTAAAAAAAAAGTCCTGGAAATACTCATATTGACTATATATTAACTCAATATTATCTACTATATATTTATCATCATCAATATAAAAAATAGAGTCTATCAAAAATATATACCATCATAAAAATGCTGCAAATTCTTTAATGTATATATTAATTAAATAGAAAATGAAAATATAATATAGAATAGAAAAAAAGAGTCATTTTTAGTTTCTGACTAGTTAGAAAAGCCATTTCCAGTTTCAGATTAGGTAGAAAAAGCTCCTTAAAGCAATAAGCTTATTGTTTGTTTGTATAGTGTACAATAATTAAACACTGGCAATTAGACTTACTGTGCTGTTAGTACACCTCTCCCTCTCACTCTTTTTCTAGGCGGAGAACTGCTTTTGTTTCTGTCTCACTAATTCATTGTTGTCCCTCTCAGTTGATGATGTTCGCCATGGCCATGAGCCAGCCTTGTGCTGATGAAAAATTGCTGCATGCAGTGTGGTTTGTCCATACCGTTCACTTGCTTCTCCCCTTTCTGCAATGAAAAAAATCATCCGAATTTTCATATATTGCATTTTCTTAAGTTCTAAGAGGGAAGGCGGCCTGCATGCGAAGCAAAAATTACGAGATAATTCTCTATGTTGCGTCATAAATTCCACCGAGGGAGCTTTTCTGTTGCATAAAGTTATGAGACACATAAATGATATTCATAATTTAAGACTCTGTATCTCACAAGGATTACGTCGGAAATTACCGAAGTGTTGTCAAACTGTCCCTTTAGTGACATTATTGGTCTCGCAGAAGAGAAACAAAGCAATTTGACCGTGTTATGTAACCACTGGTCTTTCCAGAGAGTGAGTACGTTTACCGAGTATTTCTGTCTCATGTCTCCTTTCATGCACTTTGATGTTAACCATGAGACATGAGGGGATGATTGTGTGTGATTGTGCACTTCCTAGGTTGTGAACGTGAAGCATCTGTCGATTTATTATTTTTGAAGGATCATCAGAGCTGAGGATGTGTGTGTGTGAAAATGTTGTAAGAGAATGCACAGATAGTATATACACTCACCTAAAGGATTATTAGGAACACCTGTTCAATTTTTCAGTAATGCAATTATCTAATCAACCAATCACATGGCAGTTGCTTCAATGCATGTAGGGGTGTGGTCCTGGTCAAGACAATCTCCTGAACTCCAAACTGAATGTCAGAATGGGAAAGAAAGGCGATTTAAGCAATTTTGAGCGTGGCATGGTTGTTGGTGCCAGACGGGCCGGTCTGAGTATTTCACAATCTGATCTCAGTTACTGGGATTTTCATGCACAACCATTTCTAGGGTTTACAAAGAATGGTGTGAAAAGGGAAAAACATCCAGTGTGCGGCAGTCCTGTGAAAATGCCTTGTTGATGCTGGAGGTCAGAGGAGAATGGGCCGACTGATTCAAGCTGATAGAAGAGCAACTTTGACTGAAATAACCACTCGTTACAACCGAGGTATGCAGCAAAGCATTTGTGAAGCCACAACACGCACAACCTTGAGGCGGATGGGCTACAACAGCAGAAGACCCCACCGGGTGACACTCATCTCCACTACAAATAGGAAAAAGAGGCTTCAATTTGCAAGAGCTCACCAAAATTGGACAGTTGAAGACTGGAAAAATGTTGCCTGGTCTGATGAGTCTCGATTTCTGTTGAGACGTTCAGATGGTAGAGTCAGAATTTGGTGTAAACAGAATGAGAACATGGATCCATCATGCCTTGTTACCACTATGCAGGCTGGTGGTGGTGGTGTAATGGTGTGGGGGATGTTTTCTTGGCACACTTTAGGCCCCTTAGTGCCAATTGGGCATCGTTTAAATGCTACGGCCTACCTGAGCATTGTTTCTGACCATGTCCATCCCTTATTGGCCACCATGTACTCATCCTCTGATGGCGATGGCTACTTCCAGCAGGATAATGCACCATGTCACAAAGCTTGAATCATTTAAAATTGGTTTCTTGAACATGACAATGAGTTCACTGTACTAAAATGACCCCACAGTCACCAGATCTCAACCCAATAGAGCATCTTTGGGATGTGGTGGAACGGGAGCTTCGCGCCCTAGATGTGCATCTCACAAATCTCCATCAACTGCAAGATGCTATCCAATCAATATGGACCAACATTTCTAAAGTATGCTTTCAGCACCTTGTTGAATCAATGCCACGTAGAATTAAGGCAGAAAGGGGGTCAAAGTATTAGTATGGTGTTCCTAATAATCCTTTAGGTGAGTGTTTATTTATATTTAGGGATATTCTGAATGAAAGTAATGGTTGTCAGGGTATTGTTATGCAGTTTTTGTTGGGATTAGTATGATGCTATGTGGTTGCTAGGCTGTTCTGAGTGGTTGCTAGGTGATTATTTATTGAGCTAATATCAAACAGGTCTCTATGGCTTTTGTTCACACTAATCCAATCTTTAGGATTGACTGTCCACACTTTCATTTTTAAAGGGATGAGATGTGTTTGTTTAGACAGTGAAGTCAATAGCTATTGTTTACTATATTAATAAACAAAAGCCTTGACACGATAGAGACTTTCTCATACAGTACAACAGCATGGATGAGCTATCAATGTGTAAACCTATACATTTCTTCTCATCTCAGTATGTGAAATGCTGGCTCTTTCACTATTTAGTCGAATCAGTCGAATATAAAGTTGAACTTATTAATTTACTCACTCATTTAATTTACTCAGTCATAATGATGGAGCAACGCATATGCTGCCAGAACTGAGACACACTGCTGTCATTCCCAGAAATGAAACATGTTTTTACTTAATAATATTAAAGTCATCACCACAATTTCCCGGGAGGTAACATTCAAGATACTGTTCATTTTCTCACACAAACCGCTCGTTTTGTGTCTTAGGCCATCAATGTGCACTTACATTTACGAGTCATTAAATCATGTTTAATTTGGACTTCTCTGAGCATGCTCTTTGAGGTGGTGACCATAGACCTCCATTATATGACTGACAGACAAGAACGGTTTGACTTAAAAATATCAAAATTGAAACTAATGCGGAAACAAAGACACCTACATCATGGATGCGCTTGATGTAAGCTAAAACATGGCAAAAATTAATTTCAAAGTGAACCATCTCTTTAGTCTCTAGATGCAATGCATATCAGAGTGTGAACTTGAGGTGTTAGATTTGACAGGTTCTCATTTATTTATCCTATTTGTGGGGGTTATATGTGTTAATTGAAACCTGGATGCATATGTGTTTTGTTTTTTTAATTTAAAGGACAGTCCCTAGTGAAGTCTATACCTAATGTGAAATAACAAGCCAGAGCTCGCCAATACCTGTGTGTATATGTGTGACTATGTCCATGAGGATAGCATTGAGACATTGAGAAAGTAAGGGCATGTCAGAAGATGACATTATGTTCTAGAGAGATATGACAGCATTTGTATCTCAAGTGTACATATATATATATATTTAAATATCTACACACAGACCCAGTCCCCAAGGAAACTCTTAATGACACTGGTGCAAAAACTTAGCTGATTGGTGATCTCCATGGCTACTGTCACTAATGAATCTCTGGGGTTACAGATGATTGTCATTGCTGTCAGGGTAACCATACTGGTTTCCAAGACAACGGGAGTCACTGATGTACAGTAACTAAGCGCAGAGTTCATCCACCTTACACCGAGAGGGAGAGGAAGTAATGAAGTCAAAAAAGAAAACTGACTAAGAATGTGAAAAAAAATGTCTGTGACTGTGTCAAGACAATTGTGAACGGTTTTTGGATTATTTAATATAAATATACAAATTATATAAAAGTTTGATTTCTATTGACCATTCAATTTATTCAATTTTATTTATTATTGGATAGCCCGTCTATCATTTTAAATTAGTTAATGCAATTAAGTGGGTAGCTTTATATGCTAATTTCTGTTCAAGCTTGGCTCTGCAAAGCAAAAGAGAGCCACCAAATTATGTTTTAATTAGTCTTTTTTTTTCTTATTTAGCATTAAATTTGACGTATAACATAAAAGCAGACCGCTCTCATTAAACAAGAGAGAAATTACAGACAGAAACCGTTATTTCTCAAGAGTAAATGCAAAGATAAATGAGACATTTATTAATATGCGTTTATGGGATGATTCTATTGTCTTCTGTATAGGAATTTTTTATGAGAATGAAAAGTTGTAAGGCAGAACATGTTCTGTAATTATTGTTCGAAATAGTACAGAAACTAATTGAAAAAAATTAATATACTGCATAGTCTTCACCATATCATTTAAATATAAATGCATTCTTATTAAAGCTAAAAAAAAAAATATATTCAGTCACATACTGTAAGTTATTTTCTCTTTTGTTTGATTAAGGTTAGTGACTCGCTAATGGCTGCCGACCCAATGCACGAATAAGTTTTTTTTTTTTTTTACTGATATGAGCATTTGACATAATTGTGTGTGTATTCACGCTTGGCTTTCTGTGCGCGTACACCAAATTTAGTTATTTTTCACAGTTTATTATTGTGCATAACTCTTTTTATGTTTTAATTTGACTTAACTTAGTGTTCAGGTCAAACCTACACAAATAAAACTGTCTTAAAAGAGAATAGAGCATTGAATGCAGTGTATCACATGGCACATGATGCACCAATAGATTGAAGTGTCTGGAATCGTACGTTTTTTTTTTTGTTTGTTTATTGAAAAAACATTCTTCTAAAGTGTGTCTCTTGACAGATTTGTGCTGTTCGGTGATGTAACACCCTTGTCAGCAAGCATCAGTCCAGCCCGAACACTCCCAGACTGGAGACGGGGGCTATTGATGAGTGTGTATTTTTATGCGGTATTTATGTTTACAATCTGACAGTCTCTGCAGCCAGTGTACTTTTTAAGATATAAATCACTGAATACATGCAGACAAAATCACAGGGAAAAGCAGGATGTACTCGTGCACTTCACAACACGCACAAGGTTTAACTTCTTTTGTCAGCAGCAAGGGGATGTTGCTAAGGTAACGTCACCATGGGTATGCCCTGTTTGAGTATCGTGTCAGTACCTTGCCACACTCACACAAGAGCGCAAACACTGACCCAGCGAGAGCCGCGGACAGTGAGGCTGAATATGAAGCCCTAGGCGACTTTAGCTGCATGCTGCCACTCACACTCCTAAATAAATAAAGACATAAAACAAGCTCTTGTTAATATGGAACAAAAGGCTTTCTACTGTGGGACACTGGTGTGTAATATGCACTTGGACACCCAAAAAAAAGGAGTACTTTCTCAGTTTTTTTTTTTTTTTTGTGTGTACTATTTACATCAGGATATTACAGTATAATGGCAATGTGTCGTTAGTAGAGTCTTAAAGCATTCATTACCTGATTCACTTTCTGAGATTGTGGTTACAACAAGAGATTAATTAATCCGCCGATATGCCAGGTCCCAAATCTACCATCAGCGTGGTAAATTATTAATGGACATTTTCTGTTTACAAGTACAAAATTATGTCATTAAATTCAAGTTTGCACTGCCTGATAGGTCCTTAACTCAATCTACTTGCAATCACATCGTCTCCATAGGGAACAGCTGATTGGTTTCTGCTGAATCAGTAGCCAAGTAAGCTGCTCAACTTTCAAATACTTGGTTAGTAGGGCTTGGAATTGAGATACTTTTTAGGGACCAAACGAATTGCCTCGTCTTGTCTTGTCTTTCAATACCACATTTTGATACATATGGGGGTAATCTCAACATCAGTGAGCCAATATGCTTGCAGCACGATTGGCTGTGGCGAGGCATCAAGGAAAAACACTAGTTTACGCCGGTTATGCCCAGGGATGTGTCTCACTTGACTACTTTTGCCAGTGCTTTGCTGCAAGCTTTATGTGTGTGCTTGAGCGTGAGGTATATATTCCACTCCCCAGTGTCATATAGTCTTTGAGTCTGTTAAAAAAGGAACTGTACGCATAATTCATACGTATCAACCGTTTAACAAAGCAATAGTGACTAAAAACATTTTTACTCGCATAAATGTGTTCTGGTTCCTTTCGGATCCAATATAGAAGGCACAGTTGTTGTTTTTTATTTCTGCAAATCCAATGCAACTACACTCTTAGAAGAAAAGGTTCTATCAGCGCTATGTATTTGGAACCCCTAAAATGTTCTATACAGAGCCCTTTTTAAGGGTTCAATAATAAGAACCTTTAAAATATTTCATATTATTGACAAACATCAAGACCCAAAAATCTATTCAGGAATGCATGTGAATGATCACAAAATTCAAGATATGGGGGTTAGAAAATGTGTATATTTATATAATTTTTGTAGTTAATCAATATCTCATGAAGAATTTCATTTCAGTTTTTTTCTCCTCCAAAAATCAGCATGATTAAAATGTGATATTAAAGGAGTAGTTCACTTTACAAAAAACTTTTGCTGATAATTTACTCACCCCCATGTCATCCAAGATGTCCATGTCTTTCTTTCTTCAGTCTAAAAGAAATGTTTGATGAAAACATTCCAGGATTTTTCTCCATATAATGCACTTCAGTGGGAACCAAACGGTTCAAGGTCTAAAAGACAGTTTCAGTGCAAAACTTAAACTTTGTTATTTATTTATGAAATGAGCGATCGTTTCGCTTGATAAGACCCTTATTCATCGTCTGGAATCGTTTAAAGCCCTTTGAACAGTTTGCAGTTTGTACTGAAAGTGTCGTTTGGTTCCCACTGAAGTGCATTATTTGGAGAAAAATGCTGGAATGTTTTCATCAAAAACCTTAATTTCTTTTCGACCGAAGAACGAAAAGACATGGACATCTTGGATGACATTGGGGTGAGTAAATTATCAGCAAAAGTTTTTTTTTCAAAAGTGAACTACTCCTTTAAGTTGCTACAACAGTTCAATAAACAATAATTTAATTACGACTACAAAATGTTGCAGAATAATGTAATATATGAATGAATAATAGCCTATAAAGAACCTGTGCCAAAAAGGTTCTTTCTTGTCATTATAGAACCTTTTTAGCATAAAAGGTTCTTTGGAGTTGAGTAAAGAACCTTATACTTCATATATAGAACTCTGCAATGAACCCTTTTTTCTAAGAGTGTGTGTTTTCCCACAACCTAGCACTGCACCACATTTTACACTCTTCAAATGCATGTTTATCACTTAGTTGCTCGATCCAGTGTTAGCGTCACGTCTGTTATTTACCTACTACTACTTGTCATGCTTAAATCAGTGGGCGTGGCTACTGAACTTAAGGGTTTGTGATGTCACCAACCCGCGAAGAAGCTTGTTGTAGTCCCTACCAGCTGTTTGTTGTAGTCCTTAAAAATCGAAAATATCTCTATTTGCATTGAACTTTGAGTGTCGTAACTTTGCAGATGTTGTTTATGCTGAAACAGCAACATTCCACACTAACTACAGTAAAAAAAAAAAGAGTGAAATCGTGATCAAGGACTCATTGTGGAACCCTTGTACAAAAACATTGTATGGAATGGATAATTCAATTCAAGCAATCAGATGGTGCAATGAACAATGAAATAAACTTGTGTAGGTTTTTTACTTTTTTCCCTCAGAAATGGCTAGTCAATTTCACATATGATTACAAATAAGTGGCATTTTATTAAATGTTGAGTGTAAACGAACGTATATAAAATGTTGAATTAGAAAGACTGAAATGGTTATTTCATTTTAAAATGTATTCCAATCATCTTTGTTGAGAGGGAAAAATCAAGAGGGATTAGAGCAAATCAGACCCATTTAATGATAGACAAATAAAATAATTGATTTCAGAGGACAAACGTTTTTGGAACTGCATGATGACAGTAGAAAATGGCGTTTTGTTTTTTTGTTTTTCTGGTGTACCATCCCTTTAGTAATGGTAGAAGCAAAGGTGGATGCACCAAAAACAGTTTTTCTACTAAAAGCTAGAGAGATCCCAAGTGACCAGCCCATAATCACTAACCCATGTACCAAGCGTGTAGCCTCCAAGGGTTCATCTCTGTTGGTGATGCCGGTGAGAGTGCTGACAGATTCCTGTGTGGCGAGATCGGTGTATCTCTACATCTGTGTGTGTGTGTGTGTGTGCGGGTGGGTGGACATAAGAAGTTAATCAGGAAGAAGCAGGGGGTTTGCGCTATATTACAACACTATATGTGGACTCTCTTCGGGATCAACCCTTCCTTGGAAAGCACCTGGTTGCCAGGCAACAAATGAGCTAAGACCCCACTCTATACCCAGAGCCTCCGACACATTTGATTGGCTGACTCAGCGTTTTGGAGGAGGGCTTACTGTGGACTGTTTATCATGGAGAATAGCTTGATATCATATTATTGCCGTTGTTTACTTTGAATGCTTATAACATTTCATTGGCAATTCATAACAAAACATGCAGGGTTTGTTATTGGCCAAATCTGTGTAGTTGGCGGGGGCACGTTAGGCTTCATTTCCCTGCGTTCTGCCTCTATCACCTTGCGTTTCATCAATCACCTCTAAAGAACCACAACACACTGCCGGCACGGTTCCCGTCTCCCTCCACTCGCTCTGTCCATGTATTCTCCATGCCTTTCTGTTCATCTTTGTCTCTAGGGCTCAGCCTAAAGCGTCATCACAAGGTGTTGTGGGCTTAATGCTTTATAGAGAGGTTTTAATCTAATAGCTGATGCGTTAGTCCAATTAGGATAGCTGCAGTTTAATGGAATGATGTCTGATAATTACAGACTTCAGCTATTTCGCCATTAAGCCTGAAATATTAGTTTTATGCTAAATTAGAGTAAATTGATTGCGTAATTGTTTTTGTCCGCATGTGTGCTGATGAGTTTGAGTTGTAGTGTGTGTGTGTGTGTGTGTGTTCATGGATTTTAAGTGATGCTGCAAAAGCATTATGGCAGAAAAACTGCAGCTCATTGAAAACTGAATGGGCGGAAGCAGTTTTTAATGTCTCGAATGCTTTCTCGGCGTCTTACAGTAAAGTACATTTTAATTGGGGAAAATGTATTTAGTAGGGTTAAGTCAATGATTAAAAGTGTGTATCTAAGTACATGCTACGTTAACGCTTTACTTGGAGGGGTGTGCATAAGACTGACATGACACCTTCATAACCATGCCATGACATATGTCTTGAATATGAAGTAGGGTTGTTTATTAGGTGTCTTTCGCTCAATAATGACATTTTGAATGCAAATGTCCATTATAGTTTATTTCTTTTGCAAAGAAACACTCCATAATTAAGATAATATAAGACATATATTATTGAGGCGGACTTTCATTCAAGCTTGAATTGCTCTGATGGTTGGAAAAGCCCTTGTTTATTTCCTTGTGTACACAATCTGCCAGATCTCTTTCTGCGACTATTCATCGCTCTATTTCCTCCCCCCTCTCTTTCACTCTCTAGTTCTCTCCTTCTTTTCCCTCTGCCTTGTTCAAATTGATCACTCTCTCCAGTTTCTCGACCTGTCACGGATCAATAACTCCACACTCCTCTGCTTTGCTTTGTCTGACCACATTAGACAGACCGCTGCTGAATCTCCAGTGCCCAGTTGAGCCTTTGCACTCTGTCATTTTGGCTAATTGCGATTAACTGTCAATTTATCATAATTTCACCGGTTGGAATTTCCTATTTTGAGTATGTGGTGATTATAGACGATATTAGAGTTATTGTTATTGTGCATCTGTAATGTCAAAGATGACCATTAATTATCTTTCATGTGATCTACAACCATGTTCTCTTCAATACATAAAAAACACCTAATGATTTATTATAATGATCACACAATAAACATTCACAGATGTTTTTAAAAACGATTTATCACGCACATTATGTTAGTACCAGACGATATTTAATTGAGAATGTTTGGTTCCCATATTTTTGCATTTACATTGCATTTATGCAAGGGATAATGTACATCCAAGCCGGTTGTCAGCGCAAAAAAATAAAGCCTGACAGGGTGATCAGGACCCTGATGTGAAGTGTACTTGAATTAGGTCTTTAAATGAGAAGCTTCTGGAAAGTTCAAACTAGACATACATTAAAAAGGAGTTGTTCACTTTTAAAAAAAACTTTTGCTGATAATTTACTCACCCCCATGTCATCCAAGATGTCATTCTTTCTTCAGTCGAAAAGAAATTAAGGTTTCTGATGAAAACATTCCAGGATTTTTCTCCATATAATGGACTTCAATGGGAACCAAACGGTTTAAGGTCCAAAAGACAGTTTCAGTGCAAACTACAAACTTTTCAAGGGGCTTTAAACGATTCCAGACGATGCACAAGGGTCTTATCAAGCGAAACGATCGCTCATTTAAAAAAAAAAAAAAACAATGTTTAAGTTTTATAAGCTCAAATGTTAGCCTTGCGTTGCTCTGTGATGCGCGTTCGTGACTCTCCTGTTTCGAACGAACGAAATGAACGAATTGACTCGGAAAAAAGATTCGTTCATTTTGATGAACGAGTTCGAACAGGTG
Source organism: Pimephales promelas (assembly GCF_016745375.1). The sequence goes on from NW_024121532.1 coordinate 5,269,309, forward strand.
AGTCACAAAAGCGCATGCTATCTTATAATCCATTACAGTGCACAAAGCAATCATTGCAAAAAGGCGGCAGCTGTGTTTGTATGAAACAAGAGAAAGAGTCTGTGATACCCGGGGATGTTTTTATATTTTATATATTTTTTATATTTTATTATATTTTATATTTATGTTATAAGTTTTTATATATATATATATTATATATTTTTTTTATCCCACGTGTTTGTAGCTGCAGCTGTGGTAACTAGAGCAGAGCTGGCAACCCGAATGCTGCAACACTACTGACTTCGTGATTGGTAGATCGGTGGAGGGTGGAGCATCAGACCAAAACACAACATGACAGTATAGGGCTGCAACTTCACTTTTTAAATGACAATATCCTGGCCGGACTGCTATTGTCAGTGATAAGTATTTGAAATGAACATGATTTCTTAATGTCAAGTGACATATCAGGGCCGTTTTATGATTATTTGAAATACATTTCTTACATGCAGCTCCTTTAAAGGGATACTCCACTTTTTTTGGAAATAGGCTCATTTTACCATTCCCCCAGAGTTAAACAGTTGAGTTTTACCGTTTTCGAATCTATTCAGCAGATTTTCTGATATTTAGAAGAATATCAGTAACCAGATAGGTATGGTCTGGTCTGGTCTCATTGACTTCCATAGTATTTTTTTTTCCTACTATGGAAGTCAATGAGACCAGAAACCGTCTGGTTACTGATATTCTTCTAAATATCAGAAAATCGTCTGAATGGATTCAAAAACGGTAAAACAACTGTAACTCTGGGGGAGTTGTAAAATGAGCCTATTTCCAAAAAAAAGTAGAGTATCCCTTTAACATTAACTAGCAATGAGCAATACGCTTGTTACAGTGTTTATTAATCTTTGACCCGCTCAGAGATCCACTCGTTGACGATCACATATTGACCTGATTGGTTACAAGGTATTTTGGGACGTCAGAAACATCAGCGATTTCAAACCCATTTTTGAGATCGTCTTTGAATATTATTATCTGTGCATCGCTAAAAACAATGAATATGCTGTTTAAATTAAAGAGGAAACGTATTTGGACACTTTCTGGTTGTCTAACGTTACTGGAACATGTAGTTATTGTGGTGGACTGCTCCTGTGGTTAATCTGTGATGGCCCCTTTCTGAACAGGTTTTGCAGATTGTTTTATTGATGCTGCACAATCCATTCAAATTCAAGATTTTGTCCTACGGATGTGTAAAGTGGAGTTCGCTAAAAAAACATTCTAGTGACCCATTTGTAATATGGGGAAAGCTTTTCATAAAACGAGAAAAAGACCAAGAGCAAAGCATTGTACATGGCACAGATTTACCCACACCTCAACACCGTACCAGCCTTCTGAAGCCACATGCTGCGGGACTCCTTTCATTAGCAGGGACTGGGGGATCTTGTTAAATGTGAAGATTAGATCCTGCAAAACACACAGTTTCATTCTGCTAAAACCAGAAGTTTGGAACAAGCTCGGCAAGACACTGATCCCAAACGCAAAGCCAAATTAAATTTGGAACGGTTTAAGAAAGGAAATGCTCTACAAAGTCCCAGTCAAAGCCTGATCTCTGTCCAAATGAGAGTCTGTGACACTAAATTTGCAGATTGCATAATCTTCATCCTATTAACCTGAACAACCTGGAGCCAAGCTGTTTGCCAAAATTACACCTCAACAGTGTGTGAAGAATGGAAGCTTGTCTCCACCATGGAATAAAACATAAAGAAGACAATTGCAATTTTATATTTTAAAATTTTAGAATTTCTTTTAGAATTGAGACTTTATTTCTCACAATTCTGACTTTATTTATCAGATTTACAAGTGTATATCTCACAATTCTGACTTTTTTCTCAGAATTATCCCTTGCAATTGCGAGTTTACATCTCACTATTCTATCTTTTTTTCCCCTGCAATTCCAAGTTTATAACTTGCAAATCTGACTTTTTTTGTCTTGCAGTTCTGTAGCCTGTTTAAAACCAGACCATTCTCAGTTGTAACTGAGTTATTGTCTGGCAAACTGTCCTAGACAAATCATTTCCAGAGGGGCGTCACCAACGGACGTCGCGGGTAGATCTAAAACCAATCAGAGCGATGAAGGAGATGACGTATGCAGAGCGGTGGAGAAACATCTCCGAGTGTTGCTCTTTGCTCGGTTTTTAACAAAAAAAAAAGTTCAAATCGCTTAAAACGGACGCGATAGCTGATTCGAACGAGTGATGTTTGACGGCGACATCTATTGTAATGTAGGCTACAAAATCTGCTTCAAAATCCCAGGGCTGTCGTCATCGTGTAAACCCCGCCCCAACGTTTCTGATTGGTGCCTTGATTTCGACGGATTAGAAATGGGCTTGAATGAGCTCTTTGCCAGATTAACTTTCAGAGCAAATCTAAATTTGCCGGAAGTTGCCTGGTTTTTATACCTCAGAATTCTGAATTTTTTTTTCTCCGAATTATTCCTCACAATTGTGAATTTATATTTCACAACTCTGACTTTTTTCTTGTGATTCTGAATTTACAATTCACAATTCTAACTTTTTTCCTGCCAATCCCAGTTTTTGAGATACAAATATTTGAGATACACAATCCACAATTGTGAGATACAAAGTCTTAAAGGGCTACTCCGCCGTTTTTTCATATTAAACTATGGTATTCCTTTAACTAAGACGAGTTGATACATACCTCTCTCGTCTCAGTGCGTGCACTCAATCGCTCTGGTGCGCAAGACTCTTTGATAGCACTTAAGTTCATTCAATAGGGGCCTAGCAGAGAAGCGACCAAACACCTCCATGTTTTCCCACAGTTACTCGAGCAGTGAAACTCGACCTAGGACGGTGACACAAAATAAAACGTTGCGCTTTTCTAAGCATGTAAAATGGATAACTACATTGTATGGCAGAATACCACAGCAAGTGATATCGCGCAGTAATATCATCACTCGTGAAAAGTCCTCTCCCCCCTCTCACTCTCAGGAGTGATGATATTACAGCGCCGAGTCCATAGATACACATTGTAATTTTCAAGATTTGTTATCACAACATTTTTTTCTTTTGTCAAATCAACTTAAATAATTTATTTAGTTCAGATAACTTATTATTTTGAGTTTCTGATGATTAAATCAATCTCCTTCATTGTATTAACTCACTTTTTCAAGTTCAATCAACTTAAAATTTTAAGGCAACCAGGTTACTTAATTTTTTAAGTTAAACCAACAATATTTTTTTACAGTGTATATATGCGTCGAGTCGAAGTGCTCCCAATCACTTTCTGTGGCATTCTGCCATACAATATACTGTATTTATCCACTTTACACGCTTAGAAAAGCGCAACATTTTATTTTGTGTCACCGTCCTAGGTCGAGTTACTTTACTCGAGTAACTGTATTTAAATAGGGAAAACGTGGAGGTGTTTGGTCGCTTCTCTGCTTGGCCCATATTGAATGAACTGGGCTAGTTAAGTGCTATCAAAGTGTCTCGTGCACCAGAGCGATTGAGTGCACGCACTGAGACGAGAGGGGTATGTAGGCCTATCAACCAATCTTAGTTAAGAGAATAACATAGTTTAAAATGAAAAAACGGTGGAGTATCCCTTTAATTGAAAAAAGTCAAAATTGTGAGAAAATCTGCAACCATTTTTTTCCATGGCGGAAACAAGCTTCCTCAGAGCTCTTAAAATTCTCAACACCAGAAGACACTATACAATAATACAATTAGATTTATAGATTTTTATTTTATTTATATCGTTTTTTATTAAATTTCTACTTATATTTTATGTTTTTTATTACAAAAAAAATCACATTACTGTAAATGAAAAAAGTGCTTTAAAATAGCTTAAGTAAACAAATGAAACCCCAGTGGGTTCTGAAGGGTCTTTTGCAAAGCACAGTGTGTGTTAATGTAACAGCACAATGGCACATCTTAAACCCACTCACACTGAGCTGAGTTTTGCAGTGCAGAGGGTGTCTGCTATAATGACTCGTCTCTCTGCTTCTGAGCCGTCTGATCATTTGATCATATTCACAGCTCATTAGGGCCGCGATGTGTCAGAAACCTGTCCACAGGAACCCACAATTAAAATGTTCTTTACTGCACCGCAAACATGTCAACAGATCACACCATGAATTACTCAATTTTACCAGAGCGTGAAGGGAGAATTAAATCTTTTTGGTTAGCAGAATTTATTTGTTAGCTCAAGTGGTGAAGCCTATAATCCTTAAGTTTGTTCAATTTGAGTTTTGAAGGGGCCTTGTCATCAATGTTTTGTCATGGTTTTTTATTATGTTAAACCGGGTTTCAATCAGTTTAATATGACCACTTTTGATTCTTTTGACTTTGTCACTTAATATTCTTTGAATTCAGGTAGATGTAAACAGGATTCAAAGATTGCGTCAATAAAGTTGTTCATTGAAATTATTTCACGTCAGTAATTTTCATGATCACAAATTTCAGTTATCTGTCAATAACGTCTGTTTTTGGTTTAATTTCATGTTTTCATGTCTTTTATTTTGAAATTAAGTCATGTTTCCTGCTTCCTTCTCATGTGACTCCTTGCCCTCATGTGATCATGTCTTGTGTTTCCCTAATCTTATAGGCTTGTTCGAACCGCGATTCAAAAGCATACGGAGCCGTCTTCTCTCTAATTGTTCTCGCGGTACTTTGATGTCGTTCACCGATCGGCCTGTAGAGCGCAAGTTCAAGTTGAACAAGCTTTATGTGTCTTGTTCTTAATTGTTTTCGGTCATGTGTTTTTCTGTTCTGTTTTGTGATTGGTTCATTGTTTGATTATTCACAGGTGTTCCTTGTTAGTCATTAGTCTTTGTGTATATAAATAGCCTCCATGTTACTGTTGTTTCTTGTTTAGCTTAGCTTAGCTTGTTGTATCTGCTGTTTGGTTCCTGGTTTCATGGGTTAGTCCGTGTGTCCACCAAAGCGTTTTTAGCCAGCTGAAGTTCTGCTAAAGACGCTGTGCTTTGGACGCTTGAGAGTGTTTTGGCAGCGCAGCATTTTTTTCCGTTGAGACGTTTTGTTGCTATGATACAGAATATCTGCAACACAGTTTACTTGTAACTGATTTCGCAGAAAATTTGTTTCATACTAAAAATTTATTTTTCATCCATGTTGATCGGTTAGCTCTGTTGGTTGATGTCGTTGTACAGAAAGAATGTTGTGACAGTTGGTCAGTGTTGTTTAGTCCCGCCCCTCCTCCACTGTGATTGGACAGGTGGGTAAAAAGTGACAGTGATGAGCGCTGCGTTTTTATCCAAAGTTGAACATTTTTCAACTCTCGGCGACCAGTAAAAAACACTGGGCGCTCTGCGCTTCAGCGTGAATAAAACGCTCAGCGCCTCGTTACGCTCATGGCGTTTAAAAAACGTGGCGCTCTGATTGAAAACAATTGAAAACAAACGCCTGGCGCGTGGAAAAACACTTTGGTGGACACACGGCCTTAAAGTCAAGTTTTTTTTTTCTATTAATTTTTATCGCCTATAGAGTGCCGAAGTTATGACACTTTGTAGGACAACTGGGAAGCTAGCGACGCATGAGTTCCCGCGATCTAAAAGCTATGCATTTTCCCCATAGACTTTTGGAAAATCGCAAAAAATAACATCTGTTTTCTACGAAGAGTTGTGACCCTGACACGTTTTGTCTATCAAGATGATCTTTACAAGTTAATACAAAATGTATTAATTTTGAAGACTATATAAAGTAAAAAAAAAAAAACACAAGCAGACACAATAAAGTTAAAAAAACACAAGCTGGTTATAACTAGTGTGTTTTATGTCATAGATCAAAATGTGCAAATATTTCGAGGCTTTGTTCACCACAGGCCTTATTTCAGGTGATTTAGCAAAAACCCATTCAAAAAACCAATAGACTTTAGACGAGGGAACCAGAAGTGCTAAAATGCTAACTCACTTCCGCGTTTTGGCTTACAAAGTGACAAGCGAAGTCAAGCGAAGTCTTTGTTTTGTTTTTGTATCGGTTCACGTTAGATTGAAATAAACTTCACATGGGCACAAAATTACAGTTTTTATATCACGTGTCGCCCTTAAATAAACTGAAGGTCTTATTTCTCTCTTTTGGATTTTGGGGTGAAATCTGAACCAGACAGTTTCTTGACTGGTTTCTTGAGATCCACCCATGTGTGCTAGAAGTACACCTTACGTAAGAATACCTATGAATACTAATGAGATGAGCAGGAAAGCTAGAGCAGGTTTAGCCTAGATGGTACATTGAGTTCTATTATATCAAAAGATCAAGGAAAATCATGATTTGACCACTTTGATCAGATAAAGTGGTGTGTGTGTGTCAGGGTGTTTTAGTCGAACTATCTGCATCTATATGTAAAGTTAAACGCTTAATAGTCTCCACATGGATGGACTGTGTGCTGGAAAAGCCCTGCTTTTTGGCCAAAGTTACAAAATTAAATTTCATTGATGAAGTGGCGTTTGAATAAAAAGATGAGGATGATGGATGTACAGGAGTGGGGAGAGAGAGGAAAGGAGAGTTTCCATAGCGATGTCCTTGCGGAGGGTTCCAAGTTGGAATGAATGGCAGACATTCAGTCATTCATCAGTCATTCTCTTTATGAAGAGAGGCACTCTGTCTTATTAAATACTAACAGTCTTCCCTCCTTCCCTCCTCCTTGTCCAGCTCACACTCACTCACCTGCAGTCAGTCACGCTCTCCATATGCTAACATACAGCATCATTAGTCATAGTCATACAGGTTACAGCACATCCTGAGGTTCAGTGTCAGGGTGAACGGACTGTGCTGGTGATGTTGAAATTATGCGTCACAGAATGTCCTGTGAGTGTGTGTGTGTCTGCCCAGAGGAAAAGTTAATGGCTCAGAGGTTGCTCACAATTCAAGTTGAAGTTCAATGTCCCAGTGAAATGTGCAGAAATAATAAGTCATTTGGAGTTTGCCTTTCCTTATTCCGTTTATTGGAGCAATCTGTCATTGCCATTTCTGACTGAACCAATGGCGTGATTTTGGGGCGGGACTACCTTTATGTCTGTTAACCAAAACTATAAAAATGGTTTCCGTTAATTGAAATAAAGCTGAAATAAACTAAAATCTAAATATTATATTATTATTTTTTAACTTAAAGTATTATAAATAGATAAATAAATAAATAAATAAATAGGAATATTAAACAAAAACTAGTAAAAAAATGAAATTAATAAAATTAGTAAAACTTTAAAGTTAAAATGCAAGCTGAAAAATCTAAAAAGTAAAAGCTAATTCAAAATATTAATCAATATAAATAATGTGAATATAACATGTTTGGGAAGCCAGTTTGGAGAGGACTATTATTTTTGCAGGTTTTTTTTTAAATTGTATCTTTATTGGAGTTCTCGGTTATATAGCTTTGTCTCAGATATTTCTCCTTAAATTACTTGGGAGAAATAAAAATAGACACAAATGAGGCAGCTGTTAAAATACAATACACCATAATCTAGCATTGCTGAACGAAAATTGGTTTGTTGAAATTATGTATTTTTTTTTTGTTGGGCTGCATTTCTATTTTAGTCTTTTTTGTTTGTTTGTTTGTTTGTTTTAGTATCTGATATATCAAACTACATTATGAATTCAGTTAATATTAATAACCTTGACTGGGCTGAAGGTTGCCTTATTAATATTCATGAGATAAGCCATCAGTGTGTTGTGACATCACAAATAATTCAAAACTTAATAAAAAATTTAAAAAACTTGTTTTGTGTCACCAAAACAAACAAACGCTTGCATTAGTTAAATTGATCTCTAATTATCTGATCTTTGAGAAATATTTTAGTTCAAATTGAAATCTCTGGTTTACTTTTTGCAAAATCTGATCGAAGACACAAATAAAAGATTAATGGGGAGAAACTTTTTCTTGGGAGAAACTTACTCTTAGCATATTTGAACTGATTGAAAATTGATTTTTCTTTCCTGTGTATATGTTTTGTAACATTATAGTTATATAAATGAACAACATGTACTGTAATTGTGTTGTGGAACACCCATAATTGCACATTGACATTATTACTGCTACCATAATTAATTACAATAATGTGTGTAACTGCCTTTAATCCTCCATTCTAATGCTTCCTTTAAAGGTTCGTTCTGGTTGCTACATACCAACTATGAAACAAATGCGTGCAGTTGCTCCTATTATAAATATTATTGTTCCATTTTACAATTGGGCTTGGCAGACGGTACAGTCGTGGCAAGTAGGACTTTCTGATGTTGATGTTAAGTTAGACAATTGCCGTGAGTGACATTCATCATTCTGCCTGTCAAATATCTAATGTCTAAAGCTCTTGTGTCACTCCTGCATGAATATTTTCTGGGGAATATTGCATTTCGGAGATGTTGCCTGCGGATGCTTTGGTGCACTGTTTTTTGATCAACTTTGAACTTTTGTTGCATTTTTTTGCTCAACCAGCGGTTGAACTCACATAGGTTATTTGCGGACATGGCATCTTAGCAATGACACCTTTGAATTTGCAGTCCTTGAGTGTCGTCCTTACTCTGTCCTCACTAATGTCACCCACTAAGCCCACAGTACACCGATTGAAGGGAAATTAGCCGAAGCTCTCCTGCATTTTAATGTTCAAATGAAGTACTGAATTAGCAAGCAACACTCTGTCAGAACAGGCTGTAACTGTTTTGTGCAGAGTCAAAAATTAAAATGTCAGCTCTGTGATTTATACAGCGTTCATGAAAGTGACAAAGATAGACTCGAGAACCCGAATTTAAAAGGCTGCTTTTCCTTTGTCTGTAGTGGTTTATCATGGACAGGCCTCAAGAAAAGCCCATCAGACTTTATCAACAGTTTCTCTATACAAACTTGAGACTACATGTCATAGGAAAAAAATGAGCACAACTGCTTCTACAAGTCAACTATGAGATTGAATGGAGAGCAATTTAAGGCTAAAAAGGTTAGTTTACTCAGAAAATAAAGTTCTGTCATCATATCGTTCATCTTTGGAACAAAAATGAAGATATTTGTAACGATATGTGTGAGATTTCTGTCCCTTTATTGAAAGACTGATCACCCAAAACGCTGACGGTTGAAAACATTCTTGGAATCCATAATAATCCATATTGATCCAAGTCTCCTGTAGAGACACAATCACACGATGAACACATTGTAAACAATTGCTGGGGGAAAGAAACGACCAAATTCTGACAGGAACATAGCCTGCTGTTTTTGCTGTAGAAAACAATGCATACTGGGCAATATATACGGTAAGCAACTGCTGTTAACTTACACCCCATTTTCAACAGTAATCTACTGTATTGTAGTGCACAATGCATTGCGGGCTGGTGCAAAATGCTGCTGAATGGGTGTTTCACATGATTTTTGAGTACTAGCTTTCTATCCGCCTGATGGTTTAAGCTGTAATGCTCATTGGTGGGAGAAAAAAATACTCTAATACAAACTGGTCAAATTTTGTTCTTAAACATTATTGATTATTAAACTTTTAAAATAAAATTTAGTCCATTTTTGGTGTTTTTGCTTTTAAATACATGTTCACATTTTTATTAGTATATCATTCGCCTGTCTTTTTACCGTTGTAATTTCCTGTGTGATTTTAATTTCCAACCTATTTTGGGCATCCTTTTTGACAGTGCTGTGTTGCCAAAATGATGAGATGGTCCTTACTGCAGAACACGAAATCTAGGAGGAGGAGTTGGATCCAGATCCAGATGTAACTCGGTAACTCCGAGTGTTTCTCTTTGCCAGTGTTGTGCAAGTTACTTCCAAACTGTAATACATTAGGTATTACTTGTTACTGTTATTTAAAAGTAATTCATTACCTTACAATATTACTGTCTCAGAATTGTAATGCGTTACATTACTCATGTATTACTTTTGAGTTACTTTCACCAAAATAACTACAGAAGTAGAACTTAACTTTGGGGCTGTAACGATATGCAATATGAAACCGAAATCGCGATTCGCCACACGACTCAGATCCACGAACCTACAGAATCGCGACACACCTCTTCCAACTCCCAGCGTTATTCTCCTTACCGTCCAGATCCAATGCTGCCTTATCTTTAAATTAGGCTATTAGTATTATTTGAAGTTAACATTTGAAGTTAACCACAAAACTAGTTGAGGATAAATTATTGAAAATTGGGGAAGTCCAGCATTATGGACATGATGACATTTGCAGTCAAAACTTGAAATAAAAATTCTCAGAAAATACATATATTGAAACATATATACTTCCTTAAAGGACTCCAGGCATTAGACAAATATCAGTCTATGTTTTATTTTTAATATTAGGGAAAAGACACACATTCATGCGTGACAAAAAAATAGGAGGCAAAATATATTTTTTGTAATTCTGTTAATTACACTGCGCAAATCGGATGAGGAAGGGTTGGCTCTCCAGTCTCCATAGAACTTAAAATATTCATTTTATTTTAGTTTTCGTGTTCGCATTTATGAGGAAAAAACAATGTTACAGACGCGACCGCTCTGAACTGGCACTAAAAGACTGCTTTAAAACTTTCACATAGTCTGTTGCCTTTAAGAAGTAAAAGCAGACAATACACTGTAATACAACTGTAATACAAGCCTCATTGAACATGTAACGAGTAAAATATTACTGAAAATTGATTAGTAATGCCTTACACTACTGCGTTACAGCAAAAAGTAATATGTTACTGTAATGTATTACTTTTGTAATGCGTTACTCCCAACACTGCTCTTTGCTCGGTTTTTAACAAAAAGGAAACGTTCAAATCGCTTAAAACAGACGCGATAGCTGATTCGAACGAGTGATGATCGACGGCGGCATCCATCTTTGTAATGTAGACATCAAAATCTAAGCGCTGTCGTCATCGTGTAAAGTGCCGCGATTTCGACGGATTGGAAATGGGCTTGAATGAGCTCTTTGCCAGACTAACTTTCAGAGCAAAAAATTATTATTATTATTTTTAAATTAAAGCTCATTAAAAAGTCTTAAATATCATGAATTGCATGTAAGAGGCCTAAAATTCAGGGATGAAAAACAGGAATCAACCCAATGTGACTATTAAACTTCAAAAGGCTGACATGTAGTTAAATAAATGAGGGCCGCATATTTCAAAGTAAAAAAGCGCATTGATGCGCATTCTGCAGGCTCATGGTTTCAGAGTAGTTTGCAATCAATGAATGTCGTTCATAGAACATTTATGGTTAACCTTGTACCTTAACCTTCTAATTTTAAATAAATGTTATGAACTAAACAGCTTTTAAACATACTTTATTTGAAATAACCCATTAGACATGTAGTATTATGCCATCATTTAACACATTTCTCCTTCTGTAGAACCTTTTCGGCATAAAGGGTTCTTTAAAATGTGGTCAAGAATTCTAGATTGTATATTATAATTCTAGTTTATATTGTAAAATGTTGTATATTTTATCTCCATTATTATTATTTTTTTTTGAATGACCAACTGGCTTAGCCCAGACATACATAATTTAATTTTAAATTGGATGGGTTTGTTCTGTGTGGACATACCAATTTAATTTGTGCAGGTCTTCCAAAAGGTCTAAAAATGTCCTAAATTTGATATATACAGTATGATGATATATGACTTGTATGTTATATTACACGTCTTTTAAACTCATATGATAGCTAGAAACAGAGCAAAATGTGAATCAGATCAGATGAGGCTTACCCTTAACATCCAGATTCAAAAATGCCGTCTCAACATCACTGATGCCAAAACAGCAGTGGGCTTTCATTTTCCTCATAAATGCCAAAATTGTGTCTGTTCCTCACTCATTTTGAAGCTTGGCAGATGTGGCCATAGTGAACCACTGAAAAAATAACAGCATATGAATATGGAACAACATGAGGGAGAATAAATGATGACAGAAGTTGCATTTTTGGCTGAAAAATCCCAATAATTCCATATGTGAGCTTCAGAAAAGATCTTAACAATGTTTCGCACTGTTCACAGATTTGCAGACATTTCAATATGAGTATTTCTCATTTAGTTATTCTGGTTATGTTATTGAGAACTTGATCATGAAGATTCTATCAGATGTTTTCCAGTGATTTGCATCGGTCAAATAGTGTGTTTGTGCGCATGTGTGCACGTTGTTGTCAGCATGTCTCTCTGCTTCAGTCTCCTGCTTTAATAAACCTCCCGGAGTTCATATCTAATTGTGAGTGTGTGTGGATGACAGAAAGAGCAGCTTGTCTCTAATACTGTGTGACATTTACTCACACAATTTAATTAACTCTCCAATATCAGCCAGATTTCTCTCCCTTTTCATCTCGCACACATATAAGCATTTGGTGTGTATATAGAAAATTTGTTAATTTGAACTGAGACTTGTTTGCACTATGGAAGTTTGCCTTTTTTTCCTAAAGTGATTTTAGTCACATGATCACAAGCCTCCGCCCAATGTAATGCAGGCTTCCTCACTGAATGTTTTCAGAAAATTGTAGAGTATCAGCCACAACAGGCTGAAGTGAAGAACATTAAAGGGTTAGTTCACCCAAAAATGAAAATTCTGTCAGTATTTACTCCCCCTTATGTTGTTCCAAACCTCTATGTGTTTATTTGTTCTGCTGAACACAAAGGAAGATATTTGGAACAATGTTTTAATCAAACAGATCTCAATCCCCATTGACTACCATAGTAGGATGATCAGAAGAGATGATCGGTTCACATTCTCTATGCTGCTCCTTCAAGTGTTACCGTGATCTGTCAAGCCACCTTAAAGAGCATCAAAACTCTATTTATTGTTTGGATTTTGTAATGATATTGAGAGAATTTGAACGCTGAGACATTGTTTCATATCAAAAATAGCTTATTGCGATTTAATGGATGGGAGACAACACAATTGTGTGCATCCATCAACAAAACAGCAATTGCTTGGTTCTTATCAAAATGACATTCGATTAACATCAAGAAATCAATATTTTTAACCCAGTCCTAATGGGTGTCCGAGGCTAATTGATGCACGCGGGGAGCGAAGGCTTGCTCGTCTGGTCCGATCAGACGGAAAAGCTATACTTTAGCTCAAATTGCTGAAAGACTGGCCATGGTAGAATGGCGTCAGAACAACACAATGAACACATCACAGTTTGCTGTGTAGCTGCAGACGGGTCAGAGTGCCCATGATGCCCCTGTCCACCGCCGAAAGGGCCTGCAATGGGCATGTGAGCATCAGAACTGGACCATGGAGCTGTGGAGGTTGCCTGGTCTGATGAATCACATTTTCTTTTAGATCAGGTGGATGGCCTGGTGCGTGTGTGTCATGTATCTAGGGAAGAGATGGCACCAGGATGCACCGTGTCATATTCTGGGCAATATAATGCTGGGAAACTTTAGGTCCTGGCATTCATGTGGATATTTGCAGACCACGTACACCCCTTCATGGTGCTCCCTGATGGCAATGGCCTCTTTCAGGAGGATAATGCACCCTGCCACATTGCAAAAATTATTCAGAAATAATTTTTAGGAACATGACGAAGTGTTTCCTCTACCTCCAAGTTCCCCAGATCTCAATCCGAACACATATTTGCTGTTAACGTCTTGAGGGAGAAAGGTGGTGATGATTCTCGGGGCTGTTGTGGGGCCCAACCCATAGATGATATTAGGCAGGTGGCATTAAAGGGATAGTTCACTTTGAAATTAATTTTTGATATGTTTTAGCTTACCTCAAGGGCATCCAAGATGTAGGTGTCTTTGTTTCCACAGTATTTTCAATTTTTACATTTTTTGGTCAAACCGTTGTTGTCTGTCAGTCATACACTGGAGGTGAAGGGGGTCCTCAATCGGTTCACCTCAAAGAGCATGCACAGAGAAGTCAAAATTAAACATGATTTAATGATTCGTATACTGTATGTAAGTACACATTGATGGCCTAAGACACAAAACGAGCGGTTTGTGTGAGAAAACGAACAGTATTTATATCGTTTTTACCTCTTGTAATCATAGCCACGACAAAATGATCTGACGGCTCGGGCGCTTCGGTCTGGAAGTGATCACTTGCGTGTGACGTCACTCTTTGTTTATACAGAGATTTTGGGAAGTTTTACCTTTCACTAAACATATTTAGATATACGGGAAAACACAATGGAAGATGATTTCGGGTATATCTAAATATGTTTAGTAAAAGGTAAAACTTCCGAAATCTCCGTGTAAATATTGAGTGACGTCACACGCAAGCGATCACTTCCGGCGTAACATTGAACTGATTCAGTTCGGTTCAGTTGGACATTGAACAACTGATTCAGATCACTTGGATTACACGATAAACACGATATGAATACTGTTAGTTTTCTCATAAAAACCGCTCGTTTCGTGTCTTAGGCCATCGATATGTACTTACATTTACGAGCCATTCAGTCATGTTTAATTTTGACTTCTCTGTGCATGCTTTTTGGTGGACCCCCTTAGCCTCCAGTGTATGACTGATACAACAACAAGTGAACTATCCCTTTAATGTTGGGACTATTCAGTGTATAAATACAGAATAAATTGCATATTGACATGAATCCCGCATGTTTGCTGATCTACACAGTAGTCAATTTCCCTGCCCTTAAACATCAAATAAAAACAAGGCAATGTGATTGGCAGTTTAGCATGTTAGTCACGCAACCCTCTCATATCTGAATGCAAAGTTCTTGGACAAAAATGAGCTACAGTATGTACCAGACTTAATGGTGATAGCCAAAGCATTGGTTTGTGGGACTAACAGCCACTCTAATGGTCTAGAGTGAGAGGACAGACTGTCTTGTTGTCTAAGTAGTGAAGAGAGTACCTGCTTTTCAGACTCTGCTGCTATGCAAGAATAATTCCTACTGCAAAAAAAAAAAAAAAAAAAAAAAAAGCACAGACCTGCTGGAACTGATACTGGGTCTGTCTTCTTCAGAACTGTCTATTGATTTCTTGGTTCTTTACTGCACCAATACATAGATGTTTCTCTAAAACATCAGACTGTAAAGCCCTTTTGGTTCTAATTGGAATTTTTGGAGATTCATATTTTGGAGATATGTGCAATTATTAGAACATATTTTATATTGTTTATGTAATATTGTAGTATGTATTAATATTCTGTTCATATTAATATTCATCTCATCATTTCAGTTCATTTTAATTGTAGAGAATTTTTTATATTATATTATTATTTCAATTTAGCTTTGTTTTTATTTCAGTTTTAGTTCAGCTTCTAATTTTTTATTTATTTTTTAGTTAATTGCTAAGGCACATATTTATATATAAATATAAAAAATCATCTATTATCTTTATTTAATTTCAGCTTTATTTCAATTAACAACGTCAACAATGATTTTTTAATAGTTTTAGTTTTAGTATAGCTCCTTCCGCCATGGTTCAGATATACCAACGCATTCTCATCCTAGGGCGTCATATAGGTGACGCTTGTGACATTGCGTCTAAATCCGACGCACATGGCACCCTTTAGGCCGTGCGTCCACCAAAGTGTTTTTCCACGCGCCTGGCGTAGGTTTTCAATTGTTTTCAATGGTAGCGCCACGTTTTTTAAACACCATGAGCGTAACGAGGCGCTGAGCGTTTTTTTTACGCTGAAGTGCCGAGCGCCCGGCGTTTTTTTACTGGTCGCCGAGAGTTGAAAAATGTTCGCAGCTCTCATCACTGTCTCTTTTTACCCAGCCGTCCAATCACAATGGAGGAGGGGCGGGACTAATACCACACCGACCAACTGTCACAACATTCTTTCTGTACAACGACATCAGCTGGCAGAGCTAACCGAACAAAATTTTAGTATGAAACAAATTATCTGCGAAGTCAGTTACAAGTAATCTCAGCCCGTTCTCATCCTTTAGCGTCACATAGAACACTATATGACAAAACGGCGCTATACAACGCACATGGCACCCGTTATCGTTAATATTCACGTGAACCCAAGGCGTCATAAATCCTTTCGTGTAATATGAGACTACCTTACCCTACGCCACACCTAAACCTAACCATCAAAGCGTGTGTTATATTAACGATAACGGGTGCCATGTGAGTAGTATAGCGCTGTTTTGTCATATAGCGTTCTATATGACACTAAAGGATGATAATGCGTTGGTAATCTGTGCTGCGGATATTCTGTATCATAGCAACGAAACGTCTCAACGGAAAAAATGCTGCGCTGCCAGAACGCTCTCAAGCGATCAAAACTCGGCGTCTTTAGCAGTGCGTCTAGCGTTTCTGCTGGCTAAAAACTTTTTGACACAGATTTAGCGTCAATATAACATGCTTTGGTTATGGGTATGTTTAGGTCTGGGGTAGGGTTAGGGTTAGACCACTAGGAGGCGCCTTCTGGCCCACACATATCCTTTCATATTGACGCTAAAGGGTGAAGGGTGCAATGTGTGTCGGATGTAGACGCAATGTCAAAAGCGTCACCTATATGAGTGAGACCAGGCTGGATATACAGGTAGCCAGAATCGTTATATTTCGATCCCTAGTAAATTATCGTACTGTACCTTTTCGCTCTATGACCTGATGACAGCAAAATACTCTTCCACTTCTCTCTCTCTCTCTCTCTCTCTCTCATGCAGTCTGTCTGAATTATTTACGCACTGTTATTGAGAGGATTTTTACTTACAGTTGAACAACTCTGAGGAAACCTGAACACACACGTACATGTTCAGACATTCAGAGTTGATATGCAATGGAATGTATGCGTTTCTTTGTATATTTATTCACATATGCAGCCGTTTAGTCCTATTTCAACTTAAAGAGTTCAGATGCAAAAGCCTCCAAATGCCATTTGAAATTTTCTTCTTTAATGATGATTTTTATCAAACTTGTATATTTAAGTTCAGTAATTTCACTTAAATGGCAAAATTACTGAACTTAAATATACAAGTTTGATAAAAAAAAAGAAAATTTCAAATGGCATTTAGAGGCTTTTGCATCTGAACTCTTCACTTCTTTTTCCTTTCATTCGTGTAGAAAAAGTCAAAGAATTGAAAATCCTTATCATTTTCTCCTCATGAGTAAGGAAATATTGTCTGAACAATCCCTTTATATTCACTAATTCATATCCTCAGTTTCAACCATCCCTCTGCAATTTCTCCTTGCATTACTCTCTAATGTGCCTTTTTTTTATTACAAAATGTGTGTGTGATTGTGTGTGGGCGTATTCTGTGTCTAATGGGTGTACATATGACAGATGCGGTCACTATCCGCTTGCCCAATCCCATCCATCAGCCCCCCCTAGCCTGACCCCCGGACGCCAGAGCAAGTTTGAGGGGCGTTTCTATGTCCCGCTGTCCTCTGATGAAGGGTGCATATATGTATGTGACGTCCGAAACCTTTGGGTCTGCGTTAGGAGTGTTACTGCAATGCAGTATGATGTACGGAGGCACAAAGTGTGTGATACATTACATTATTCTGTGCTTTTCTGGGTTTGCAAGCGAGTTTGCATCAACAAAACACTGAAGCATGGTTAAATCCCCCTCTATGACTCGTGACTTACTGCAGTGCCTTAGTAAGCACTTTTATGAACTATTGTAAGGCACACACATTTCCAAAGGCTTCACTGCGTCAGTTTGAGTAAGGTTTTTTATTTAGAGAACTTGTATATGTTTGACAACCTCAACTAAATTGTAAAAGCATATATTGTATTGGCTTTATAATGTCATATCCTGTTTTAGTCATATCACACTAATACAGGTGTGTTATCAGTAATATAATAAAGACTAGATTTGTATTTTCTGAAGGAAATGGCATGGTGTTTCCAAGCCAGCACAAGAATAGTAATGATATTTCAGGTAGGTTTAGGTTTTAGACTTCTGGCTTTAGAGTTCTTCTGTGTAAATGAAATGCAGAATCAGAGGTGCTTTGCCACTGTCAGGACATTCAGTACACATCTTGTGTTCTGTCAGTCATGGAAGCCAGAGATTCAACACAAAGTGCGACGCTCTTTGCTGTGTACAGTATATAAACTGCTATAACAGCACGGAAGGAAAGATCAATAACATTTTAGTATTTAAGCAATAAAGCCAATCACAATTCAGTATGCAAATATGAGGTCAACAATGTCAGTTACGTTTTGAATGCTGAACACTGATGTAAATGAAGGGGATTTAAAAAAAATCAATTAAACTGTTGTAATAAAAAAAAAAAACATTAACAAAAAAACATACATACGAGCCCGTTCTCATCCCAAAGCGCCATATAGGACGCTTTTGCAAAAGCGTAAATATCCAACGCACATGGCACCCTTTAACGTGAAATGAGACGCAGATATATTTGGGCAGAAGGCGCCCCCTAGTGGTCTAACCCTTACCCTACACCTTACCTAAACTTAACCATAACCGAAGCGTCTCATTAGACGTTAAAGGGTGCCATGTGCGTTGGATATTTACGCTTTTGCAAAAGCGTCCTATATGGCGCTTTGGGATGAGAACGCGTTGTACATACACATTCAAACTCACACATACACACACGTACATATTATTTACAATACCATGCAAAGTATACTTTAGTGAGTTAGATGGTTAGGAAAGCTAAATGTTAACAAAATCTCTGAAATGATCTCCAGCATAAAATTTGCACATCAAAACTATCATGAAATGGCTTGACAAGCGCAGTTCTTTCCTGTGTTTAGGTTTTTTCTATTGAAACTGGAAGACATGAACTTTAATTTGCTACTTGCTAAAGCTAGTCAGAAGGTGAAGCGACATTTTCATCCTAAGCATTTTATTGGACAAATATTTGTATATGCTCTTGGGAGCAAAATGAGTCATTGATATTTTTGGTCTGTTTTCTTGGAAAAGAACTGCTGTGTCTCATTCCGCTCCCTATGTTGTGAATCAATATCTAAACATTAGGACACTGTTGACTCCTGTTCCTGTGACACCATTACCTGGTCACGTATTGAAAAGTCATTAGTATTTATGGTTTATTAAACGCACAGTACTATAATGAAAAATGCTTCAAAATGAACAGACAAACCCCTAAGTATTTAGAAATACTAATATAGCACTGCCTTTTTCAGCAGTGATGGTTCCGGAAGTAATTCTTTAATTTATTTTTCAAATAGAGATTTTGAGGGCGTGGCTTAGCCATAGGTCAGTTATTTAAAAAATGTGTTGAAATAATGTGGCCTGAAGGCTTCAAAAGAAGCAAATGGCATCAATTAACAACCCTGTAGCTCACAGTCGGGCTGTCTTTAAAGCTGCATCATTATCATTAAAAATCAGTTTCCCTATGGAGAAAAAGAATGGAGATTTTACTTCCGGAATCTGACTCTTGCATTCTATTAATGCAAAAAGATTTTCAAATTTCAGCCTTTTTATCCTATTCAATTGTCAAATAGTCAAACGGGTTGGGGTGTATGGTTGGGTTGCGGAGAGATTGTGAGATTGTGGTTAGGTCTCAGCAGCAGGAGGGATGTAGAGGTCAGTAAGCTGGGCTGAGTTTAGTGGGGGACGGAGGGGGGTGACTCTGGGACGCCAGAGTCACTGTCGAGCCCACTTGAGGTTTCGTGGGCTAGTCGACGAAACACTGAGGACGGAAGGTGCCCTCTTGAAGTCCCCTACTCGGCTCAATCTACACAGTTGTTGTGCTGGTCCACTAGGGAGACCACACTGTAGTTGCAGCCGTCGTGTCAAGCACACTGCAGCCGTTAACGCCGGACAGAACGGGAGTCATGGAAAGAAGCGTAAATGGATGGAGAAGCATAGTTTACTGTTTTTTTACCTTGATGAAAGCCGAGTACAAATCAGCATGAAGTTTTAACATCTAC
This sequence comes from Pimephales promelas, assembly GCF_016745375.1. Next base: position 5,289,058 of record NW_024121532.1, read on the forward strand.
TCTCGTGTAATGGAAATCAATCACAGCAACAAAATACAAAATAAATACACATACATTCGCTCTAATTATTTATTGGTCTTTGCAGTCGCAGGATTGCACCAATTCCATTCCCAACCTTTCAATTTGTGGAAGTCACGATAAACCTAAACTTTTCTCAACTAGATAAGGTCAGTCTAGTTCAGTGTAATTCATCAGAGTATACCAGCTGTGTAAAAAGGAAGGCACTGTTGCAGTGATTCATAAATAATGAGGGTGGTCCACACTTCTTGTTTCACGGTCTATAGCTTTGAGGCAAATGCAGGTTAATTCAGTGAGGACATCACATGCAACTCCACAGTTTGAAACTGAAAGAAAGAAACAAGCGTCTCTTTCTAATGCATGTTGATTTCGTAGTTAATAACTGTAGCACAGAACAGACCTACTTCAAAAGGACTGCACACACCTGACCAGGAGTTTATTGGAATTTTCCTTTCCTTGAGAGAAAGAAAGAAAGAAAGAAAGAAAGAAAGAAAGAAAGAAAGAAACTCTTTAGTTGATCTAATTATTCAAGTCAAGTATTTAATCTTTCTCACTATGTCATTCCCACCAGAATTTCATTCAGATGCATCTTTGTGTTTGATCTTCTTCTCTTAAAACCTTCTTAAGACTTCAACATGACAGGAGCAGTTCAGAGGGTCATGTTGCTTTATCACAATTCATAAGCGCATGTGTGTCCGCGTGTCCTAGGGGAGTGAAACTGCTCTTTCCCACGAAGTTCCAGTGGGAGGTTCCCATGGTAACGCGAGAATCGGAAGCTACCGTAATTGGTCTCTTTTTTTCAGTCTCTGTTTTGTCTGGCTCTTGATCTCAGTTGCTTTATCTGTCTTTTGCTCTGTCTCTCTTTCTCTTCTTTGTGTCTGTCCCTCCTCTATCTACTGGCCTTTCTGCTTTCCTACCTCTTAAACATCAGCTAATTCCACTCACTTTTAATTTGACATTCAGAATTAAATACTCTGTCTGTCTGTCTGTCTGTCTGTCTGTCTGTCTGTCTGTCTATCTATCTATCGAAATCAATCTATCTATCTGTCTATCTATCTATCTGTCTATCTATCTATCTATCTATCTATCTATCTATCTATCTGTCTGTCTGTCTGTCTGTCTGTCTGTCTGTCTGTCTGTCTGTCTGTCTGTCTGTCTGTCTGTCTGTCTGTCTGTCTGTCTGTCTGTCTGTCTGTCTGTCTGTCTGTCTGTCTGTCTGTCTGTAATTGTTCTATCATCTACTGCAGTGTTTCTCAAACTTTTTCAGCCATTCCTCACACCTGCCCCACCTTTATCCCCCCCCCCCCAAAAAAAAAAAAAAAAAAAGTTAATAAACTAGGCTTTAGTTAAAATGTATTTTATCAACATGACATTTTACTGTAAAAACAAAAACTCGACTGTAGATTACGTAAAATAATAATGCCATTGTGTTTGTATTTTGCCTCTGATAACATCAAATAGTTAATCCTATGAAACCATAAAGGGAGACGATCTAAATAACGGGCACCTCTAAAAACTTTTAAACTTACGTGTTAAAAGGTTAAGTAAGGCTAACATTTAAATGTGTCATCGTTTTGTTTTGAGTTTATGCTCAATAAATAAAGGAATTAATAGAGATGGGCACAAAATTACCACATTTCTCCTGTTTGCCGCGCCCCACCTTTCATGTTTCTATTCCCCACCAGTGGGGTGCGCATCACACTTTGTGAAATGCTGATCTACTGTATCTACCCCTCAAACATGAACTAATTCTACTCACTTATGATTTAACACTCAGAATTATTATATACTGTGTCTGTCTGTCTTTTTCCCCACTTTTCACTATACTGTATACAGTATATATATCCCCATATTTTTAGGGCCCAAGCCCTGAAAGGGCGAAGGCCCTATTGTTTTCCTTGGGATTATTAGGGCCCAAGCCCTGAAAGGGCGAAGGCCCTATTGTTTTCCTTAGGATTATTATTATTATTATTAGGGCCCAAGCCCTGAAAGGGCGAAGGCCCTATTGTTTTCCTAAGGATTATTAGGGCCCAAGCCCTGAAAGGGCGAAGGCCCTATTGTTTTCCTTCCGATTATTTTTTTTTTTTTCTTTTATTTTTCTAACGACTATTCGGGCACTTTGGGGCCTTAACATGCTCGAAAACTCTTGAAACTTTGCACACGGGTCAGACCCGCGGCCATCAGAGCCGGGCTGAAGCTGGTACCTGGGCGTGGCAGGGCGGCTCGTCAGCGCCCCCTGGAACGGGGTCCGAACACTTGGTCCATAACTCAAAACACGCTTGTATGTAATAATATGAAACTCGGTACACATGTTGCTCTCATCGTTTCATCTATACCTCGCGCTCTTACTTTTTACCCCAGCCCAACAGGAAGTCGGCTATTGAGGTTTGTTTGTAAAACACTCGCAATGGAATGTTAAATACTCCTCCTAGAGCTTTGATCCAAGTTCGACGAAACTCAGTCAGCGTGAAGTCAAGACATTGAGGATGAAAGTTTGCGAGGGGATTTTTGATATCTCGAACGTTTGTCCGTGGCGAGGAAACGAAACTATGGCGAGAAACGTGAAACAGGAAGTGTGTTATAACTTCAGCATACATTAACTGATCTTGATGAAACTTCAGCAGTGTGTTCGCTGTAAGAGGACGATCACATGGATGTGACTATTGTGAGTCAAAGTTATAGTGCCACCAACTGGCAGCAGGAAGTGTGTCACTTTCAAAATGCTTTGAAATCACCCTTTTATTTTTACCCGATTTGCTTCAAACTTCATCTGAATAATGTAAACATACGATAGATGTAGACCTGTGAATGGATTCTTGATATCTTTTAAACTGTTGCCGTGGCAACGCATCAAACTTTACCATTCTTATAGGATGCTTTTGAGACCCTTAGCATGCTTCAAATTGCATGAAACTCGACAGACACATCACATTTATTAGCCAGTAGACATGTGCAAAGTTTCAGAAACGGGCGTGGTGAGGGCTCAGTAGCGCCACCTTTTGACAAAAGTGGGGTTGTTAGTTTTATCTACAGTTACAAAAATCGGTATGTATATTGTACTCCTCGAGCCGGACAACTTTCTAATTGACACTCATTAGCTAGGACCCACAGAAAGTCAGATATGTTTGTTTGAATGTAGAGAAAATCTCAGAATTTTGCCAGTGTCTCAGTGTCCCTCTGTGTGAGTGAGAGGAGGGGCGCCTGTCAGGTTAATTTTAACCCTTTATTTGCTGTGTGCGACTTCTCTGGCATTTTCGGGGGCCTTAACATCCTCGAAAACTCTTGAAACTTTGCACACGGGTCAGAACCCATGGCCATCAGGGCCGGGCTGAAGCTGGTAACCGGGCGTGGCAGGGCGGCTCGACAGCGCCCCCTGGACTGGGATTCGAACATTTTGTCATAAATCAAACACACTTGCATGAATTAATATGAAACTCGGTACAATTATAGATCACATCAGGCCAAACAACTTTCGTGCTCTAAGTTTTATGACAGTTCAAATGGAAGTTATTTATGAATTATGAATTATGGGTTGTTTGAATAATTGTCCTAGGAGAAATACATCAAATCACAATGCATGTGTTTACCAATCACAACCAAACTCGGTGTGCATGAAGTCAAGACATTGAGGATGCTCAATTCCGGACGGATTTTTGATATCTCGAACGGTCTGGCCGTGGCGAGGAAATGAATTTTATGACTAAAAAAGGACACATAAAGTGTGTTATAACTTTGCTCAATTTACCTACAGTTACAAAACTTACCACGTATATTGTTCTCGTCAAGCCGATCAACTTTCTAATTAAAGTAATAAGCTCTGACCAAAAGAAAGTCAGATATTGTAGTTTGATGTGTAATCTTGTCTCTATCAGTGTCTGTGTGGGGAAGAGGGGGGGGGGGGGGGTTGCTGGTGTCTGCATTTATTTGTGGTGTGTGTGTGTGTGTGTGTGTGTGTGTGTGTGTGTGTGTGTGTGTGTGTGTGTGTGTGTTGTGTGTGTGTGTGTGTGTGTGTGTGTGTGTTTGGCTGACTGTAGATTTTTTCTGCAAGTCTTATCTTTTTGCATAACAATTTTGTATTTTTTTAAATGACAAAATAGCATATAACCCTAATCTTTTAAATGTATAGCTTGGTTTAAATAAAAGTAAGATAATTGGTAAACTACAAATTGGTAATTGAAGCTGAATGATTTTAAAATTAATGTGCTATATTTCAATACATTTGCTTTCTTAATATTGTAAAACACTAACCTCATTTATATGTGTGTGTGTGTGTGTGGTGTGTGTTTGTATGTATATATATTTTGCAAAGCCCTCACTGATGCAAGCTCTTCTGCACACTTCTCTTCGACAGTCAATGCGGGGGTTAAGTTTTTGCACGTCGTGGCAGAATAACGTCTCCTCTTTATATATATAAATATATAATATATATATATTATATATGAAGAGTCAGATGCAAAACCTCTAAATGCCAAATTTGAATTTTCTTCTTTAAAATGATGAATGTTTTTTAACAAACTAGTAATTTTAAGTTCAGTAATTTCACTTAAATGGCAATGATAAATTACCTATTAATTGTTATTTAAGTGTAAATTACTGAACTTAAATATACAGAATTTGATAAAATTATCATTAAAGAAGAAAATTTCAAATGGCATTTAGAGGCTTTTGCATCTGAACTCTTCATATATATATATATATATATACTTAAAAAAGCGGGGTTAAGTTTTTGCACGTCGTGAAGAATAACACTAAAGGCACCATATATATACTTAAATGGGGTTGTTATTTTGTTTTATCTACAGTTACAAAAATCGGTATATACATTGTACTCCTCAAGCCGTACAACTTTCCTAATACATAGTCTTTAACTCGGATCAAGAGGAAGACAGATATTTTGGTTTGAATATGGTGAGCCTCTCTCTGAGCCTACGTCCCTCTATGGGCAAGCCCTTTTAAACATTTTAAAAGCTAAGTTTGGCCTTTCCGGAATTAACATTGTAGATATCACAACGTCTTTCTGTCTAGTCGTAATTACACTTTGGATAGTTTGTATTATCATTTAAGATATCTGTAACATAATTGTGACTAGTCGAAATGCAGAGTAATGGGCAAGCCGTTTTAACATTTAATCATGAAAGGGCCAAGCCTTCGGCACCGGCCACCCGGTGCCTTTAGGTAACTAAAGGAACCGGGGTTGCGGTGCCCCGGCTTGGGCCCGCCATCGCTGCTCGCAGCATATATTTATTATTATTATTTATACGACTATTTGGGCACTTTTGGGGCCCTTAACATGCTCAAAACTCTTGAAACTTTGCACACGGGTCAGAATCCGCGGCCATCAGGGCCGGGCTGAAGATGGTACCGGGCGTGGCAGGGGGGCTAGACAGCGCCCCCTGGAACGGGGTCCGAAAACTTGGTCCATAACTCAAACACGCTTGCATGTAATAATATGAAACTCGGTACACATGTTGATCTCATCGTTCATATATACCTCAAACTATTACTTTTTACCCCAGCCCAACAGGAAGTCGGTTATTTAGGGTTGTTCATAAAACACTCGCAATGGAATTTGAAGTACTCCTCCTAGAGAATTCAAACACACGGCACGAAACTCGGTCAGCATGAAGTCAAAGGCATTGAGGATGAAAGTTTGCGAGGGGATTTTTGATATCTCGAACGGTTTGGCCGTGGCGAGGAAACGAACTTATGGCGATAATCGTGAAACAGGAAGTGTGTCAGAACTTCAGCATACATTAACTGATCTTGATGAAACTTCAGGCAGTTTGTTTGCTGTAAGAGGACGATCACATGGATGTGAATATTGTGAGTCAAAGTTATAGGCGCCACCAACTGGCAGCAAGGAAGTGTGTCACTTTCAAATGCTTTGAAATCACCCTCTTATTTTTACCACGATTTGCTTCAAAACTTAATCTGTATAAATGTAAATACATAGCAGATGAAGACCTGTGAATGGATTCTTGATATCTTTGATACTGTTGCCGTGGCAACGCATCAAACTTTAAAAATTCTTTTTTTTTGATGATTTTTGAGACTCTTAGCGGCTTTTGGGCCCTTAACGGGTTTGAAAACTCTTGAAACTTTGCACACAGGTCAGATCCCACAGCCATCAGAGCCGGGCTGAAGATGGTACCTGGGTGTGGCAGGGGGGCTAGACAGCGCCCCCTGGAACGGGGTCCGAACACTTGGTCCATAACTCAAACACGCTTGCATGTAATAATATGAAACTCGGTACACATGTTGATCTCATCGTTCATATATACCTCAAACTATTACTTTTTACCCCAGCCCAACAGGAAGTCGGCTATTTAGGGTTGTTTGTAAAACGCTCGCAATGGAATGTGCAATACTCCTCCTAGAGAATTCAAACACACGGCACGAAACTCGGTCAGCATGAAGTCAAGGCATTGAGGATGAAAGTTTTCGAGGGGATTTTTGATATCTCGAACGGTTTGGCCGTGGCGAGGAAACGAAATTATGGCGAGAAACGTGAAACAGGAAGTGTGTTATAACTTCAGCATACATTAACTGATCTTGATGAAACTTCAGCAGTGTGTTCGCTGTAAGAGGACGATCACATGGATGTGACTATTGTGAGTCAAAGTTATAGCGCCACCAACTGGCAGCAGGAAGTGTGTCACTTTCAAAATGCTTTGAAATCACCCTTTTATTTTACCCGATTTGCTTCAAACTTCATCTGTATAATGTAAATATACGCGGCAGATGTAGACCTGTGAATGGATTCTTGATATCTTTGAAACTGTTGCCGTGGCAACGCATCAAACTTTACCATTCTTTTAGGATGCTTTTGAGACCCTTAGCATGCTTCAAATCGCATGAAACTCGACAGACACATCACATTTATTAGCCAGTAGACATGTGCAAAGGTTTCAGAAACGGGCGTGGTGAGGGCTCAGTAGCACCACCCTTTTGACAAAAGTGGGGTTGTTAGTTTTAACTAGAGTTACAAAAATCGTATGTATATTGTACTCCTCGAGCCGGACAACTTTCTAATTGACACTCATTAGCTAGGACCCACAGAAAGTCAGATATCTTTGTTTGAATGTAGAGAAAATCTTAGAAATTTTGCCAGTCTCTCAGTGTCTCTCCTGTGTGAGTGAGAGGAGGGGCGCCTGTCAGGTTAATTTTAACCTTTATTTGCTGTGTGCGACTTCTCTGGCATTTTCGGGGGCCTTACATCCTCTAAAACTCTTTGAAACTTTGCACACGGGTCAGAACCCATGCCATCAGGGCCGGGCTGAAGCTGGTCATCGGGCGTGGCAGGGCGGCTCGACAGCGCCCCCTGGACTGGGATTCGAACATTTGTCCATAAATCAAACACACTTGCGTGAATTAATATGAAACTCGGTACAATTATAGATCACATCAGGCCAAACAACTTTCGTTGCTCTAAGTTTTACGACAATTAAAATGGAAGTTGAGAATTATGGGTTGTTTGAATAGTTGTCCTAGGAGAAATACATCAAATTACAACGCATGTGTTTACTCAATCACAACCAACTCGGTGTGCAAGAAGTCAAGACATTGAGGATGAAAGTTTGTGAGGGGATTTTTGATATCTCAAACGGTTTGGCCGTGGCGAGGAAACGAAATTATGGCGAGAAACGTGAAACAGGAAGTGTGTTATAACTTCAGCATACATTAACATATCTTGATGAAACTTCATCAGTGTGTTCGCTGTAAGAGGACGATCAACATGGATGTGACTATTTCGAGTCAAAGTTATAGCGCCAACCAAACTGCCAGCAGGAAAGTGTGTCACTTTCAAAATGCTTTGAAATCAACCTCTTATTTTTA